>VYXC01002068.1:523605-598245 GCA_013397175.1 Platysteira castanea
AAATGTGTTTTTGTTTATTGTAAAAAAAAAAAAAAAAAAAAAACACCAAATGAGTACATATGAAGTTAAAAGTTGAAACAGTTGAAGTCCTGTGTTCACTGTAACGATGTCAAACGTTATTGCCATGAATAAGCAATTCTTTGTTTAGAATGCCTTTTTAAGCAGAAAGATGAAGATTTCAGTCACTGTGTTTCACAGGCACTTTCCACAGCACAAAGCTACAAAACCGATAGAACACACCAAGCTCCCCTGGCTCGGAAGTGACAAATGCGCCTCAGTGCGCTGTATCGATGATGTGCGGAGCAGGTCTCTAACTGCACACAGCGGGGCCATTATCGTGTGCTGTCACCTCGTGCCATTAAAAGGTCTTTAACCTGCCGATCGCCGCCGCGATACGCGGCTGCTGCCGGGGATCTGCTGAGTAACAGGCCGGGACGCTGCGAAAACCTCCAGCGCCCGGGGTCGCCTGAAAAACACGGCCGGGCTGCCCGTCAGGCAATCGCGGCAACTCAATTAATGCATCTGGGTCAGGAAAATGGTTTGCGGGAGCCTGAGCCCGGTTACGAAACGCGAGCAGCGCGGCGGGTACCGCGGCCGGGGCGAGGGCAGCCCCGCTGCGCACAGGTACGCACCGGGGGGCTCGGGGCGGCATCCCCCGCGCCCCGCGGATGCGGCGGGCAGTGGGGACACGGTCCGGCCGTGCGGACACGGTCCGGCCGGCCAGGGGGCCGGCGGGGAGGGGTCAAGCTATGGAGGCTCTCGGGGAGATCCCTGCAACTTTCCCCCGCGGGGGCTCGGGGGGATGTGCTCGCCGCGAGAGGAGGCAAAACCATCATTTTAATACATATATATATGTGTGTACGTATGTGTATGAGCGCATATATTCATGTGCGTGTGCATGCAGATCAATACTCCGGCGGATATGCCCCGTCCCCGCACGCCCAGCGGTGCCACCCCGGCGGAGCCGCGCTGCGGAGCCCCCGGTGCCCCCCGCCCCGGGCAGGTGGGGGCCGGGGGCTGCNTCCCCCGCGGGGGCTCGGGGGGATGTGCTCGCCGCGAGAGGAGGCAAAACCATCATTTTAATACATATATATATGTGTGTACGTATGTGTATGAGCGCATATATTCATGTGCGTGTGCATGCAGATCAATACTCCGGCGGATATGCCCCGTCCCCGCACGCCCAGCGGTGCCACCCCGGCGGAGCCGCGCTGCGGAGCCCCCGGTGCCCCCCGCCNAGGTTGTGAAAGATGAGGTGAAAGGCACCCCCGGCCGCCCCTTTTCTCGGGAAGGTGCTCGGAGGCGTTGCTTGGGCTGCTCAGGGGCTTGGGGATGGAGGCGCTGCACGGTCGGAGCTGCAGAGGGTATTGCCCTTACGGGAGAAAATGTCTTTCAGTGTCGCGATTAAAATGTGTGTTCCTGCGCAAGCTGCAAAGGTCTGGAGATCACAGCAAGGGCAAGTAGCACAGGTTTGACCGTGCTCTGGTTACAGCCACACAGTCTGGGTGAGTCAGGCTGTACCTCAGAGCAAGAGCTCTGCACCGAAGCCATTTGAGGGACCTGGACTCCTCCAGCTCTGCGCCTGTGACGTGCCTCTTTTGCAGCTCCAGTGCAGGTGACTGTGTGGAGATTGTAAGATCTGTGACCTATGAACGGAGACTTACAAGAGCAAGACAAGAAGCTGGGGTGCTGCTGGAGCCTGGCCCCTAACCTTGGCTTCATGTCAGCCTCGAATCTGAGCTCTGTCCTAAAACTACCCTGGAGGTTGAACCCCAGCCTAAACTGATCAGAAACCTTATCCTTCTGTCTTTGAGACCCTGAGCTTCAGCTGGAACAGACCTGGCTCAGCTCTGCCTGGAGCGACAACCCCAGAGAGAGCACACAGCTCTGGAGAGAGCCTGCTTCTCCTCATTGTCACTGCAGCCACCATCCCACTGGGAAATCCAGCTAGGGATGGACTGCAGGGAAATAACCGTGTTAGTCTGGGGATGGAAAAGGAGCTGATCCTGCAGAGCCCTGCCAGCAAAGCAGTGGTGTGGGTCTCACCAGCCTCCTCTGGGTGGGAATAAAAAAAAGGCTTGTGGGCTGGCTGCCTCCAGGAAAAGCACGGCCAGAATGAGGGCACACGTGGCCCAAGCTGCTGTCCCAAGACCGTGGGCAGGCACAGAGTGAATGCCTTCAGGATTTTTTCTGTAGTTCACGTTTTGGAGAAGGTTATGTGTGCAGGGGAGTGGATGCTGGAGCACTGCATGTCCCTCCTGAGTGGAGTGCCTGAGGACCCCAGTAACAGGGATCTGAACCTTTCACTGCATTAAAATCAAATCAACACTAAGTAGCAAATCTTCTCAAGCTACAAAAATAATGTGGTTTGTGCAGCTGAGACATATCAAAGTGATAAAACAGCCTTTGCCATTCAAGAGACAGTGTTTGAAAAGCAGAGAGAGAGAAAATGGTTCCTGAGCAAGTGTTCTTGTAATACGCAGAAGTTTTGCCATGAAGACTGTTGCAAGATTTTGCTGGGTTTAACTTATGACTTTTAAAGCTGGTTAGCCTACTGTTTCCCAAAACAATGAAGGCATCTAAAGGATGCTTGGAGGGGGAGTATTCTGCAGGAGATACTGAGGTTTCTTTAAGCAATCACCACTTCTGTGGAAAATTCGGATGACAGGTGCATAAATCTTTATTGCCTTGGCCATTAAAATGTAAATAAATGCACTAACTGCAAAAAATTGTATTGACACTAACAACAGTTATAAATATTCACTGTACCAAAATTACACTAAGATTTTTGACAGAAAATAGCTACGAGCAGGAGAATTCTCTTCCTTCCCCTCACACATGGGCTGTAGAAAAGATAAATGCTGCTGTCACAGCACAGGGGACAGCAGCCATTTATTTTAGTAGCTCTGGTTATACTTCCCCTCCCCTTCAGGTGTTTTTAAGAAAGTGTGAAACAAACTATAATATCGATCAGAATAGATGTTTTGGTAGAGGCTGATTTTGACAAAGACTCACATTTTCTGACAATAGCATGTGATTTTAGGTCACTCTGTCCTGTAGTGCCTAAAAAGGAGATACATCTCCAGAGCCTTCTCAGAAGGATGTGCTGGGGATCTAAACCGCGTGAGTGCCTACAAAGCCTCCCTTGATAGTGCTGTTAAAACTCACAGGATTTTGCACCGAGGAACCAGAGAGAAAACAGAGGTGCAAGAAGAAAACTCCACACCAGGAAACACAGCTCCTTTTTTCACAAATGTCAGGCCCTGGGGGTGATGATATCCTGAGAACCGAGGGGGTCCATGATTTCTCCACCTGAACCCACAGTCTTCTCAAGAGGCTGTCTTTGGAGGAACTCTGAGCTACTTTTTGGCATACAGTCAAGCAGTATATATTTTGTTGGATGTAGATGCAAATTTTGGATTAAAAATGAGAATATCTGAACAGAGTTGAACAAAAATCTGCCTGATTACAGCAAATACCATTAAAATATGACAAGAGCACCAAGCCGTCAAACATTTTAAGCTTAAATGGAATTACGAAACGATTGCTAGCCTTTATGTGTGGCTTGGAAACACATCTACCTTTAAAAATTATTTTTATCATAGTTCTGCAGATTTGGGCGGACAGATTCTCAAGTATTACTTGAACAAAATCAAAGCGAGCCTTTCTAAAGCAAAATACATTTTCAGTTCTGTAATCCATGTTTGTGAAGTTGGGAACAAAATTGCTCTTCACATCTCCCCACAGAGAGAACATTCTTGTAGTTATTCAAAACAGGACATTTTTGCCTAACTGTGTCATTTCAAAAATATTTCTTTAAAACACTAGCAGTTTGCAGGGGAATTCCTCTTCATTCTGTAAGCCCCCATTTCTTCATAATCCACAGGGAATATCCTCTGTTTTAATAAGTCTGTTTGCAAAGCATCAGTCTAGAAGGAGCTCCTTCATCCCATGGCAGAGCATTGTACCATAGAAAGTGAAAATGAGGACTTCCATCCTTACCTGAAGCTGACCTTGGCTATTTGATGGTTAAATAGAAACTTTCTGGGTAAAGTGGTGGAAAACAATAAAGGTCTCACACCCTTCTGAAATTATAGCAGGTGCGAAATGTGGTGCTTTGTTCTTTTCATGCCCATTCTGGCCTTACCTGGATTTGCTGTTCAATGTGAAGGCTGCAACCTCTTCAGTCCTTTATTGGGCATTCAGGCTCATAATGCACACCCACTTCATCCTCCCAGGAGGGCAGAGGTTTGAGGGGTTTTTTGTCCTTTTCTCATTGCCCGTGTCTCCATGTGGCCTGCCAGTGGCTGTCCTCAGCTGGCGGAGCCCACAGCCTGTGTCAGTCCATTGCAGAGTAACGACAAGCTTTGTGGGAAACGTGAGAAGCAGGAGGAAAAATAAGTGTCTGATAATTTTGCTACACTCACGTGTCTCAGGTGAGCTCAGGTAACTCCATACAGCTCCCACTGACACTTCTGCATCATAATTCAGCTCTAAGAAGGCAGAGCTCTCACACAGCAGCTAGTTTGTCACATGGCTGGTGGCTGCATGCTTTTGGCAGATGCATCAGTGGGACCAAGCTGCCAGGCCCAGGCCCCAAAATGTATCTTCTAAAGATGCCTCAGGCTTTATAGGGCCCCAAGGAAGACACGTGGGGTTACAAAACCAGTGTCAGAGAATGGTTTGCCAGAAAAGATCTTGTAAGGATATGAATGTAGTGTTGACAATGTCAACCAAGGTATTTCCATTTACCACAACTTGGAAATAAAGGCCCAGTCTCCTGCAGCACAGGCGTAAGGGAACAAATATAGACATCAGCTTCAGTAGTTTGGCAATGGGTATGAGTTAGGATAAAATGCATATTTATCACCAATTCAGCATAAAGGGCTCATGGGATGGCTCTGCAGTACTGAGATCATAGTGCCACCTCAACCTGATGGGCAAGCAGTACATGTTTGCACAGGAAGAAATAGTAATGCTAGGAAACTTTCTTAAAATTTTAAGAAGATCTTTGGGACACTTTATAGGAAGCACATCATGCGTTATGAATGGTGCTCCATGTACGCTCTCATGTTAGGCCAAAAAGAGATGTCCTTTATCCTGTTTCCTTTCAGAGCAGGCATGTAATACCTAGCTTTTATCAGTAACTTTGATACAAATAAGCTTTTCATAACTTTTAGTATTTCTCAGAAAATGCCTTGATTTAAAAGGGAAGTTTATAGCTGTTTTGTAGGTGGGTACTTCTCATGGCCTCTGATGACTTTCCTGATTACTCCAAAGCTTTGTGAAGTGTCCTCTTGAAGGGAATGGAACAGAAATACATTGGTGACTAAGCATAACTACCACAACAGGATAAATTAAGATCACCAGCATTACAGAGGAAGGGTGGAGGACTTCGAAAAGATAAGAGGTCAGAAAGCAGAAAAATACACAAAGAGCATATAAATACACAAAGAGCATGTCTATATTATTTCAGGAGAAGCATTATTACATCTCCAAATGATAGGAGTTCTGACACACAACAAGAAGAATGGAGCCATATGATTTTATTATCTTCATCTTTAGCAGTATAGTGACAACCCTGCACATTTTCCAAGTCACTCAAACTGGTTTGTCACACTATATTTTCTCTGGTTTTTTTCTTTTCTTTCTAGTTAGGAATAACAACACCAGACTCTCTCCTGGTGTGCCTGGAATACCTGGACATTTTCTTAAGGTCATTAGGTAATTTACAGTGATTTTGGGAGGAATTAGATAATTTCTTCTTCTGGAAAAATCAGTGTGAGGGGCCAAGACACATCTATGAGGTCTCCCTCCTCCATGGTTTTCTGTTATGTAGCTTCTGTCAAGAAGTGTTGTTGGGCTGCACCTTAAACTATAAACACCAAAGCATTCAACACTCTTTGCATTTTCCTCCTTTTCCTTTCTTGACTGTGCCATGATTTGTTTCCACTACATTTCTCCTTTGTCTGCCCTGAAGCAAATGCAGGCAGAACTGGGGATCTCGGCCTCTTCTCCAGTGCTAGCAGAAGCTGCCCATTGCCATCACTGGTGTTTGCATAAGAAGCAGGGGAAGGAGAGCAAATCCCAGCTTTTCTGTTCTGCAGCAATCCCCTTAATGTGACAGATGCAGGCTCCTGGCTGACATGGAAGTGTCTGTCTGCACATGGTGTGGAGTTTTCTGGGCGAGATAAGACACTGGTCAGCCTGGCCACCTGCAAGGACCTGCCAGGCCCTGGACCTCATCTCTGACAGCAATCACAGGTAGGTATGTGGGGAGGACTCTAACCAACCTCTTGCCTGGGGTGCTCCTACTCTTGTTGCCCCAGCTGCAGACTGGATTTTTTGTGTCAGCTCTAAGAGCCCTGCAGCAAGAGTGTTCACATCCTTTCAGCAGAGACCACTCCAAACAGTCACAGCTTGGAAACAGGTTTGAGAAAGCTTCATTTTCCCCGAGGCTTGCTTTGCCTTGTATGCATCTCAGGTCTAGTTCCGGAGGAAAGGAAACCATAATCTAAGTCTTGTGCAGCTATTTAAGCAGAAAGGGAATTCTGGATGTCCTCAGGTTATCAGTGGGATGGGGAAAGCCCAGGTGTGAGACAGCTGATGGACCGTGGACAACATGGATGCTGCTGAGGGAGGTCATGGAATGTGATATTCCAAGGGGCAGTGTGAAGACCACCACAGAGGCTGTGGGAACACCAAGAGCTCTTTAATAAACAGCCATGCTCAAGGTAAAATAAGACCATGTACACAACTAAAGGAATTTGAGGTACACTGCATGGATTTTGATCCAATGTGCTTTCTCTCTATATGGTGTCTAGATTTCCTTCTCCTCCTCTAAAAAATGCCTCCCCCTCTTGTCTTCAAAAGACAAGAGGATTGATTTTTAAAGCTGCCATGTATCTTAAAACAATATGTTAGTGAGGAAAAGAGAAAAAATGACAACAAATTAATAGCATGTTTTAGCAAATGGAATTATGCTGTATAAAGCAATAACATTTAAAAACCAAGTTATTACAGGTAAAGTGTATGACAACACATCTTAATACAACCAAAGAAACAAGATTGATAGAGCACACCTTGTGCCAGTATAGGCAGAGTTCTTGATTTTTAAGGACAGCCTGTTGCATGTTGCATACAGGTATATGTTACATGAGCACACAAAAGCTCTGGCTCCAGCTCAGAAGCCCAGCTGCCCACTGTGGAGCAGACTCCTTCCCTGTGATGCTGGGGAATGGGGCAGACATGAACTGCTCACTCAGGCCCTGCTTGTTTCTTGGGTGAGCTGGGAGGTGGACAAGAGCAGCACTTCTTCCCTTGCAGAGGATTTTCCTGCTTTCTGTCCACATCCCTTCGGGAGGAGCAATCTGTTCCCTGGAGACACCCACTGCTTGTCCCTCTCAGGCTCCCTCAGTGAGCAGCCTCGCTGCCCCCACACCCATACAGCGATTTCCTGAGCCACAGGGTGAGGAGCTCTGTTCCTCTAAGCGGAGGAGCAGTGAACAGTTGTGTCTCAGTTTGTGCCAAGCACTGCCTGTCTGACCCCTCCACAGCCTCCTACCCTTCCTGGGGTCTTGGCTGCTTGGGATCGGGGCCAGCTTAGCTGAGGGGTGCAGGTGTCACACCTTGAATATAACCTTTGGGAAAACGCTGCGAGAAGCCTTGGTGAGGATGGCATGGCTGCCCTTCTCTGTGGAGGTGCTTTTAGGCTGGGCACTCCCCTCCTGCACTGCAGCCACGCTGCAGCCATGCCTGTGGCCATGCCTGTGCTCCAGGCTGGCCACACACCTGAGATGGGCTCAGGTCAATCAATGCAAGAAGCTCACACAGCTTGTTCACAAAGCCTGCCTGGCACTGGAAACAAAGCACCATATGCTCGAGCAGCCGGAGCAAAAGGACGAGCCCAAGGCAAGGGAGCCGAGAGCAGAAGGGCGAGGGAGGTGCACAGGGAAAGCACCAGGACATCTTGCTTCATGCCCCCCTCTCCTCCGTATGGGCACTGGAGGGTAACTTGGAGATACCTCCTCTCCTCTCCCTGCAGCTCTAAGGGGGTGCCTCCCTGTCATGGGTTAACCCAGCTTGAAATTTTCAAGGTCAGCAGCAGCAGAACACAGAGCAGCTGTGACCTTAAAATTTTCACCCCCACCTCATTTTCTGATATCCTGTCCCTAAGGTGGATACTCTATAAGCATCTTCCCCTTTTTACTGCTTTTGGACACCATCATCCCCCTCCTCTTTGCCTTACAGTCTCCCCTGCTGTCCTAGCTGCAGGTGAAACCACTGGCAGTATCATTAACCTGGGCAAGGAGATGAGGTCCTGTCCATGTGCCATTGTCCCCAGCACAGAGCACGGCAGGCAAGCACCAGTGCCACTGTCACTGCCACATAAGGCACAAAGTGCCTGCACTGCTGGCCTGTCACCCTGGGCCTGCTGCATCCAGGCTCAGACTGGAAATACACAGATTTTTAATTGACAGGGAATCAACTGGGGCTTTCCTTTTTAAGGATGCATAGTGGGGGCTGATAAAATTTTGTATTGGTTTATTGGCTTTGAAATGTGTGGTTTCCATGTTCGTCCTAAATTGTGTGTATTTGTTAACATTTCTTCTTTTCCTGGACAACCCCCAGAAATATACCTGTATTAGAAACTGAGATAAGTAGCTTATTGACTCGTTTGAAATATTTTTAACCATGTCACTTGTATTCAATACTCAATTTCATATAGGAAAAGAAAACATAAAAACGGTGCTGTGGAAACAATCTCTGAAGAACCCTCTGTGTTGTTCAACTCTTCCTGGAGCTTTTGACCCAAGAATCACAGGTCAGTACCAGAATATCCCATGTCTTCTTGCTGTCATGCTGGCCTCATGGATGAGGGATACAAAGCGTGCCTTCGGTCCCTGGGAGTTCCTGCAGGCATCCCAGTGACACCTGTGAGGAATGTCCCCTGTGGGGGAGAAGAACTCAGCAAGTCTCTTGTTTGTCACTTTGGTGCCTGAGAACCTACAGGCTTTAGAAAATGAAGTCTTTCTGATTCTCCTCTTTTTCCATTTCAGTGTTTTCCTTCCACCTTGCATTTTACAGTCCTCTCTGAGCCCCAGCCCAGCCTGCAGACCTGCACAGGATCTTTTGTCCTGCAGAACACATTTAGGGAGGTTGTCAGGTGGCAGTTCCATGACGTACATAAGTAAGGGAGCTACAAGGACTGCACAAGTCACACAAAACCAAACTAAATTATAGACTGCCTTTCACTGGGTTCTGGTGGCTTCAGAAACACGGCAAGGGTCTCTATAATACTTATGAATTACTGACATGGTGTTAATTCTGTGCCAGAGCAGGACAATAAAGACATAGCGGGGATGCACCATGGAAGTGGTACCATAGGGAAAGACTTCAACATTTCCATGCAGGAATAAAAGAACCAGGCACACCTTTCTGGGATGTGATTTGGTGCAGTATTTGGCATTTAGTGCCTGGATAACATTACTGACCTTCAGAGCTTTGCTGTAGTCGGTAAAGTAGTATCAAATAAAATACAAAGTTCTACATTTGCTTTCTCCTGAAGATTTTTCTGTCAAACTGGGTCAACTTCCAAGTAAAGCAAGAGATCATTTTAGTCTGTCAGCACTGCAAAACTAGCCTGGTATTTGAAAATTACTTGTATGCTTGAAAATGTTGTGGACTCTGAATTTGGCAGGCAATATTGTTTAAGATCTAATGGTATATAATTCAAAACCTGAGCCTTTCTGCTTTGCTTAGCTTACCATTATTTTAGCAAATGTTTGTTTTGGTGGGGTTTGGGGGGTTATACCAGCAAATAAAAGCCCCATAATGATATTTTTTCCAATACTGAAGATAAAAAATAAGCCAACATCCCCTCAGTTTTTTAAGCAGTAGCATTTGCCACCTTTATAAAAATTCTATTATAGGCATGGAAGCAGATCATAAAACTGCTCTGCCCAGATCTGCAGGGGAATCAAACAGATGGCAGATCCCACTGCAGTTTGGATGAAGATTTCAGAGCTAGATAGACAAGAGAATAGTCAAGGTCAGCAATGAGGTGAAAACCATGCCCAGATTTTCTTCAGCTAGGAGCATGTACAGCCTTTCTCACAAATTTAGAGGAAAAGCACAAAACCCAGAAATTCTTTCACAACCAGGAGCAAATGCTCTCAGTGTAAGGCAATACTGCAACAGGGGCAGAATATGCTTGCTTAACTGGCATTTTTAAAATTAAAATTAAAGTTAAAACTATTTTTTTCAAAATTTTTGTACATTTATGTTAGTATGTATTTTTTAAATTCCGTTAAA
Organism: Platysteira castanea; assembly: GCA_013397175.1. Lineage (NCBI taxonomy): Eukaryota > Metazoa > Chordata > Aves > Passeriformes > Platysteira > Platysteira castanea. The sequence goes on from VYXC01002068.1 coordinate 533,920, forward strand.
TCTGCAGGTGATCATACACCAGATTGTAAATAATATTATTTGTGAATCATTTTGGCAACCAAAATGATGCTCAAGTAATGGTTATTGTTATTCAATTAGTTCTGGGACCAAAATGCATGTAGAGCTCTTGGCAGCTGATTTTTTTTTCTCTGTGCTTGTGTCTTTTATGCCCTCACAAATGTCTGAATTGAGAAGTTACGGCTTTAAATGGAAAATTTCCTCCTTGATTTGTTTCTTTTAAAAACAAAAACCCAAAGCAATTTAGTTTGTGATATACATCAGGCTCAGCTACACAGATCTGGAGGCTGTATTTCTCTCTTGTTTATGTCGTTAGTCTGGTTTTAGTTAATTTTCACTTCCAGATGTCTCTTGTGCATGTTGGGTTGGATTTTTTTCTTGTGGTTAACAGGGTACAAATTACCTTGACAGGACAGAGCTGTTTGCTCTGTTTTACTCATTTAATTTCTGGATATGTTTTACCGAGCCTGATCCCTCATCATCACAAAATGGATTTTACTGGCTTAGAACACAGATTTTACTAGAGTTATTTACTGGCATGAAGTATGCACAAGCTCAGTGAAGAATCACACTTGCAGTCTGAGTGCTTGTTTTTCCTTCCATCAAAAGGGCACAAAGACCTGCTCTGGCAAGGGCTGGGTTCAGCTCTCAAAGCACTGAGGAACACAAGGACTCCACTTAGCCTGGCTGGAAGAACAAAGCTGGGGGTTATTGCTGTGAATGCTGACTCCTACGTGCTAGGTTAGGATATTATCTAAGAGCAATCAATGCTAGGTGGCTTCATGTTTAGTGTCTGCCTTCTGCGAGAGGCAGAGGGTTTGGTTTTACTCATTTTCAGTGAAAGAGCTGCTGTGGAGCAGCAACTTTAGACCTGCAGTGGGGTCTCTGCCAAGCAAATCACTCCTGCACTGCATCATCTTCTGCTGAATCACTTTTTGTCCTGAGGTTTCCCTCTGAGTGAGTAAAGGAGAATTCCAGTGCCCAGGCAGCTCCTCCAGTTTTCTCCCTTCAGGAGTGTCTGAAAAGGGGTGTTTGGGGTGCAGTGGTGTCACTTGTTCCTCAGTGGACTTGGGCAGATCCCCACAAGATTTCTTCAATTACGGGGGCATCAGGTGCCTTTGCATGTGGGTATTGCTGGGTTATTTAAGGCACTGCAGCAGTCAAATGCTTCCTACTGCTTTCCCAAAGAACTGCTGCAAGGACACTCACACCTTGCCCACAAGGATCGCAGGGCACCTTGTACTTATCGCTGGAGGCTTTGAGAACTTAAAGAGGTGAGATCCAGCAATCTTAGAAAAAGCCTGAGATCTGGTCTTCCAAGGAGAAAATCTGAGTGGCAGGGAGAGCCCTGGGCCTGTTTTGTGCTGCCATTTTTCCATTGGTAGCACAGGGGTAACAATTCAGGTATTCAACTCCAGGCCATCAAAAAGAATAGTAATGTGTCTAAAATTTTCCAGAGCTTAAAAAAGTACACAGAGTCACTACTACTGCTTCTCTAGCAAAAAAAAAAAGCCTGATTTAGGGGCCTCCTCTTTGCGGTTACCATCTCCAGACAGTCCTTTGTGGGACAAATTGTTGCAGTGTGCATTTTGTNTTTGCTTGATTTAGGGACCAGATGCAAGTGCTTTTAGGGCACCTTCCTCCTGCTGACCAGCTCCCATGAACACAGGTGGTGAAAAGCAGTCACAGAGCACATACCAACAACCAGCAACACAGATGCACGTACCAACTGTTGTCACTGAGGTTACATATTAATGGTTATTCAGACTTGCACTGACAAACACACTATTTTTGGTTTTGTGCTAGTCAGCCGAGGTCCTGAGCTCCTGCTGATCAAGGATCATGAAGGAGACGATGCAGCAAATGAGATTTGTATGCTCAAAGTCACTCGTGCTTTGAAAGCCTGCCAAAAATAATGTTTCAGAGGGCATGTATAACACTGCCAAAATCAAGCTGATGAATGGCTGTATCACTGAATTTGGATGCAGAATGAGGGTCAAGTTCGGAACAGTCTAGCAATAGGCCATTCATGCAATCTAAGCAGGATGGGATCAGGGCATTTTGTAATCAACTCTTATTAAAGCCATGTTTTATTCCAAAGTGCAGTAGAAAGAAGGCAGAGAGAAATTAAGTCAGGAAGGTAGATGACAAGTAAAGTTTAGGAGTGTACAGTGCCAGGCTCATCTGAGTTTTGGGGAGTTTCCTCTAGTTAGACACAATAAAAGAAGAAAAGGAAATACTGATAGTCTCTTCAGAAACCTGTACACATCAAGGAGTGTATTCTGCAACACTGGTGTTCAGTCTTTTCTTCCAGTAGAATTGTTCATGGTTAATATTAATTCAAAACACGGGATAAGAAGTCTGTAGATTAAATAGCTGCATGCCATTTTGCCTGAAGATGTGAGGAGTTTGCAATTAAAAAATGAGGCATACAGCCTCTGAAAGCATACAGCCTTGCATTTCATTTTTTTATTGAGGAATTTTATCTCCCTGGGTAACATGCAGGTGGTACAGCAAGAAGTGCATCACTTTTTTCTATCTAGAGAAAGGTGGCAAAGAAAAGCACAGATCAGGCACAGAGAGTGTCAGGTCTTGACTGAATACCCTCCCCTCTTAGCTTTTGCTTTTCAATTCCATTTACATTTTTCTCTTTAACCAGTAGGTGCTTTTCCATTGATTTTGTTTGAAAGAGCTTTTTTTGTAACAAGTTACTGTGGACTGAAACTGGTTTTAACCAGTTTTATAGTCAAAGAAGAATATCACATTCAGGTCCACCATGACAATTGCTGAGAAGAAAACTGAGGGCTAACATAAGAGACAATGCTGCCGAAAGTAAACACCAACCATAGTTCGGCTGATTGCTATTACCTTATGAAAAGTGCAATATCATTTCTAACACGCACAAACAACAGCACACGGAGGTGAGCTGGGAATGTCATGGACAATTCAATTAAAATAACTCGATGTGTGGTAATTGTTGCTATAACCTTCTGTGGTTTTTGTGACCTCAGTGGTATCTTACACCTCAGTCATAAGCTCCCAGAGTGATGACGAGCCACTTCAGATCCACAGAGAAAGGCCCAGTCCATGGTGTGGAATTATATCCAGATGGGAACATTACAGGCAGATGACTAAGAAAACCACTTAATGTAAATTAGTTGTTTGTACCCAGAAATCTCATGTGAGAGAGCTCATGATGCACATGGCTCAGTGGAAGACAGATGCAATAAGAGAATAACAAACATGTAATTAAATAGAGTTTACAGCTGAGGCTATCTACCCAAAATCATCTGCTCAGTGTTGCCCTCACACCTAGTGATGGACAAATCCACCCCATTGTATCTGGAAATACTGGTCTAATAGATATTTGTCAGTTCTACATCTATGCTTAGGTTACTAAATGACTCGTATGAGGCAAATTAAATCTCCTGCAGAATATTACATTAGAAACATTAGCTGAGCCTTACAGACCCGAATAATTGCAGAGCTATTCCAAGTCATGAGTGATGATTTATACCTACCTTTTTATTAATTTATTGCCTGCCCCTAAATTGGAGAGTTGCTCTTCAGAAAAAATGTCTCAGTTAAAATAAGAACTGAACTCCGGAAGACAGAGGACTTTGATTCAAGATAGCAGAGGATAGTAAGGATTGAAGAGTTGCAAGTGATGCATTAGTTTGCTGTTTGAATTCAGCTCCAGCAGAAATCTTGCCAAGATACCCAATTCTCTTTCCACACTTATCTCTGGACAGCAGGGCTGGTAGCTGTCCATTTCATCCAGACAGGAGTCAGATTTTGAACCATGTACTAAATAGTTATCAGTGTTTCCCTCTCCCCACCAAACAAGTCCATCTCAGTGATCATTAAGGTCAAAGCTAGAGTGGGGCTGTGCACATAAAGAGTTTGTACTTAGCTGCACCCTTCTGCCCAGCTCCTGCTCAGGCACCTCATCCTGTGCTCCTGCTCAGGATCACAAACAGCTTGTTTCCAGTCAAGGACTTCACCACTTCTCAAGGATTCCTCCTCTTCCTCACCACTGCCAGGCATCTGTCATGTGGGTCTGGACTAAAAGTGTTGGCTGCTTTGTTCCCTGATCTCCCTGTGCTTCCTCACACTCTCCCAAACACCTCCTGCCCACACAGTGAGGGTTAAACCACATTGGTATCAATTCCTGCAGCATGGATTTGTCTGTGTACAAGCACTGATGAACAGTCTCTCTTCACATCTCCCCGTGAACAAACAGCAGAAATTCAAATGTTTGCTGAAACACAAAGGGATTTAAGCCTGGCTGAGCAGGACTTCTGTCTGCTTAGGCACAAATATTTGATGGGATTTTTCTCCATCATTTTCCCAGCTAATTTCCAGCTTTATACTTAACTGATTATTTAATTGGTGACTCACTGTTAGTGTCCATGATCAAAAAACACTGATAGTCTCTAGAGGGAAGAATGTTTCGTTCTCCCAGGCCGCATTGAGGGTGATGATGTTGCAGAGTCTGGAGGGTGAAGGTCGGCCTTCGTAGGAGGGAGAAAGAAGAGGTCACATTTTTAAAGGTCAGATCTCTCATCTCCAATTTCCTAGCTACTATCCAACCAGTGCTTTGAAATGCATTACTGCTCTAGCTGTAAATAACAAAACCTAAATTTAGGCCAGTTTATGAAGCAGCAGTCAACACTACAGCTTTCCTGGCATCTCCTCTTTTGAGACCCGTAAAAAGCAAATTTACCCCAAGAGGTGTTGCCTTACTACAGGTGTCAGATTCTCTTTGAATCTGAGATTGGAAATGAACATCTTGGCAATGGTAGAAAGTGATTTGTGTTTGGAGAGCAGCAAGTTAAATGCCTAGCCTCCATCCATTTTTCCTGCTTCAGCTGTGCAGCAGGGCTAAAAACAGCCCAAAACACCAACAGCTTGCCTGCTTTTATGAATTCAGGTTGCCCTAATTTATAGGGCTGTATGTGCATACACATGAGCAGCTTCTCTGGGTGAGTGGGGAGTAGAGCCCCACCTAGAAAAACTGGAGTGTGTTTTTGGGCTGGTACTGGCTTAGACGGACCTTGGCAAAGGTTGGTTAATGCAGCTGCAAAAATGTGGCTCACACGTCAGAAAATAGGACTGTGGTGCATTTGGAGTAGCCAGCTGTGCTTTATGAATAGGGGAGTGGGTAGTGCTGCTGGACAGAGAACAGCTGTGTATGTTGTGTATGGATAATGTGGAAGAAGAGCCACATGGATGGACTTGCCTTTGCCCTGGTAGGCAGGCTTGCCTTTGGAATGGTCTAACCTAACCAGCTCAGTGGCCTTTTTTGTAGAATTTATCAAACTGAATAATGGAGCAAACATAAATTGAAAGCAAGCGTGCTACTTAGTTTATTTACAAAGCTAATAAAAATGCAAAAAATACAGTAATCAAATTATGTTCTCAAGTAAAAATGAATCAATAGATTAATAGCTTCAGAGTGCTTCTGTACCAAATTAACACAATAAGCAATCAAATCAAATGATGAGGCTGTCAGTTTCACTCTCAGTCCTTGTCACTAATGAAGTTATGCTAAGAGAATCAGAGGAAGAGTTGTTTTCAGACCAAAAGTGTCTGGCATCCTACCCAAAACACTCTTTTCACTCATCTGGGAGAGCAGAGCAGGTTGCACCACCTGTTTGATCTGGACTTAGACCCTTACCAAGCAAGACTGAGAGAGGTGAGCAATATTCCTCTTTCAACATAAGTAGTGCTCAGCTAGCCAGGTGTAAACAGGGATTCTTGCCAAAACATTTTTTAAAGTTCTGTGGCTGTTTCAGGGAGATGGGTGTCATTACCAGTTCCCCTGTCCATGCACACAGTTTGGGGGATAGTAGATCTACCCTCTAGCACATGTGGGATTGCTAAATACTGCACGATGGCAGCTTTAGAACAGCTTTTGTCCTCAGCAGAACTTCCTGACTACTTCAGCAGCAGGCTGACATCATTTATTTTTATGAAGCTCTGAAAGGTGTTTCTCCTTGAGCTGTACACAAACATTCATTTGTAACAGGGGGAGGAGGGTGGCAGGAGAAAGGGAGAAAATACTTGGACTAAAATCAAGCTGGAAGAGAAGCAATTCAGTGAGGAGCCTGCAGCTGCGTCTGGGAGCTGGGCAAGTGCACTCTGGCCTGTACTGGGCCATCCCCAGGAGCCAGGAGAGTGCTCACTGGCCCAGGCTGGATCATTCTGAATCCCTGGAGCAAAATTGCTCAGATGCCACTGGATTCATTGCTGCTGACACACAAATTCACTGGAGGCAATATGGGGAAAAATGGAGAGACCTGGAGAACGTATTGCTCAACAATCCCCTGGTAAACAGGCACTAGGAGAGGCTGAGCTTTCTGATGACCACTGTATTCTCTTCCTGAAACAAAATTGAACCCCAGTGAGTGCTGGGGACAAGAAGGTCTGGGTTTATCCTCTACAGAGAGATGCTGAGAGGAACGTTTCTGGATGTTTCTGTCACTAAAATATCTCACTAGGAGAGTACAAAGGCAGATACTAGTGAGTTTATCAAAAGAAAGAGCTTTCAACCCATCAGGGAGCAACAGTGTGCTGTCCAAGGAATATGAAGATAAGCTACTCTAATTTCATGCTGTGTTATTTTATTCCATAAGACAAACTATTACTTGCTTTCATAAATTTATAACGGTGACCATACAAATTATGGTTTGATGTCACAGTCAGTCTCTTGGCTTAGCTAGCAGGGGAGAGGAAAAGGTAATTGCAAAATGTACAATGACAATAAAACAGTAAAGCTAGGTGGTTATGTTAGCCATTATTTCTGATGTGTGAATGTTTCCACTACAGCTAATTTTCAAGAGGAAATTGGAAATTTCTTTTAAAGAAAAATCCTTCCTGGAATCCTAATAAGGGCCAGAGGAAATGGATGGTAAAGCCTCATGGCAAGTTGAGCGAGCAGCATGACTGAGTGGTAGCAGGGAGGTTTGCTGGGATGTCACTTGTGACTTCCTGACAGCTTCAAGGAGAGGATGTGAGTCAGGGATCGACTGTGATGAGAGCAGGCATCAGCCTGGTGGTCCTTGCTGGGTTGGAGTGTTGCAGTCTTTGGACATGCAGTAAACAGATAATGCAAGAAATTGGTTCAACAACTCCTCTGGGCAGATCATCATAGGCAACAACAAGAAATTTCTAGGAGACAGTGAGAGGAAAGCCCCCACATCAAATCCGTGTGGGTAGTTATCAGGAGCGCAGTGACCTGCTTCTTTTGCGTATTGTTCTAAAAAGTTGGGAAGACACCAAGGACAGCGTCTCTGGGACAATGGCATTGACTTTAGTAGCTCTTTAAAGTGAAGATGAGCCAACAGAAGGTGGGTTGTGGTACAAAATAAAATATTCTAGGGCAATCTGACTATGGAAGTAGGAGCTTGTTTAACATGGCTGGGATTACTGTTATTAAAATAAATAATTGTTGCTAAGATACCCTGTTAGTTCAATAGCCTTGAAATCTAGTTTGTGTCATTAGGCTGGAGGTGCAGATATTTTATAGATATGTCATTGCAGGGATTGCAGGCAGACCTAGGAGGCAGGGAGGGAACTCCTCAAACACTAATAAGAAATAAAACAGCTGCTAGCAGCAGCTCTGACCTTCAGGGCAAAGCTATCCTTGGAAAGCAAGCAGCTTGCTGAGTGGGAGGAAGAGCAAGAAGGAAAACAGTGGTAAGAGAGAAGGGAGAAAAGGAGCAGGGTGAGCAGCAAGGGAAGGGAGCAAACTGCCTGGCAAATGCCACCTCATTTAGGCTTTGTTCACATCAGCCTGTGAGGAGGAGTAGCAGAGGCAGAACTCAGAAAGAGAGCGGTGGTCTTCTGACAGCCAGAATCCCTCGCCCTTAGTACAGGATGTGCAGGGGTTTTACTTGAGTCTGACCCTGGACTTGTCCCATGAGCTAAGGTCCAGTCAGTGGCTGGAGCACCATAGATGTACTCCTACACTGTGTCTTCCAGACTGGGCGTTGCCCAAGCACAAAAAAGCACCCAGAGATTAGGTTCTTCATCCAGAGTATGGTTGGGCACTGGAACAGGCTTCCAAGGGCAGTGGTCACAGCTCCAAGCCTGACAGAGCTCAAGAAGTGTTTGGAAAGCGCTGTCAGGCACATTGTGGGATTCTTGGAGCTGTCCTGTGCAGAGCCAGGAGTTGGATTTTGATGATCCTTTTGGGTCCTTTCCAACTCAGAATATTCTATGATTCTATGATCCAATTTAGGTCAGCACCAGCCTACTTCTCAGATCTCTAGCCCATGGTACAGAAACATTTATTCCAGCCTTCCTAAAGCAAATTCTCTCTACCATTTAGAGAGGGCAAAAGGCATCCCTAGAAGCTTCCAGATATTAATTCAGCATCTTTGATTGAACATCTTTCTTTCTCTCTACTGATAATTTAAGAAATGAGAAGGAAATGCTGGATGACTCATTCCACCAGAGGTACTGCTTTTCTGAGGAGGATCAGCAGCTTTTTAAAGAAAAGCAGTGGCATTAGCTCATCTTTTTCTTCATCTTCCATCTCACCATATAATAAGACTAGGGGGTGGAAAATGTGCCTTGAATGAAAACAGCTTTGCCTCTGTGCTTTCCTCAGCCTGAGAAGATCTGGTTTTGTCTGATATGAGAGCATGCCAGCCTCAGCATGGAGGGGAGCCAGGGAGGGAGCGTGAGGAATCCTCTGTCCCTCCTGCTGGCAGGGGATCCCTCTGCAATCCTTAAAGTGGTCTAGCTCCCAAACCTCACGGGGCTCAGCAGGAAAGCCAGCAAGAGGAAGTCTGAGTCTCATCTGGGAAGCAGCAGGAGGCTCTGTTCCCTGCAATATGTCAGTAATAACAAAAGTAGTCACTGAGCAGGACCCAGGGTGTTTTGGGACAAGGCACTGACTACCCTTAACTGGAGCAATTTTGCTCTTTCCTCTTCTGCTTCTGGCTCCATCACTCTCACCTTCCAAGCACAGAGGGGTCAGGGTAATCAGAGATTCTTTGCACGTTCAGGTGTTTATCAGATAAGATCCCAGGGTTGTACTGCTCCTGCTCACACAGGTGAGCACCAGAAAAGGCCAATCTGCAGATCTCCTTAACAGCAAGCACAGGAAAGCTTGAAAAACATCACCCCTCCCTTGCTAGAGACTGACTCAAAATGGAAAGCACAAAAGAGAAAGCACCAGGGTTGAATCCTGGTTTCAGCCACACGAGTCCTGTGGCAATGCTGGCACAGAGAGGAAATTTACCACCTATTTCCCCTATTTCTTGGTGCTTTAGCAGATGATGTTAACCTGTGAATTTCTCAAGTCAATGTATACAATTTCATTACAAAGGGTTTTGTCAGATGGCAACCCTTGCTGTAGCAGTTTAAGATGTTATAGCCTCCAGCTGCCTGCTCTGTCCCTCTGTTCAAAGTCACAACCTTTTAGCAGTCAACAGAAGGAGACGTGCACCCACCTACATCTGCTGCCACTCCCAATCCTGCACATTGAGGCCTTCAACTAATGCCGTGGATCAAAATTTGGAGCCATCAAAGAAGAGGTGACATTTCCTTTTATCTTTCATTTCCAAGGGGGTGATAATCTTTGCAGCTGGGAGTGAGTGACAGCTGGATCTGGTCACACATTAAAACAATTGCTCAAGTTTCTCAAAGCTCATGTGTGGCAGTCGGAAGCTGTGCTGGCCCCAGGAGGACTTTTCTTGCACAGTTATACAGGTACAGTGATTTGAACACAGTTTGTTCTTGTGTGTGTGGCTGTATCACTATTTCTGCTCTTCATGCTCCTAAAGAAAGCAAAGCTATATTTTATGAGAAAGCCAAACTATCCCAGAAAACACGAACTCTCACCAGTGTAGCTGGATCTGCACCACAGGCTTCTGCTGACACAGTTAAGACAGTCAAGGATTATTCTGCTTTTCTCTCCTATCAATCCACCAGGCTGGAAAATATCTGTTGTAGAGAGTGGAATAAAAGCAATCACAATAGTTTGTCTTTTCTGTGGTGCTCCAATTTAAACAAGATCACATGGGCGGCATCCGTGGGTGCAGCTTTACTGCAGAGATTGATTTCAGTGCCCTGAAGAATTTGACCAGTGGTAATGTAGTGTGGCTTTAAAATTAGAAAGCCCAATTACAGCCAGGCTCTGTCTGCACAGCTTCTGCTTTAGTGGTTGGAGCCACCAGCCTGTTCACATGAGGGCAGAAACCTGCTGGAGATGCCCCATGGGCCAGCCTTTGGAAACAAAATATTGGGAGTCCACATGAAGGGGAGCACACAGTTACGTGCAGCTGCTGTGCTGTCTGCTTGTGTAACCATTTTTTACTCACAGAGAAGTGATTCTGGCAGAGTATAAATACTGCCATAACAGTTCTGAGAGCAGTGCTGAAGGAGAAATATGTGGTTTAGCAGGGATGGCTAGTGAAGCACTTATGTCACCTCCTCCCAGGGTGATGGAAATATTGTATTATTACTAACCTATCCTAGGAAATGGAAGTCCTCCATCATTTTCCTTGTCCCTGCGCTTTAATAATGAGAGTGGTGAACTATATGATGTCCTGTACAGGCTGAGAATCTGTGAACAAATTACTAAATTCATTAAAGCCAAGCAGGTAAAATCTTGATCCTACTAACTTCAGTGGGGCCTGGGTTTTACTGTTTGTTCACAAACTTGCCTATGTGTATGAAGTCCTTTTGTACTGTGCTCTGCTCTTGTGTAATAGCTAACTTATTTTCCAGTATTAATGTTTAACATAGATTTTTTTTTTCCTAAGAAAAGTAGTTTTTAATGTAGAGCTAATTGATTCCAGCTCTGCCATGAGCTGCTGGTAAGTGAACCATGCTTCCTTTGCAGAAAGGGGGATGTTACTATCTGACCCTGGGACTGGGAGGCAAAGAATCCGCTGTGTCATTGCCCACCATTCCTGCAGCTGTTTAAAGCAGCCAGCAGTAGTGGAATGTTCCCCCATTCCCCACTGGTGGTTGTCTGTGCTCACCTTCCAGTGGAGTGAAGGACAGCCCATTTTGCTGGTTTGTGGAGATGATGTTCAAAGATCTCTCATCTTGCTTCTCCTATAATTCCTCAGTAGTCTCAGGCATTTCACTTACTGTCCCTCCCATTTTTCTCAAATTTATAAACCAGGGATAATATTTATACACTCTTTCAGCTGTTATGATGGCTATTTATTACTCTTCAGGCACTGCTCTGAAATTAATATATTGTGCAAATACTAAGTGCAATTTACTTGTTGAATTTCAGAATTATTTGACTCTACGGGCTATTTTTAACTCTTGTTTCTTAGTCTGTATAGAAAACATACTGATTTCTTTCAGTCTGCAAAAGTCTGTGTTAATGACAAAAGGTATATATGACTTGAAGCTGAGTATTACAGAAATATGAGACTTTCTTGATGCCTAGAAACCAGAGTAATGTTTGCACCATCTTCTACGCCCACTGGTGCACCTTCTTTCTTCCTATCTGCTCCCTTCCTTTCTTTGCACTGAATGGTGTGGTTTTCCCACCAGTTGCTACATTAAACCTACCTGGAGGTTCTGCCTATTTGGAAACAGTTTGGTCTTAACATTAATCTGCCCCTAGTCTTACTTGCAAAACTCATTCAATTTCTGTCTTCTAAACTCATGCCAATTTCTTAATTTCTTTTCAAGCTAAGGAAAATAAATCTTGGTTTTTTAATGATTTATGACTGAAAATCTTTGGAGATTTGGCTGAATTCTACGTGGAGGGCTCAAATAGAGGGTTTGTATATTGCCAGGTATGTCAGTCATGCTTGGGCTGAATGGATGTTTCTTGGTCTCTGTCTGTCCTCACCGACTCATGACATGGATTTTGCGTGTTTGTGTGCTCGTGGAAAGAGGCAGAGAGCTGCACTTCTCCCAGTTTTGTTCTGCTCCCTCAGGAACATTGAGAAAAAGCAGTGCCTGTGCTGCAAGGACTGAGGGAACTGTATTTGCTGGATTCCCCATGTATTTGCTGCATTCCCCATTGTCATTATCATACCTCCCCTGCCTGATGGGTGCTGGGTTGTTTCCATGGTCTAGAGAAGAACAGCACTTACTCTGTGAGGAATTCAGAAGGACCTTATTCCCCATGTCTCCAGCAGACAGGGAGAACAGGGTCCTAGTATTTGTAGCCAGATAAAATGAAAAAAAAACAAACCTTATGCTCCAAGAGCCATAGTGAGGATTTAGGGGAACGGATGAGAGTTGCACACTCAGCTGCTCATCTTTAAAATCTGATAGGATCAATGTTCAGACAGCAGAAGGTTGTAATAAATTTCTCTACTGGATATTTCTCTTCCACCGACAGTTTTGGTGAGTCTGCAGAGGCTAACTCAAGAAATGCCCATAATATCTCAAATTCTCAAATCTGTGTGCTGCCAATAACCCTGTTCTGGGAGTACTGGGTAATATCTGAAAGGCTCAGTGATCACCCTCTGCCAGACAAATAGCACAGCTGCTGCAAATGAATCTGAGGAAAAGGAGACCATTGTGTTTATACTGGAGTGGAGGGAGGAGCAGGAGTCTCCTCAGACTCTCTCCTAACCCAGCTGTTGCCCCTGAGATCTCTCTGCCCCAGGGGAGGCACGATTCAGGGTGCTGTAGAGCCTCCATGGCCTCAGGCAGTATCTTTTTCCAGAGGAGCTGTAGGAAGAAAACATAAATGTGGAAAGTTAGGAAGCAGCACAGAGCCATCAATCAGTTCCTCTGGCCTAGTCCCTGAGGAAGAGGCCAGAGAGGTAGACCCAGACAAATGACCATTGCTCCACTCTTGTCTTGATTTATGCATGAAGCCAGAAGTCAGTTATTTTTCTGGGGGAAAAAAGAAAAATATGTACAATATTTTTTGTCCCAGAAAAGCCAAAGTACTTGGAAAGGGCTTTCTTCTCTCCACTAGAGGGGTGGTTCTGAGCAGGCTGAGAATGGCAAGACTGGGGAGAGGAAAAGCTTTTAACAATGTAGAAGGAAAAATATGGAGAACTGATGGCAGCCAGCGTGGCTCTAAGCTTTTAAGGAGAAATGCATGGAGAAGACAAGAACAAAATGGAAGACAGAAACAGCTGGATACTTCGCCCAATAGCTACAGAAAAAACCACCAATACCTTGAAACAGTAAAGCTCCTGTCTTGCTGGTAAGATAAAACCAAGCAAAAGGGCTTTCGACTAGAAAATGAAGGGATAACCTGTTGAGAAGAGGGTGTGTTGGATGGCATCGTATTTTTCCCTTGGTATGACCGTTCCTGTGTTGAGTCTTGAGGTATGAATCATGCTGCAGTAGGACAAATAGTTAAATGGGTCTGAATAATTAAGCACATCTGAACAGAAAGGAAGAAGTGCTGGAGACTGAAAAATGGGAAATTGTCATTCCACAGAGAAAAGGGTTTGAGTAACAGTCAGAGCGACTCTTTATACATTCCCAGCATGTCCATGCAGCAGCTACAGCAGTAATGTAGTAATCAGTCAGAGTCAGGGTGCATTTGAGCTGTTACAAAATACATGGTTTGATTTGGTTCCATACCACAGCTCTTCTGCTGTTGCTGTTATGGTTTTCCATCAGTATATAATATTCTGCCTAACTGTATTTTAATAGCACACTATGGGCAGCTCTGTGCTCTGCTGAAAACACAATATTTAAACAAAGAACTGTGAATTTTTAACCCATTCATATTTTATGGCTAAGATTATTGAATTTCTTACAGCATTCCAATAGTTTTCTGCAGAGGTCACAGTGGCTTTTCACAAACAGGCAGTATAACAAGTTGGTCTATTATCATATGGCCCCATCTTCCAAAGTCTGAAATATGGCAGCTGAGAAGTAGCAGGGTAGACAACACCAGGGACTTTCCCAGAGACTTTTTGACAGGTCAGACATCAGTTATTTATAACACAGGCAGAAGTGTGCAGTGGTTATTGCTTCAGTTTCATACTGGTGCCTGAGTGGACTCATTCATTGTTTGGCCTCAGCCCCAGCTGAGTTCAGCATCACACAGAGATGGATTCATGGGTCGTTCCAGCTGGAGCACACTGTCCAGCCCACTTCCCAGACACCTCTGAACTGCCTTCTAGCCCTGAGCGTGTAGAGGCTACACATGAAGAAAAATACAGCCTTTCATAGCTGGCATGCTGAGGAAGCTTGGAAGACAAGCCCTCTGGCTCGGGCTGCTCTGCCACTGCCATGGCAGAGCCACGAGCTTGTCCCAGCTCCTGCACAGCTGCTGATGCAAATGCCCAGCAACAAGGGTACCAAAAGCTATCATTAGCAGCACTTAAACACAGCAGTTTGGAAGCAGCATAGGGAAACACAAAACCTCTGATTGCAGGAAGCTGGGATAAAGTCCTAGCACCCTGGGAGAAAGCAGAACCGGTGTTGTAATATCCCCTTTCAGAACAAGTCAGGCTCTCAGCTGCTGTGGTGACATGTGGCTGAGGATGCCATCAATAGAGAGGGTGGGACATCTCACTGAAGTCTCATCCCTAGGTTGAACATAACTAGGTAAGCATGTCATCTGCAGTTAAACAGGATACAAGCAAGACTCTGTGTCAGGATATGTTCCTGGTTGGTGCAGTCATGGAAGTGACCACCTGTCAGCTGTGCACATTTTGGGAGTGTGGCAGCAGGTCTTTGTCAGCCAAGAGGACACGTGACAGAACATCGAGCTGTGATGCTGTAGACATGCCTGTAGCATGACTAAGAAGGGATGTCCATACACAAACTTGGCACATTCTAATTCACCACAGGGTCAGACTTGTATCAAATCACATGGTGCCCCATTTAAATTAATTTTTAACCAATTTTTTTAATTCTTGGTAAACCTGAACTTCTGGTTTATGTGGATGTAACTACATTTTTGCGAGGCAGCAATTGTCCCATCTATCCTCTTTGGGCTTTCCATTTTGTACTGATAAACCCAAAGCAAAATCTTATTAGTGTCTTCTGAAAAGAGTTCACAGAGTTTGAAGTTTCCATCAGAGTGGCTGATTTTGCATTCCAGGCTCAGTGAGCATCACACAAACCAGCACAGGCGCTTGGCACAGCAATACTCACCACTTCCAAGATGATTTGCCTGTCAGGCACCCATGTAAATGGCCTCGTGTCTGTGATAAGCAACTCTATCCTCATTATCCTCTCTTAAAAGCCTATACCACTTTTGATTAATTCAAGAGGAGCGGATAAGGGCCCTGTCATTTTACATTGCTTAATGCTTTCTATTATAAAAGACCATCGTGATGTTTTACCAGAAATGTTGATATACTCAGGGTTTTGCTGGGGGGTGAGGGGAGCTGGATTTTCAGCAGCAGCAAAGCCTTTTGGCTGAAACAGTGAAATTCTTGTTAGGTTTTTGTGAAGAAGTATATTGTCCCCAAAATATCACCCTTAATTTTAACCTTTGAGAAAGACTTGCTTCCTTGCCAGCCATCAGCTTTCTGAGGGTAGGCTGTGGCTGAAGCAGAACCACTCATCTTACTCCCCTTGGGATGCCTCAGTATCTCTGCTGAAGCAATCAGTGGTGAGAAGAGAAACAGGCCAGGGGCCTTCCCTCTCCCTGTACAACCATACATTATTCTGAGCCCCATACAGAGCAGCAGAACATCTTTTCTGGAGCACCATGTTAAACACCAGCATTCCTCCTCCTCCCTCCAGCTCCTCACTCCCCACAGATGCTGCAGGGACCTCCTGTCTCCAGAGGGTAAGCAAGGAGTGAGCTGAACACGGCAGTCCCGGGTGTATCCATTCCCCAGCCCGGAGGGGACACTCGGGACTCAGTTCCATTGTCCAAAGACAACTTGTGCTATTTCAGACATCCTCTTCTCTCCTGCAGATTTCTCTGGGTCTGAAGGAAGAGCAGGAGACCCACAATCTTCTGGTGAAGTGGCTGGAGAGTAAATGGGGTTCCCTAGAGTGTGTAATACAGCACCAGAAATCCATGATTAGGGAATAGATTCAGATGCTCCTCTTTATCCCCACTGGTGGAGTGACTGTCCAGCTCCTGTTACTGTCACTGGAGAGCCATTTAGTAGGACCTGGAGAGCTGTGAATTCACCAGACACCCCATTTTAGGGCAGTCCTGTAGACTCCAATGACTACAGTGGCAGGACAGGTGAGCGTTTCATGTGTAGACAGCTATTCCAGCACCACCCAATTTTGGGGTCTGGGTCTGGAGCCAAGTCCCATCCTCTGTGCCTGTGCCTGAGGTTCAAGTCCTTTGCACAACTGGCATCAGGTTGTTATAGTTATATATAATTTTTTATTCATCATTTTCCACTCCAGGGAAAAAATGGGGAATTGCATTAAAAAAAATGAAACATGCAAAAAAATTTATGTTAAGAAACAAGTTGCAAAGTCAGACACTTGAAAATTAAAAGTTCTGTGTGTAGAAGTCATTCTGCAAGACCTAATTCAGTTACCTTCTGAATATATTGCAATTTTCTACATTTTACAGCATTATAATTTTTTTGTATCCACTTCTCTCTCCATTTTGCATTTCAAATTACTTTTCTCCAATGTTTAATGATACATTATTAATATAAATATAGCAATACAAATGTATTACAAATGTCTCTGTACAAAAACTGTATTTATTTAGGCTGCATAGTCAAGCACTTGAAAGCCAGGAAATGCCAGATGTACACACCGCAAGCACAGCGAGATACATTCTCCATCCCAGAAATCTTACGAATCAAATTAACACAAGGTGAACCATCTGCCACAGGGATAGGATGGGAAGACAAAAATAATAGTGACCAAGACATGTTACATAACCTAGGTATGAGCACTGAGAGAAAATGAGTGATTGCCTTTGCTTTCTTCTAAGTGGTTTCAGGACACATCTTGGCCCCGATGCTGTTGACATTCCTGGAATAATATTCTGCATATTGCACATATCCCTGGATCTTCTGAAATGGCATCATCAGAAGCAGTTTGCCTGTGGGGGCTCAGAGATGCCTTATACTTGTTAACAGACACATTCTTGGTGTTAGGAATTTGCAGTATTAAGTGGGAGTTCCTCTAGCAAAAGTGCCGCAAGTTGAAAAGAAAGGATATTTCATCTTACAGAACATGACTCTGAGCTCCAGGGTAAGGGTAGCCCACCCCGAGCCCACTGTCCTGGAAAGCCGGGGCCTTGCAGTGCAGATCCTGCCCTGAGTGGCCTCGCATCACTGGGAGCTGGCACATACTTGGATTAATCCTCTTCTTCATGTTCAGTGCTATTTTCAGGGGTGGATATCTGAGCACGTCTGTGTGCAACAACCCTGAACGTTGTGTGCAGAGCTGGGATCCCATTCTTTGGGTCTTCGTGTCTGAGTAACTCCTGCTGGCTCTAGTGACACAGGATGACACTGACACTGCCCAGTGTCCCCACATGGGATACTTTAGACATCGAGGACAGAAAAAACAGGAGATAAAATAGAACTAGGTTCTCAATTTGATCTCCTTGCCAGTTGTTCCACCCAGTCATTACCTCTGATACAATTCCTGGTCTCTATGTGATGCCTCTGTTTTTATGCTCATGTGAAAATATCTCACAATGGGAATGTAGAAAGAGACAGTAATGTGATTCCATGTCCCTTTTGCTAGACTGGATGGAGGCCACACTTTTGCCCCAATTGGATCCTTGTCCAGCAGGCTCTGTAGAGCATCCCAAGCTGCTCTGTGCTACAGGTTTCTGATGAAGGCACTGGTGGAAAAGTAGGCTCCTGAAGAACCCTGGCTTTTCAAAAACTGTCTAGATTACTGGTTCACCAATCCATCTGCTAAGTTTGGTTTCAGATTTGTGCTTTTTCTGTGGGATCCAGGGGTATTTCCCAGCTTCTGGATCTGTGTGTGTGCTTTCTTCCCACTTCCAGACCTGGGGCTGCATCACAACTGCATCACAAACTGATGTTTGTCAGCCTCCTGTCTCCACATTCCACAAGCCTGCATGAGCTGTCCAGAGAGGAGCAGTGACACACTTTCCCTGTACTTCTGTCTGAAAGGAGAGCAGGCCTGCAGGGCTCACCACAGGGCCAGCATGGCCTGTGCTACCTGAGTAGCACCCAGTCATGAGCACTTCAAACTCTGCACAATCTGTTCTCAGTTTCTGGTGCGACAGATGATTCATTACACAGAGCAGAGGAATAACTAAATATAAATGGCAACTCTCACCATGCTGCTATTAATCATCTCAGAGTATTATTGTCCCACCACACTCCTCCCACTAGCTGACAGCCCTCCAGAGTGTTAATGTCTCGTAGGCTTGTGCAGCGAAGGGGGGCTAGACACGGGTAAAGCCATGTCCCTGCACATTTGTAGTTCTTCTAATAACCAGTGTTCTCCCTTGTTACTCCAGGAATCTCCGCAATCCACTCCCCACCCACGTGCCTGCCATCTGCTTCAGGCTTTCTGGTGGTGTTGCTGTACCCATGTGAGAACAACTGCACGCAGCTCATCCTCAGAGACCTGTCGAGTGCTGCTTTCTTTCCAGTCTAGAAGGAGGAACTGTGGGAACGGTCTGGAGATCTCCTCTTCCCTGGTTTCTGAGACTTTTGAAAAAACATCTTTTCTGTAATGATCACAATAAAGTGCTCTTTTTCATCTCCTTTATACACACTTCAAAACACACTCCTTGCCCGGATCTTTCTTTGGAGCATGCAGTTTGTTGCAATACTCTTGGCTGTTGTTAGCATTGATCATTATAGAGTTGCCTAAATTTCCTTGTTCCAGTAGGTGGAAAAACCCACCACTTTTCTGACCTTTAGAAATGCTTGCTTTTCTTTGCTATCAGCATACCTCAATGTGCAAGATGTAAAAAGGGATGAAAGAAGATATATCTGTGTCAGTTTGTAAAAGTGGGGTCAAGTGAGTGGAAGAAAGAAATTATATGAATAGAGACATGTGAATTTATCCTGTTTATGCTGTTTCTTGTATGTATTCCACCCTGTCTCTTGG
The DNA here is from genome assembly GCA_013397175.1 of Platysteira castanea. Classification (NCBI taxonomy): domain Eukaryota; kingdom Metazoa; phylum Chordata; class Aves; order Passeriformes; genus Platysteira; species Platysteira castanea. Next base: position 552,886 of record VYXC01002068.1, read on the forward strand.
CATGCACAGGAACAGGCAGGTCCACACTTACCCTACATGGTGCCATTAGCACTAGAAGGTTCTCTGAAAACTTTAATTACACTAATGACTTCAATCCAAGCTACCAAACAGAGAGTTCTGTAACTGGGGGATTTTTGTCTAACTTAACCGGCACTATTTTTAAAACCACCCCTAAGCCACCCCAAAATGTATTAGTTAAAAATGGGATTTTTCTGTGTTTGGCGCAAAAATGGAGGAAGGCATATTCTCACTGCAGGTGTGTTGGAGATCCCCTGTGGTACCTCCCATTACATCAGTCACCAGGAAACTTCACATTTCCACACAGCAAAAGGCTACATCATTGTCAGTGCTGAAGCAGAATGAGAGGGGAAGGAGGAAACTGCTTTCTTTTCAAACGTGTATAGCTCAACTGGCTAAAATGGCTTTAGAAAAAAATGCAGAAAAAGTCCTTTCCTTAAGAGGCTGAATCAGAGGAATTGCTAAGAGAATTAGCCTGAAAGTTCAGAATTGAAATTACAAATTGAATAGAATACGTCCTGGAGACCTCAGAATGGAAATATTGCCCTGTAAGTTCTAATAACATATTTACCATTGCTTTCTCTCCAGACCAAAGAAAAGTGAGGGGAACAAAAAGAGGGAGTGAGAATAGAAGGCTAAACACTTCTGTATGATGCAATGTTGTGATGTTCCTCTTAGCTGCCAACAAAAGCAACGCTTTGAGTTTTGGCTGATAATTCAACTGGAGAATTTCAAAGCAGTTTACTGATTAGCAGAAGAGCAACTGTAACATAAATAGTAACACAGACTAAGAAGAACAATAGAGGGAGAAAACACAACATCTCCATAAGAAAACACTGTGCATCTCACTGGCAGCCAATTAAGTGTCTGGAGTACAACAGTCTGTCCCTTACCTTTGGAGCCAGCACACCCAAGAAACACAAGCTTCAGGAAAACGAGACAAGATGTGAACTGGGCAGATCATTCACATCCCATCTTTTCTATGGTTGCTTGGAGGTGGACCTTTCTCTGCCTCCTGAACTGATGTTGCAAAGCAGCAAAGCATGTTGTTATCCTTCTGTGGTGCCTCCTCATTCTACACTTGTGATGCCTCACAGATATTTTGAGATCTGCTTTCTGTATTTATTAATTTATACCTGTATTTTTCGCTTACACCATCCTCATCCTCAATCATTTCTACCTACAAACAGATTGTGTCCCCCCTGGCTGCCTGGCTGAAAGTCTTCAGGTGCAATTGTTTGTGAGGAGTGCTTTTGTGGAGAAAACCCATCCTGCATGGGAGGGGAGGAAGGAGGAAGGACAATATAATATATTTCCTCTTTTGTTGCTTTTGCAACCCACTGATCATTGTTAAGATAAGTGATTTTATTTCCCTTTATAAAAGGTGACAGTGTCCAGAATAGAAGATGTGTTTATCATACACTCGGAGATGCTGGAGACATGAGGGACTTAGTAGTCTCTAAGACTCTCTTGAGACAACATTCCTAAAAATCCATTATTCTTTCCAGATCTTTGTAACAGCTAGTGAGCCTTCTGCTCTACCTTAAAAAAAGCTCCGTGATATATGTTTCACTTTCCTTCCTAGAGGTAAAAGTGGCAATAGGAGATCCAGGCTGTTTTCAGCTCATGCCTAATATGGGAAAAATCAGACAGCTCCAGAGGTTTCACCAGAGCAGTTTTCTCTCAGCTCTAATCAGTAAGAATGAGAAAAGAAGATATTTGCCGTTGCCTGCTGGGTCCATCGTTTTTCTTTGTTAGTGAACTACAATATCTGTCTTCATAGCACAAGAATGCAGCCAAGAGATCCTAGACATACCATATATTTCTGGGGTTTAGCAACCCATAAAAGTGGAGCGTAGCATCTGATTTATCTCAGCAAATGGCTCCAACTGTTCTCAGAACATATTTTTTTCATCAAAGGAGGTGTTCCCTAGTTTAAGTCTTGATTTGAATCTCCTTGCCCAGGGATGTATTTACAGAACTAGTTATAAAATATTATCCACTTCATAAAAGCATTTTGAATGCTATGTTCATGCAGTGACTCTCCTCTAATCATTGTTTCTTCCCAAAGGAAACTAGCAGAATTATTAGTAATTGCTGGATTATCAAACAATGCACAACCTCATTTTCTGGCCTAAGCAAGTTATCAGAGTTTCATGAATGCTCACTCACATGCATTATTCTACTATGCTGACCTGAAGAGACCACCAAGGAGAAGGTAAATGACCCATAGAGGGACAGAAAAATATTTACATTCCTGAATGATCTGGGACTTGCTTGCTGCCTGTGGTGTTGCTTCTTTAACGTGTGAATGCAAGGGATGCCTGGCCCCTATGTCCCACAACATATTGATAAGAGAATGATGACAAGCGATGATGTTATAAATACTTGACATTTATCTTGGCTTGGTTTTAAATAGTGGAGTCAACCTTTACTCATCTGCAACCATCTAGCATGGCTGTTTTATGGTGACTCGCTGCTTCCTCTCCCACCAACTTTTGGTTTTTTGCCTCTGAAGCCTAAATCCTGGCATGACACAGAGATGAAAAATTTTCAGGCTGATCTCCATCAGAAAAAATTCTATTGGTCTTCATAGGCCTGTATAAATCACTGGACGGCCTTCTTCCTTCCAGAAAGGAAATCGAAAGAGGAGCATGACAGACACATATTTTTGACTGTTTAACAGTTTTAACCAAGAGGTGAATGTATTGGAAATACAAGGCAGAGCTATTTTAGAGGGATTCTTTTTCTTCAGGTGGGAAATGCTGGTTTGACGAAACTGATTATTTTTACTGGTACACATGGCTTTCATTAAAATATTTGCAGAATATGTTGAAATATTCTATTCTTAGCTTTTTGTGACAGCTTTTATGTTACACTGTTATTTTACATAAATGCAAAATGAAGTCTAATTTAATGAGCCCAAAGGAAACAATTTGACTTTACTGTTTGAATATTTGCTCCCACGAAAAGGAAAAATCAGTAAAGGTCATTTTATCTATGAATCAGAATGAAACCAAGTTTTGAAGCCCTGCAACTTTCCTGAGGATGGGATTTCTGGTTTCTGACTGCCCATAGTTCTACTGCAGCTGTGAGACAGACAGCAGTGCTGATCATGGCACAGAAATGGGACTGAAGGGGTGCAGAACATGACATGGCCTGAGGTCTCTGCTCTGTACCACAGCATCCAAGTGCCACAAAAGCTCCATTCAGCAGCATCCCTAGAAAACTTCTTTTTAACTCACTCTGGTTCCTTTTTCTTCTCTTATTTATTGTTGGTGGGGTTCCCCCTCCCCCCCTTTTTTTTTTTTCTCTTTTTCTCTTTCATGGACTTTTTTCACAGAGTTGTCTTGCTTTTTCTTTTTCCTCTCTTAAATGGTTTGGTGAGTATCACGATCTCTGTTGGCAGTCCATATGTGAGTTAAAGAATGAGGAGAGATACTTTGCCTTTGCCTGGGGTGGGCAAACTGCCTAAAATTTCTTCATGGGAGACATATTCAAATCCCTGCAGGAAGGTGGAAACATGGATGATATATGACTGAACTATTTCATGGCTTATGACTTTTATCAGCATGTAAATGAAAGACAGCGAGTGGCTCTTTCAAACATTCACAGTGGAAGTGTTCGTTTGGCCACATTATCAAAAAATAAGCAATGAGAAAGAGATGGGAACACGGCAGAGAGAGGCAGAGACTGGGATGTGACCAGTGTAGGAATGAGTCATCTGAAGATTCACTGGGGGATGTGGTGCAGACTTACTTTGTGACCCAAGGAAAGCAATTCACACACGTTTTCAAACCAGCCATTAAATTCAGGAGCCCAAATTGAAACAATGTGAGAAGAATTTCTCTCCCTGGAGATGTCCATATGTGGGGTGGTCATGAGTACCCTACTTACAGCCAGGAGAAAGCAGTAGCTGGGCTTCAGGCTTTTACCTCTTGGACTGCTTTGGATGTTCACACCACGACAAAATGCATCTCTCAGATTTGCCAGTTTCTACCCCCAGCCTACACGGGGAGCCAGCATGGCTCATCCACGCCCATTTATCAGCAGTGCAGAGGTCTGGAGTTAGGGGAGAGGCTGCAGCACCTGCCCTGCAGCACCTTGTTTGATGCAGCTGCTGAGTGGTTACAAACCCCCTAATCTCAGGTGACACCTGTACAATGGGTATTTTGGAAGCAAAACCATTTTCTTGTGATCTCATACATGGATGTTGCAAAAAAAAAAAAAAAAAATAAATTAAATCTTACGATATGGAACTTTCTTTCACATAGGAAAATATCCTCTCAGGATCATGACGTTTCTGCTTCAAGATTCTTGAGTGCCAGGGGCAAATTTTAAAAAATTGAAGTGAGAAACATGCTGTTAGGAAATCACAGGTACTGCTAAGGGCCTTGACCATTGTGCTGTTCCTTTCAGAACACAGTTCCTTAATCAAAAGTTGCCTTGTTTTTAGATTTACAGCAAGGGACAGGTAAGATCAGCATCTAATGGAGGTGTTCAGTCTGGCAGTTTCTGTGTCTCACAGGTTGCTATTTCTTGTATTTATGTACAGCAACAAAACTGTTACAGGTCTTAAATAAGGAACAAGAATCCCTAAAACATTATAAGGTGTCAGAACAGAGAAACAGAGGATAGAGAAAAGTCAGACAACGCTCCCTACCTGTTCTACCTATCTTTCCTGGAGTATAAAAATCTTGAAAAGATTAAAGAGAAACGTCTTAGTTTTCAAATAGCAATCCAGTGTCCTGATGTGCATCCCAGGCCTAATTCAGCCCTCATGTAAGTGATTGGAACACTCATGAAGTCAGGAAATTCATGGAGTCAGGCTTATGCCTGAATTTGGCTTCCTGTGTTAAATGGGGGAGCTCATATGAGGTTTTCTCCCTAGGAGTGAAAATGCAGTTTTCAACCAGAATGTGATACATCCCTTCACAAATAATAAACAAATTCCCTGTGACAGAAGCTCAGCCACACCAAACTGAGCTCTGTGCAGCACTCAAAAGAAAAAGAATAAAGAACTGCTACAGACCTAACACAAGCTGGGATGAACACGATGTGTACCTGACTTCTGGTTTGAATTCAGCAGGCTCCTCTCTTCTAGCAGAACAAACGGATTTTGCTTCCCCAAGCATATGGTAGCAACACATGCAATTTACATCCCATATGGGATCTTTTTCAGGCAACCATCCAACTATAAAATGTCACAAGAAGTCACTTTAGATCCCCATTATTGAGTGCAGACACTCAGCACTCCTCTTTGTAGCACTGTCCACAGCTCCAGGAGAGGTGCTTTTATTATAATTTTTATTTGTGCTGCATTACTACCTGCAAGTTAGAGAGCACTGCAACGCCTCTGCCGTCATACTGTGAAAAATGTAGGATTCCTTCAGATGCCCATGGACTAATTTAGCCACAGATGAAACCAGTTGGAGTGACACATAATGAGAAAGAATGGGACGGGAAAAACAGCACTGCATGGTTATTGCATAGCATATTTTATTACTTGGTCTCAAAGCACTTGGAAAACAGGGTAAGCAAAGTCATCCCTGTTTCAGCGGTGAGGAAACAGAGACATGAGCAGGTGACTTGTCAGAGCAAAAGTAGTGACAAATGCCAAAGCAGTGACAGAGCTGGCATCAAAACCCCAGCCACAGGCCAGCCCTTCATGCACTTTCACACTGCCTCCTCCTCACATACTCTGGTCCCATTTAAAGAGATCACGTAATGCCTATGAATAGCTCAGCCACACACATGTAAATGTGGGGCAAAACACCACACAGAAAAAGCCTTTTCATTTCCTTGGCCGCCTGCACCATCATGCTTAATTGGCACTGTTGTGTGGGCAGCACAATGAAAATGTCTGCAAAATGCAGATTTTAGAGACAGGTATCAGAAGGGCCTCCCTTCCTGATGAGGAAAGCATGTGTGCACTCAGTGGGAAACTGGATATCCAAGCAAATGGGGCTGGGATTTCTGGCATTGCAGAGGATGCAAATCAACAGAGCATTAAAGTAAATAAATGGACAGCAGTCTGGAACAGGAAAAGAGAATATTTGTGTTTGATGTATTTATAAGGAAGACAGAAGGAGAAAGGGATAGAGCAGGGAAGGAAATTGCTTTATCAGTGCACATGCATTAGATTTAATGGTTTTCATACTAGGAAGGCCAAGAGGGGAAGGATTCATAAATTCCTCTCACAGTGGACTATTACAAATACCATGTTAGGCACAGCAAGAAACTCAGGCTGTGGAAATTCATCTTACAGTGGACCTGAAAGACGGGGAGAGTGGTCAACGAGAGACCTCCAAGGTCAAGAAGAATGGTGATGACTAAGGGAAGGGAAGTAAGAGGCAAAGGATGTTGATATTTTAGACTAGAATGATGGCTTCCAGGTTAATGAACACCTCTTATAAGCTCATAAGAGTATGTGGCTGGAATGCAGAGAGGATGAGCAATGCGCTGTGAGATTCTCTTTTCAAAGGAAGCAGGGAGAAGAACAGAGGAAGCCATTGATGAGAAGCATTAAAGGAATAAGAGAAGAGGAAAGAGGTCTTGAGAGGGACAGAACTGCCAAAGCCAAAGAAAGAAAAGGTTTCAGCAACGGGATAAAACTGATGTCACCAAAGCCAGGAAGGAGGCTTAGGACCTAAAGATATGGACTAGCTGGGAAAGAAGGGATGACACGTGGTGTATGTGCCACCCACCAAAAAATGCACAAGCCCTGGGCCACTGTTCATCCCATCTCACCTACCCTTGCCCAGGAGCACATGAGAGAATTTTAGATGTGTGGCAAAAACCTTCTCTTGAAGGATCTTACCTCTTTTCACAAAGCAACCTTACATCATATCCTTTATCCATCCTGACAGTGACACAATTGGTAACACCACTGGTTTGACATGGCAGTGCCATGAAATCCAGATAACTGTACCATGAAAACCTAAGTGTTTCACAGCACATCACACAGCCAGTCTCCAGCCAGTAATTTGCCTGCAATATTGTTCCCTTAGCAAGAATTTGCAAAATCCAAAGAACTTGGTCTCAACAAGAAAATGCTCAGTGCATTTGAATTTCCTGCAGTCGTTAATCTGATGTTTTCCTTTTACCTCTTCTAGTTTTCCTGGTCCTTTTTAATGAGACTGCACATAAAGTCACTCTAGGCTTTACCTTTAAGTTTGCAGGCAGCAAGATTTTGATGCATGTTTTTAATAAATTTTCTTTGCTTTACTCAGGCAATGACTTCCCCACTGCCAAACATCTACGCCGAGCCTGCTGTCTTTCCATTTAGTCGAGTGAACCAGGTCAAGCCCCAGTCAAAGCCTCATTCCTGGGAGGCTCACACTGGGCTATTAAACTGATAATGACACGAGGACAGTGAGCCCAGTGCTCATACACAGTAATTGCTCAACAATCCATAAGAGAAAAAAATCACAGTATATAGATAGCAGCCAGCACAGGGAGACCAGAGAGCCCAGAAAAACAAACATTGCTCTCCAAAGAAGGCCTCTAGTTAACTTCTTTCTGCCTTCGTCTAGACTGGAATTAACCTTATGAATTCAGGTAATTATTCTCTGCCCTGACTCTTGTGTGAGTGGCTTCAGAGCTGTCTCCCTGCTGTCTCCAGAAACAGCAGTCCACAAGGACATTTCAGATATTAATTGGAAGGGAAATGTTTGCCAAAGGTCAGTTCAAGCGGAAGAAAAGCCCCTTTCACTGTGGCTGGGGGGAGAGCAGAACAAATAAGTATCTCAAGGGAGGCACAGCCAGCCTTTGTGATTTATTTGGTAGAGGGCAGGTGAGAATCAGTGACTCTTCCCCCTTCTTATTTTTTTTTTTTTGCCCAGCCTTTACCAACTTACTGAATTTCTAGCCAGGACACAGATCACCTCAGCACAGTTCTCAAGACTGTCCTTTTTTATTTCCTACACTTATGTGCACACATGATAAATCACACTGCTTATGACTTCGTGGGGATTAGTACACAGGAATGTTTAAATAAACCTTTGGAGTGGCTCATATCACCTGCTGATGGCCAGCATCCAGTTTAATGCAAAATGGCATTCAGAGACTGGAAGGGCATTCCTCTTGGATTGCATGTGAGATCACAATGCCGTTGGGGATGCAGAGACTGAAGATGAAGAAGGAAAAGGGTGGGAAATTATGAAGGACACATTGAAGGCCTCCTGACGATTCAGGGCAGATGCAGGAAATACATCATAAATGATTTTAGCAAGGTCTTCTGCTGCACTGGACATCTACTTCTTTGCTGTGAAGACATTTCTCTATAGATCCAGACATCTCTGGCGGCTCTCATTCTGCTCCAGAATTTTTTATCTCAGACAAATGTAAGATTACTTTTCTCATTCATGTGGTTACAGATAATATATGACATAAATGGAGCATCACACTGCATTCATTATTTAAGAGTGGGGGTGGTTTTTCTTAAAAAATTTTCCAATTTCAGGCCTTTGTTCCTCCCTGTGTTACATTCCTGAGTCCTGGGAAGCTGGGAGATGCATTGGGGATTCTAGGACTGAGAGAAGGGAACTGGCAGATGAATTTGATAATTCTGGCTGTGCTGAAAGTCTCTGAAGAACAGAATGAAGATCCTGGCTACAGGACAGTCCCCTGCCAAGCACCTCAGTGCCAAACACGGGAGGTGACTCCAGGGTGATCAGACCACGAGCCCAGGTTTTCAGGCAGCCCTGGACTCAGATGTTTGGGATAGGGGGATCCCCAAAGTTGATGGGCACTTGAGTCTCTGTCCCCTCACCAGATAAACACCTGGGTTAAAGAACACATACTCTCTTCAGTAGCTGGCTAAAAAAACTCAAAGACAAGTAAAATTTCCTGGGCAAACCTGAGCTCTACCATGAAAAACTGGCTTGGCAGTGTTTTGATACTGCCACAACTGCAGCTGGTAAAACTGCCCCCAGTTTTACAGAAGGTTTGCTGCAAAGAGTGTTCTCCTGATTAAGGATTTGCTTACGCGTGTCCTGTGCTTGCTTCTGCAAAGAGCCCCTGCAATACAAGTTTCCCATCTTCGTCCTGGTATCAGACAACCAGGCATCTCTGTGAGCAATGGCTCTCCAACAACTGGTTAAAAGAGAGGACTGCTGCAAGAAAAGGCACTCACTACCTCTTTTGGAGACAGTCCAGACATTTAGGATGTAGAGGCTAATCCAGTTAAGCCGTGTAAGGCAAATACTCTGCAGATTACCTTTTTCAGCTATCTAGCTAACAACCTACAACAACCTCCTTTATTTTTTGTGCAGTAGCCTTTGACACCTGTTTCTCACAGGCAGCAGTAATCTGGAGACAGGCAGAATGAGCTTGCTTTCAGAGATACTGAGTGCTTAAGGTCCATGCAATTTCTGTGAATTTATTTCTACTGAAGGTTAGGTCCCATGTCTATAAATTAACCTGTTAAGTCAGCAGGGCCCTGATTATTGTTACTTGTAACATACAGTGGTCAGAATAAACATGTTTCTGACCCTTCTGTCCACCTCAGCAATGGGGAGGAGTAGGAAAACCCACTGTGGCCCCAAGCATCAGCAGCAAGCACCGAGAAACAGCTTTGTCCCTTTGCAGAATGGGGCAAATCCTAAAAGTTACAGGTAAAGCACCTGCCCTGCCTAATTATGATGATCTCACAGGGCCACCTCTGTGGGAAGAACATTCCCACAGTCATCCACAGAGAAACAGTGGAGTTCTGTCAAGCTGCAGGGACAAGAAAAAGGAACTGGTGACTTTTTCCTGTAGTCAGAGCTAAACCCTTGCAAGTGGCAATAACTGGCTGCCCCCACAACTCAGAATTCATCCTGCCTTTAGAAGCCTCTAACACAGGCTGGACGTACTGCCCTCTCAGAACATCAGAAAAGCTTTTCCTTGGCAGACCCAGTTATTCCTGCTACATGAGCACCTAGAAGCAATTTGTGTATAGTCACTACAATAGTCTTTCAGAGGAATTTATTTAACATTCTTTCCTGAGTCCTTAATTGCAGTCTTGTGAATCCTAGTTACTACCCTGAGCAAATCAACAGTATTGCTGGGAGAATAACTATAATCTCCTGGTTTCCTTTTCCCAGGAAAAGAACTAGTAAAATAGATAGTTCTGCTCTACTGCAACTTCCTATAGCTGTTTTTGATTGCATTGTCCTCCCTAGCTCTACAATAAGAATTAAACTTCTCTCTCTCGTGCAGTTTTTGGATTCTCTCCTGCTGGGAAGATGCTCTGTAATGCCCAGTGATTCACAGCTCTGATATTTCATATCTAATGGAATTATTTCTGGATGGAATTGTTACCTTTCCTGAGAGAGAGACATTCATAAAGCCGGTAGGAGACAAATTATATACATCTTCCCCTACCTCCTCCACAGTGCTTCTCAAAAACAAGTTATTTGGCAACACTTTTAAAAGTTCCTTCCATTGCAAGAATGTGTGAGAAATTTAAAGGAGAACATGGGGTATTGAAATGACACAAAACACAGGAAATTCAGGGTTACAAATGGGCTTAAGAAAGACCCAGCTGTGTCACAGCACAGAAGATTAAGACAGGGGGATCTGAAAACTCTCTCTTCTTTTTCTGTAGACCATATTATCAATAGCTCTCCATTATAGGATTATATACCTGTAAAGCATGTGTATAGATCACCACATGAGGTGTGTTCTGTAATTGTTGGATTGGGATTAAGACATTTTATTGCTTGAAGTCAGTCTGAGTTTTAAGTGGTTTAGACATCCCTATGGCTCCTTCAGAGGTGGCTCCTTCTGCTCCCTTCGGAGGTGGCTGTGTCCTGTCGCAGGTGGCAGTGCCCCAGAGGAGTCCACAGGGCTGCTCTGCCTCAAGGGAAATGCCCTGGAAAGGCGCTTGTGCCATTCCCCCTCTAGCACTCTGTCCTCAGGAAACCCCCAAAACTGCTCTGGGACTGAAGTCAGAAACCTGAGCTGTGGAGCAGGTCTCATAAGCCTGCTGGTGAATCATGCAGAAATCCTGTGGTGCTGGCAGACATTTCTTTTCAATTAGTTAAATTCCCAAAGTAAGCAGATAGATTTCAAGTGATATCAACTACAAATATTTTAGTCTGCCCGGGGCAAGTGCAATGCACCATCTGTGGGGCCCCATTCTCGGGGTTTGCAGGACAGGGACAAACCTGCCCCACTGAGGCTGCCCTGGGGTGGCAGCTCAGCCCCATGGCACAGGGGGTCCTGGGGTGTTGCCCTGGTTTTTGCTAAAGCCTTCTGTTTTTAACCTTGGAGTCAGATTCTTTCTCACAGTTTCATGTAAATAATAGCCAATGTTTACTTAACGGTATTTTCTGGTTTTCATTCCTTTTGTAATAAGAGAACTTTGAAGAGCGCCTTTTCTCTCCAGTGGGATTGAGAAGGAAGTGACATGCTCTCCAATCCCTTGTGAAGTTGGGACATGTGTATGAATGTGAGATATGTCAATAATTAAATTATTCCCTCCTTTCTGCTGAACCTGGCAGGTGTGAGAGCCTCTTTATTGTGTCTTCCCAGACACACTGGGGCAGCCCAGTTCCCCAGCAGGGCAGGAGGTCGCAGGGTGTGATCACCTATCAGTGGGACAGTGCTTTGCAGAAAACCCAAGGGGTCTGCTGTGGCTGAAGCCCATCCATGGGGACAGCATGACCCAGGGATGAAGGAGAGCCCCCCAGGTGACCAGAGCAGTGCAGATCCCATCCTTACACCACCAGAGAGCACAGCAGGCTGCTCTGCCAGTGGGAACCTGTCAGGACAGCACTCCAACAACCCTCATTTCTAACCTAAATCAAGGTTTGTTTGCAGCTGCCTGTATTTGGACTCATCAGGGCACTTTTCAGTGTGTGCACTATAGTGTTTCTCATTTCAAGCGCTCAAGGTTTTCATTCTTTGTTATCCAAACTAGAACAACAGCCAGCCACAGAACTGTGGCACAGAACCCAGGCAGTAATGGCCGGCAGCTTCTCAAACACAACCCTTTGGCACAATGACACCCAGGCCACGTTCACCTGGGCACAGCAGAGAGAGCAGGATGGGAAAGTCGGCCTCCATTTTGGGCTGCAAACAGAATTTGCTTTCTGTCACCCAAGACAGGTGTTTTAACACCACTTTGTTGGCATTACTGTGATCAGCCTGGTCTTTACCTTCTGAAACATGTCCCACACTGGGGCTGCAGAGGGGCTGTGGAGCACATGGCCCAAACCTGGGGGCATGGAGGGGTTCCCACCTCTCAGGGCTGGGACATGCCCACCCCACACACTCTGCTTCCCATCATGGCAGAATCGGCCTTGTGAGCACCAAGGGACCCATGGGGTGCTTCTCCTCCAAGAGTCCAAGTTGGCCAGGAGTGGGACCATGGAGAACATTCACCTCACCTTCAGATAATGGGTGGGCATATCAGGTGAGGTTGCTGGACAGGACAGAAGTCGGTCATGTGCAATACCACTGATCTTGTTGACTGTGAGATGGAGAGGAGCCTGTGAAGTCCTGTAACTTCAAGGGTGGTAGGGCACTGGAACAGGTTGTCCAGGGAGCTTGTGGGTGCCCCATCCCTGGAAGAGTTTAAGGCCAAGTTGGATCGGCCTTGAGCAGCCTGGCCTAGTGGAAGGTGTCCCTGCCTCAGGCAGGATGGTTGGAACAAGAGAATCTTTATGGCCCCCTCCTATCCAAACCATTCTGTGACTCTATGATTCTGTAACCTGTGTGAGTAGCTTACCTTTCTTCCTCCAGTTAATATTATTCTGCACTTAAATCACTAAGCGTGACCTGCATTTGTCCTGCCAACTCTTCAGTACTCTTCTCCAGCTATCACTGCTGTTCCTTATAGTTGGAATCAAGTTTTGGCTCAACTAAGTAAACTTTGATCAGCAAAGACTGCAGATCTTGGTGCTCATCCCTCTTCCTAGATATACTGTGCTTGTGTTGGAGCCTACTTTGCATGAGTGCCAATCCCCTGAAAACAGGCCCATTAAAGAGCAGCAGCATTCATTAATCCTCCAGTATATAATGCAGACCACAAGGAACTTTCCAAGGGATTTGGCAAGGGCAGGCAATGTTTTGACTGTGGCTCTGAAGGATCTGCTGTCTGAATGGAGGCACCTCAGATTTCTCGCCCCTAGAGAAAAATCCTCTACACACATTCACATGGAAGGGATCATCAGCCTTTACAGAGGCCACAAAGGTTTGCAATTTCTTCAAGAAATTGGTAACAAGATTGTGTAAGAATCAAATAACCTTGCAAATAGCTGTATCCCATTAGTTATGAGAGCAAATGCTGGGCTGAATTAAATGTTGCTTGTGGCTTATGAAGTGTCTCTGTACACATAACCTTGGGCAAGACCCAGAAGTTCTGGGCTCTGCATTTGAAAGGCAGCTGGCTAAATAGCCGTGGCAAAATAATCAAAAAAGAACTGTTTATTTGCTCAATACATTAACCAAGTGATTAACTGAGAAATGGGAGACCCAGAAGAAAGAAGAAACCTTTCCCTTTGTGTGAAATCTATTTTTCAGACTTTCCACCTGTATTACACGTTCCTGGAAAACAAAAAAGCTCAATATATTTCAACTCAGCCATGAAAGCTTTCCCCAGACTGAATGATCAGCTCAGTGCATTGCTCAGACCTTCGTGCAGCTCTTGCTCCTTCTCTCACAAAATTTGAAAGGCAGTGAGATAATTATGGATTAGTTACAGCCCTGGATTATGAGGGGCAAACATGAATTCAGGAGTTCTAGAGGACTTCAGGCAACCAAACCTCAGTGTGTCCTTGCTATTTAGTTATTCCTGATTTTTCCCTTTTAGCAGCTCAGACTTTCACAGGTGACTGCTTCTGCTACCAGACAATGAGTAAATCTGCTGTACGTGGTGTCATTCCTGATGCAGGCTGTCTCAAATAAAATATTCAGTTCTGTTTGAGAACTCTTACTTTGTTCTGTCCTGGTTGTCCAGGCTCCCCACTCAGTCCTTCCTAAGTTACACTAATCATTTGCAAATTATTTCCACAGGCCTCTTACCTGCTGTCATTATTGTGCTCTCTTAGCCTTGTAGTACACTGGGAAAAAATGCTCTTCTTCCTCCTTGAGAAAATTATAGAGGAACTTTCTGCTCCTCTTTCTCTACGAAATCTCTAGTTAACATTAGATCACTTCTGGAAGATCACGCACAGATAATCAAAGAATCCCCCCACTGCTGTTAATGCACCGTGGAACAAGTATTTACGGAGTCTGTGAACTGCTAAAAGGCAATCCTGCGCTTTTCTTTCTAGGCATAGAGTAGGAGTAATCTTCTACAGGCCATGAAAACAGTGAGGAAGTGGTTGCCAAAGCACTGAATTTGTGGCCATTTGAGGTGCTGTAGGACGTCCTTGCTGGCCAGCAGTTTCACCTCTAAGTGCCCCATCGGTCCTGTGTCACATCTCCTGGGTCTGTGCAGATATCTCCAAGACTCCCAGCTGTCTAAAATTATGTTAGAGTACCTCTGGTCCCCTGTGGTCCCCCGTTGCCTCATCTGGGATCAGAGCCAGATTTAGTGCTAGCTTTGGATCTGCATCTGGACTTTGGGTACCAAAGCTAGTATGCATATTCCCTCTTGGAACAGAGCACAGTGCATGCCTGTGTGTAGGTCTGGTTGTGCCTGCACAAGCTGGAGCACACAACCAGCCCTGCAGGGAAGAGGAACAAGGCAGGGGAGTCAGTCCACGCCTTGTGCCTCTAAGCAGGAGATGGATTACGCTGGCAGCTGCCCCGACCAGTGCAGGGTCCTGGAGAGAGGGCCAGAGCACAGCCCTGCAGATGTGTGGGGTGAGATATTGGACCAGGGGATTATTGAATGAGTCAGATGTGAGTAAGACTTGATAGACCTGAACTGACCCAGGGCTCTTCTCTGGGCTAAACAGAAGAGCAGGACTTTTGTGGAAGGAAGGTCTAGGCTATCAGAAACCAGGCAGGACCATCTCTGTTAAAACACAGAAAACAACACCCTATCCTTCAAGTACACTCAGCAATGAAAACAGCACTCCTACTGATTAAAGCATAATAAATGCAATGAAAAACACTGTAAGCTATTAGTGACTGCTACCTGTTATGCATTTGTTTTAAGTCCTTTGAATGCTGATAGACTGTTTTCCCCCATAGAAAATCTCCCTACATTAGTGCTGTTTTCCTTACTCACCACATTTGCAGTCATCACTAGTAAATTCAAGTAATGAATTCATGAGGAGCCTGGATGGCATAATAATGCTGTCTTGCACACTACCACAGCTACTGCCCAGCAATCCCAGGTTGCTTAACCCACCCAATTGGATTAATCCTCACGGTGTTGTTCTGCTGTATGGCAAGGCAGTGAAAGTCCCTACAGGCATAACAGAAACCCTTCAGGGCACTATATTTCAGGGTCCACGGGGCAGAGAGTCTATTTGGTACCAACCCAATGCCTCTAGGAAGTGTCAAACCTGCTCTGTGTGCACTGTGCAGGCGGTCTACACATGTCCTGTGAATCTGCCCTGCTGGCATGTGTTTGGCTCCCAGCACACAGACTGTGTGCTGCACATGCAGGAGGGTGTAGGGGGGTCAGTGATTCCACACAGTGGTCCAGCACTCAGGATATGTAAAGTCCACCCAGCACTTTTAAAAAGCACCAGAACAGCTGATGGTGTGAGCAGTTTGTGCAAGACAGAGCAGGGACTGTCGTCCTTTGCTGTGTATGTTCACAGAGGAATAGAATGAGGTGAAATGACCCTCCTGGAAATGTTGGACCCTCTTGCTCACATGGTATGCAGCAGCTCTCTGCATGTGTTACAGAAATGTCAAGGGGATTCAGCTGTCTGGCATCCTGCTCAGATTCCTGGGTACAAAAAGAGTCAGCAATAACCAAGCTGCACATTAGCTCTAATCAGAGCACTGAGAATCAAAAGAGGAGCAGGATTATTAAACTGTTCACCATGAAACATTTAACAACACAGCTTTGGTATTACAAATATGCCTGACTTCACTGATAGTACACTGAGCAACACCATAAAACTGATATTAATGTGTTTTTTATGAAAGGACTAGCAAAGTGAGTTGTCTTACTCTCAGACAGCACCAAATCAGGTCAGTAAGAATATCTTCAATTCTGAGCACGTGAACAGCTCACCAGGTCCAAGAGGACCAATCACACGTTTACGTATCTTGCTGAACTGGAATCTAATTCAAAAAGCAGGACTTACTGCAACCAGAAATATACTGTATTCCATGCATTTTCCTCCACATGCTGGACTGGGAAGTAAAACATTGATTTCTAGTACACACCCTGTTCCTGCATCATTGATGCAGTGATATCTCTGCTGAAGTGTAAACGCTCACTAAATTATTGAAACCCTTGTAATGTTGTAAATGAAAATGTTAATCTTAACAAGACACGCACAGATTCCTGCAAAACCAAGAAATCAATTCTAAATAGATAGATAGAAAAAAAAAATGTATCTTTATTTTCATTTCAGTGATTCGTGTGGCCCTGCAGTGAACTCCAATTTAGAAAGGAACTGAATAATGTTTTGCAGCTGGGCAGAAAATGTAAATCCATTTGCAGAATTTTTTAAAATATTGCAGATATTGTCCTAGTATTAAAGAGGGGGGAAAAAATCAGTGGGTTTTTAAAACGATTTAGAAACAACAAAGAAGGTGTTTGTTAATAGTTGGCTCAGAGCTTTTCCTGAAATATTAAATGCACACACCCAGCCATCACAAAAACTACAAATGTCATGAATCTGTTTACTACTGAGAAGGAATAGCTGAAATGTACTCTGTGTTACAGTGCAAGGCAAATGCAGCAAACTATTTCTGCAAAGGAGCAGTATAAGTTTCATCATGTGGTGGTCCTCACATTTGCTTAGGAAAAAAAAATAGAATATTTGCTTCTTTAGCCAAAATTCTGTTTGGGGAATGAGGGTCTAGGGGGTATAGGCACAGAATGAACCAGTTCCTTTCATCTCTCTCTCTTTGCTGCATCCAACTCAGTGGAAACTGCTCGATGCTAATTCCACAGCAGTACCCCCCTGTGCCAGCCCACAGGGATGTCATGGAGGAGGATAATGCTTACAAGGCCTCTATATTTTTGGTGTCAAACAGGAGTGGGATTCAGAGGTTGGCTGGAGAACAGAAACAGGAGCCAGGGTGCCCGGGAAGTGCAGGCAGCCAAGGCAAACTGCAGCACTGCCTCTCCACACACACTTCCCAAGATCAGCAATTTAAGGGACAGGTTTAGGGAGAAGTTTATGTCTGTCATATTGCTGCCTGGAAGCAAAAGACAAAACTTCCCAAACAATATTAAGAGTGGTAAGATAAAAAGCAATTCTTTAATAGAAGCTTTCAGGTGCACAGCTATGGCTCTGTGCAAGTGTGATACAGGATTTCTACAATATTTATAAGGTTAATTAATTAGTATATCTAGCAGGTACATCCAATCAGAGATCAGCTGCCCCAGTAAACTACCCTTGGGTTTGCCCCTTTGGAGTTGGTCCAGGAGGTCTTTTGCCCTATATCTTGTTATGTCTCTCAAATTCTGGTTAAAAACCAGGTGTCCTTGTTAGAAATTCCCTTCTTGAGAACAAGACTAAAAAGAGTTTCAAGAATGTGTTAGAAAGGGCTAGCTTATTGTTCTAAAATGTGAGAGAGGGCAGGAAAAGCACTAGAAACTATATAACTATATATTAAAAATCTACAAAGCTACAAATACATGAAAAAGCTAAAAATCTTCAGGCATCCACATCACACAGTGCAAGCCCCACCACACCTGTAGGCTATGCCATGCCTATGCTGCTGGTAGACCCAACCATTAAGATGCAACCTTGGAATGTTTTCCGTGATGCTGATCCCTAAAAAGGAGAGCCAGCATGGAGCATCCAGATGAAAAGCAGCTTCTGCAATGGTGTTTATCGTCCTGAACATTTTCACGAGTGTAATGCAATATTATACAGCTAACTGTATGGTTTTATTAAAAATCACTCATTGCCTTGGTCCTTTCTGAAGAAGATCTATGTGTTTGCAGACCAGAATATTCTGCTGATGAGGAATATTTTTCTCCTGGCAGGAATCCAAGCATCAAAATGTGGGTTTTCGTAGCTGTGGTGAGTAATCTGTCAGCAGGGAAGCCATGACAGCCTAGAGGAGGAAGAAAGGAAAAAAAATCCAATCACATTGGAAACAGATACTCCATAAAAAAAAATAAGGGGGAAATATTTTCCATCTCTGAAGCCTTGTGTTGAAAATTATTGTCCTGACAAAAACAGCACACTTAGATTTATTTGCTAGAATTTCTGATGATGAATCAGGCAAGAGCTGAAAATCAGTTAGGATGTTCTGTATTGTAGCTGATAGATTTTCTCAGTGTGGACAAAATATATTAATGGAGAGCTTAGGAGCACTTCAGACAAGCATTTAGATCAAATGCTGAGGCCTTTTTGGCATGTTGTGATGTATTCTCAGCTACTTCTAGGAGATGCTGTAGGTACCCAGACATCACATGGGCTGAGTTGTGGATTTCAGCAGTTTCCATTGGCATCAGTGAGAGCCACACTAGAATACGGGCTCTGAAATTTATACCAGTTTAGCTATACTTTCTGTAGTAAAACTTGAAAACCCTCACTGAGGTAAACAGTGTGCCATCTCCCCTCCTGCCCTGCCTGCCCAGCCTTAGGCATGGCTGTGAATTGGGGGTGATGGGACTGTCAGCTAAATAAAACGTGGTGTTGCAGAATCTCTGCTGTCCCTCCCACGCCTGTGCACACAACGAACCCCACGCTTGCTTGGCCTTGGCAAGGCATTACCTGGTTCCCACTGCTGTGATTTCACAGCAAGGTCTGTCTGCACATTGTTATTTTGGCCCAGCACTGGATTTGTGAGGGTTCTCCAGGGGCTGTGATCTTGCTGCCTGTCCTTCCTTTCCCCCCATCCCTGCCCAGAGTGACAGGTCACCCCAGGCACACAGAGGTGGCTGAATTACAGCTGTGCAGCCCCTCAGTGCTGCCCATTCGTGGCTGCACTCAGCCCTGCTTGGATCCACAGCTGAGCACATCTGTTCTTCAGTTTTCTGTCTGTGCTGAGAGTGGTAGAAAATACTATATAAACAAGACCCACACATGCATTATTTTTATAGCTTGATAAAATACAAAGACGACATTTTTCTTTCCCCCCCACCCCACAAAAACATGTGCACTTGGAACCCAAAGTAAAGGGATTCTTTTCTTTTAAAAAAAATAATATTTAGGGCAATTAAATTGCAAAATTAAAATTAAAAATATGAGCATTTTGTTAAAATTTTAGGCCAAACTATGAATTTAACACAAGTTTGTGAGCAATTGTGTCCAGTGCCTGAGATTTTAGTAAGCACAACACTTAACCCCTTATTTATTCATTTGGAGCATATCTAGGCTTCCCCTCAGAGCTATGGCAATGCCATTTCTGGTTTTTTTTTCACTTCTGAAAGTTTTCACTAGCTTTTATCAACTTGGTGGTTCTAAAGCCAAAAATAAATAATATGTTACTGAGATTTGGCAGTAATTTTCTGAAATTCTAGGAATGCTGAGAGGGGAGTTATGGTTTATGTTAAATGCCAAGTGTCCTCTCATGGTTCTCATGGGTCACACAGTGTTGCCCACACCATAACTTCTCAGGATCTTTCAAATCTTTGCTCTTCCAGCACTTTCTCAAGGAAAGTTCCCATTGGTGTCATCAGCAGCTTCTCCTGAGAGAAAATAACTAGCTTTAAGTGTTTGGGAAACTGTAGTTTCTTAGACCAGACCCTGGGACCTCAGTATTTAACATGTTTTAATTGAGAAGTTGACTTAATCATTAGAGTAAATCCAGTGATTTAATTACAAAAAAAATAACAGTTCATATTGTAGATTTCACTTAGTGATAAAACCTGGGTCAAGCAACAGCAGATTATCACCAAAATAGATCACATTTGTGCCCAGAAGTATTTGTGCTACAAATATATATTGCCTATAGTCGAAGTTGTAATGTGCTCTGGGATGAATTTGAAACATATGTTTTAACATTTACTATTTATTGTAGAACCAGGCTCAATTCAAGCCTGTAATGTAAGGCAGAACAGAACTGACCCTAACCTCTAGCTACTGTTATTTTCTCTTTTTTTTTACCATAATTGTCCATTTTCTGTTTTCAGCCTCCTGGAAGACCAGTGATCGTGGAGAATAAAATACTTCATCATCAACTTCTTCAGGTTTTCTGGGTAAACAATGTAAAAAAGTCCAGTTGGAAGCAGCAGATTTTGCAGTCTGTAGATAAAAAACCATATAAAAATAAAGGCATATGTGAGGACATTAGTAAAATCCTTAACTAGTAAAAATGTTAGCAAACTGTATATTAACTCCCGCTCTGGTTACTTGGATGATGAACTCAGAAGAATTCCACAGACTTCAAAAGAATTCCTCGTCTGTGAATAAGATGGGAATATGTCCATGCAAGCCTATATGAGTTCAATGCTGACTTCAGAAAAGTCAAAAAGTCACTCCAATTTCTCTGACTTTAGAAGGGGAGTGAAAACCCCCCTGCTGCACATGTTCTGGAACTGGGTCTCATTGGGAAGCTCTGAAAGAGGCCAAGCCATGGGGAGTGTATGAAATAATTCAAACTTTGTTATCTCTGTGAGTTCTTCAGGCTGAAGGAAGGTTTGCATGTGGCTTGTCCATGGTCCCACTCAAAAACCCCCCAAATTCATGCTTCGTTGATGTTGATTCTGATAAATGCAAACTGTAAGAACATAAACAAAAACCTAAATCTCAGTTTATACCTGCATTGTAATCTGATAACCTTGAAAGGCCTTTAGTCTTTCTTTCTTTTCCTCTTCTTGTCCCATGCTTATCCATGTGTCTGTAACTAAGACATTGGCACCGTCTGCAGCTTCCAAGGGCTCTGTTGTGAGAAGTAACTTGGTGCCATACTAATGTGAGTAAAATAAGGAAGATCACTAAGACAAGGAACTTCAACTTCATTTATAATGAAAATAGACTCTATTCAAACTATTCTACTAGGCTGTTTCTTAGGCTCCTACCTCTCTGGAGTTCTGTTCTGCTATTTTAGTTATCCTGAGGTCTGGTTCAAAGCCCTGACAAAAGAGATAATAGGTAACACATCATGGAACGTGTATAAGATCTTCACTATTTAATAACAAAGGTTAAAAAAATACTGATCGAATGATTTGCTGTGGAAGAATATCTTTCAGAGCTGTAAAACTTGAAGAAATTACGTTGATTTTGTTGAAAGTTTATTTTGGAGATAAAGTGGTGGAAAGTGTTCTAAAAACATTAGAAAAACGTGTTTTGACAGTTACAGAATTAAATTCATATACAGCATTTAAATTTTTTTTCTAAACTGATTTTTAAAAATATTTTATATTGTATTACAATGCAACATTCTAAAACGCTGCACCACCAGTTTAAACCAAACGAGATGCAACATCTCCACCCATCTGAAACAAGCTTCAAATTTTTTTTGGTGGGGGAGAGTGCATTGGATGATTTTGTAAGGCTTTGTCAAATGGAATTGTGATCCTCCATGATTTATTCACCTGCCATGAATTCCCATTTCTGATGTTGGACTCAGTAGAATCACTCCTGCTTTGCATCAAAATAACTGGATCAGGATTTTGTACCTTGGTTCTGAAAACAGGCATTTATGATAGATGCAGGCACCCCCAGCTGGGGCCCTTGAGCAGTGCCTGAGTGTTTGAGACAAGCCTGGGTGAAGTTTGCCTTCCTTTCTCCACGAGCATGGTTTTTCTCACCCTGGGAGTGGCGATCCGCAGGTGCATTCCCAGCTTTGCAGCGCTCGTCAGGAAGGACTGGAGGACGTTGTTGCCGTCCCCGATCCAGGCGATGGTGAGTCCCTTCAGCCCTCCGTAGTGCTCCTGCCAAAGCAATCACAAGCTCTGGGGTTACATTCCGGAGGAGCTGGGCAGGCTGATGGGCAAGAGGGAATGATCAGCCTGGTCTGTGCAAACGCAGCTGGCTGCCTTCAATGCTACCTGCAGGGACCACACTTGAAATTACTGCTCCTACAGGATGGTCACGCAGGGAAAGCCCCCCACGTCATACAAGAAGGCCCAAGTGCTGCTGCTTCCCCTGGAGAAGGACACACTGGCACATGAGCCACATGGTGAGGCTCACGCTGAGGGTTTCAGCACCAGACATAAAGTGGTTTTAGCATCACTGATGTACAGCTGTTCTTTGGGGCTCATAAACATCAGCAAATGTTAGAAATTACTAATTTAGAGACTGTCCTAATGCCTGGAATAGAACGCCTTCCAGCCTTCCCCCAAATTGTGAAAATACCCCTATTAAGGTTTGCTCTGGCTTGGTTGCCTTTATGTGCTGTTCCCTGTGGGCGTGGCCATGGCCTGGGAATGCATCTTCACCCCACAGCTGCACAGCACAGCAAAGAGCAGCACTCTGAAAGCAGCTGTGCCACTCATGGCCTGCAGCATTTGTTCTCCACTGTACAGCCAAAGAGTGCAGGGATTTTTTTTAAACTGTGTATTAGCCGAACTTGAAACAGCATTACAGAGTTAACTGTGGCTTTGCCTGATAGCACTTATGACCTGGCCATGTGCAGTTACTCTGTCCCTCCACCCCAACAGATAAGGCCTAAGGAGGAACAAGAGTAACAGGGGTTACATATTTCCAGAGCAGGACAATTTGAGGCTCCTTAACAAGCCTTGTTTTAAATATGCATGTTTATAGGCACTTAGGCTAATACCAAAATGTTTGCAAAGACATAACCAAATTCTCCTATAAACCTGCTTTGTAAAACGCTACCTCATGGCTTGAAACACTTTCTGGAGAGCCTTTTATTCTTAGTTCAAATCTGGGCCATTCTACAATTGCATTGTAGTAGCTGGAAGCCAGACAGTGTTTCAACACTTTGTGTGACATGATTCAATGCTTGTCAGAGAGGATAAGCATCCACATTGTACTGAGTGGAAACCTTGCAGGCAGTTGCAGAAAAGATGCCAAAAGACTGAACAGGAAAAAGGCTGGGACTAGCCCCTCCTCTCCTGGCAGCAGCTTCTCCTAAACAAATAGTTTGTGAAGTTGTTCCAGAACAAAGTTACTGGCATTTCGTCCAGTGAGCACAATTTTGAGTCAAAAATAGTAGTACTTGAAATATTGAATGACATTAAAGGGCTGTAAAAATCTAAACCTAATAGATTCATAGACTGTCCAGGTTTAAGGGCTAAAACTATGGTATTGCAAAAATATTGCTTTTTCAGACAGTTTGTTAACAGCAGGCTCATTGGCAGAGGGTGGATGCAAGGGCATTTATTTACAGGAGAACAAATCAGGACTTTGTGGACATGGAAGTTATTTCAGCATAGCCATTCTGCAGGCCTCCAAGGATCTTTCAAAGTCCTTCCAAATCTCCTAGCAATGCTGCTCCAAGGAGAAGGCCAAACTGAAGCATTTATTTAAGGTGTTGTTTCCATTTAGGGCTTGGTAATAGTTGAGACCGGAACCCACAGCCAGAAGCAAACAAGACAGTCCTGAGTTCTTCTCATCTTACTGCTTAAAAATAGACATCTCAGCCTTAATACTCAAAGCATTGGCTGGAGTTACAAATATATTATGTTAAACAACTTCACCTTATTGCCAGCTGCTACTCTGCACTAAAAGAAGCACAGTGCATACTAAGTACTTTCTGCTGTTTTCCCAAGCCACTAGCTGTTACAGATAAAATATGGAGTACTGGACGTGTCTGTATAAAGATCCCTGATAAGCACTGCAAATTGCAAAGCCGCATCTGCAGTGCCTACTGGATAGTGTGGACATAGCTCAACTGATTTTAATGAAGATGTTTTGCTAATGGAAGGAGTCACAGCAATGCAGAACCGAGCTCTGTGTGTGCTAGTGGAGCCTGTTTTATATCCTGTGCTAGGCTTTATGCTGCCACTGGTGCACTGCTGCTGTAATTCAAACCTCTTCATCTGAAGCCAGATCACTGTGGCTGCAACTGTACTGCTTATAAGCAAACACACACCCTCAGCTTCCAGCAAAGATGAGGTGACTCTGTTGGTCAGAATCAGAAAGCTTGGAGGTAATAAAAAAGCTACAGTAAATAAGACACACTCCCCCTCCTGCCCACTCCCTCATTTATAGTGTGTGCTTATGCAACCACACAGGTGAAATCCTGCTAAAAGTGTTTTGCCATGAGGGTAACACTCTAGATTAAATGAGAGCCTTTACAATAGCTGCTGATCACCAGAACTTCTGAAGATATTTCCCCTTCGCAATCCTCCCCAATTTTTCCAAACTTTGTTATATCGATGTAGGCTTTACACCTGCATGGGTGTTCTGTGTTTCTCTCTACCTTTGGAACACGAGTCCTAGTAAAGCCACGCAAAAAATAACATATTTAGAAAGTCAAGAGCCCTTCTCCTTTATGAAGCCTCTTTGGCAAACTAGTAATTGCTGCTGTAGTGCCATAAAGCCTGCCTTTGTTATTCTTATGAAAAAATCCAGCTAAATCAGCAATACCAATTTTACATTCAACTTCCTCACCCTCATGTTGCTATTACAATGTTTCATTCTGTTTTTAAGCATGGCTGCAGTGTATCAGTGCATCCAACCCTGGGAAAAAATAAGCATGCTCAGAGATTTGACCCTGCTGTATGTGTGGAGAAGACTGGGTTAACTCATTAGGGACATTTGTGTCTGCCTCTGCCTGGACTTGCTTCCAGCAAGACTGAAACTCTGACACCATTATAGATTAATTCTGAAATGTTTGACCACAACTGTCATAACAGCCCTCAATTAAAACAAGCTTTTGAATAATGAATCAATAATCTGTCAAATTTTAAAATGGAATGCCAGGGACTAATCAAAGCTTTAACCCTTTGGGAGACAGAGAGATCCAGTAAATGAGAAACTGGGTAAACTTGTATCTTCTGGCTCTCAAACTGGGCTTAAGGCAAATGCTGGGCCAGTTATCTTTCTTACTCCCACACTGTTTTTTGTCATGGTTATTGATACAATATATTCTAGAGTATCAGGACAGATCTTAGCTGGGATTTCTAACTGTTAGAATAAAGAAGATGATGATGGCGACGAATTTGAAAATTGTAATAATTTGAGGTCTTGGGGTCACACATTGAGGAGAAGTTGAGAATTCAACCCTCTTCAAGCTGGGCAACACTCTTTGTCATGCTGTTCAAAAAGAAATCTGTGTATTTCTGATGTATTTCTTATGTTAACCGTTGCTTTCTGAAAAAGAAAATTCCCCCCAGACCAGTGACATAAAAAGCTAGTGGCATATGGATCCACTCTAATTACCAGTCTGGCCATCCTGCAGTCAGCTACAAGTGAGCTGATTTGGCCAGTGACATTAATATCAATTGAATCAATGTCAATACCCAGGCTGTCTCTGGAATACAATTTGTGTGATGCTGCCCTCCAGCCAAGCAGAGCAGAGCAGAAGCTGAGCCCCAGCTCCTGCCCAGGACACGGAGAGGCACCAGGTGGACTCAGCACGAGGCTGTTACACGGCTGCAGCACAGCAGAGGAGTAAAGGGGCTCCTTTGTGTGCACACTACCAGCACACAAACTCGCAGTCTTTAAAGGACAAATCCTCAAACCCTGAAAATCAGGTTCTTCATATGTTTGCAACCATTTGGAGTGGGTTATAACTCCAGCAAACTCAGTTCAAGACAACTTTTAAGAAAGAAGGCAGTATATAAACACTAAGAAAAACATTTATCTTGGCATAATAGAGGGCATTAACCCTGAGCACAGTATTAAAGGACAGAGCCAGCTTAGACTTCAAACATGTGAGGGGATCCAGGTTGCTCAGGAAAAAGGCACTGGACAGGACGATGCTGAACCTGAGGAATCTCATCCCAATATTCATAACAGTAGCATACTGTGTGATCTGAAAAGAGCACCCTGAACATTTACAGGATGAGAATTCACCCTGAATACAGAATGAGAATTGGCGGCTCTGAAAAGAAACCAGCTGCATTGTTTGGGGGATGCAGTGGACTATACTAAAATAATCATACTAAAATGTACCTGAGTAGGAAATCAGAAGCTATGGACAAGGAAACATTTTGACAAAACAAACCAGGCAATTATGTAGTTTCAGACCAAAGAGAAAGTACTTGAGGAGGATTCAAGAAGGCACAGGACAAAATTAATAGCATATAGAAATTGGAAGAATAAAAATGAGCTGAATGTGAAGAGGGCCAGAATGCATGTAGAGCTCCACTGGAAAACACAGAAGAAAAAAAAAAGAAAAGAAAAAAAAATACATTTTGGGTATGTACTGACAGCAGGGAGGAACAGATCCAGGCAGGAAAATATTTATGGGAATAGGGAAGAGACATTTTTTAAACAGAAATAAGCTGTACAAAATCTGTAGTAACATTTGAATATTAGGCTAGCGGTCTGTGCCACTATTGTAGTTTGCATATATGTATAAATCAAATAAATTGCCTTTGCATAGCACAGAAACAGTCTAAATGTTATATATGGACTTTCAACTAATTTAAAGAATCAGTGGCACCGTTCCATATCCCTGTATTAATATTCTGGCAGTACTTAGATGATATCTTGTTGAAAATCCCACGAGAAGCTTGATTGTGGTAAGCAGTGCCTAGGCCCTATGGCTCACACCTCTCCAAGAGTTAATCTCACTTCTGTGACCTGGTAAAGTTCATTATATGATTAAAATGTTGTTTCATTACATGCCACTCCAGTCTTCTCCAACTCACTGTACAATGCAAAGAGGAAAAAAGGGAGCAGAGGAAGAGGTCAGAAAGGGAAAGTTCAGGCAGTGCCACCATCCACAGAGAGCTGCTGAGAGCTCTCCCCTGCCTGCAGCCCTCTCCTGGGTAAGAAAGCAGGAAAGTGTGTCACCAACCAGCAGTGCAACATGCCCTTGGCACAGCAGGGTGGCCACCCAGCTGCCCTGTAAAGATCTCCTGACAAACTCTGGGCTAAGGAACATGCTGGAAAGAATCAGGGAGAGATGGGTAGATGGAGGAAATGGTGCTCCACTTATTGGGCTGGGTGTGAAAGTGCTGCAAATTTTAAAAAACTTCCATGTCTGTGTAAAAGCCAAGCCATTCCTTGTGATGTAAGTGCTCACTTTGTCATGACACCTCTCCATGTCAAGTACTTCTTTTGCTTGAGCACCAGCTGTTACGGACCTATTTCTTCAGCAGGTAAAAGAGGCAGGGACACTCCTTCCACAGACATCCTCCCTGGTGTTTGATGCTGCGAGGACACCCCATGGTGTTGGTGCTGCCCTTGATATTCACATCAGGGAACAGTGCAGCCTGTGGGCTCATGTTCACCCAGAACTTCTGCCGTGGCTGCCCTATATGAGGATGCAAGGGAGGACGAGCAGAGGGTGATCAACAGGGCTCGTACTCATCCTGCTGGTTTCCATAGGTTTCCCCCTAAGATCAGTGGAGAAAGAGATGCATCTCCAGAAGGTGATTGAGGTGCTCAATGGTCTCTCTTCACTGTCTGGAGGTGGAGTAGAGGGCAACTGCACTCTGAACCTGTCTGCTGGAGTCAGTGGCCTAGGTAAAACCAGGTTTAGGGACAGAGATATCCGTGGTCCTGTGGACTGTGAGACCCAGATTATTCCTGAAGACTGTTACTCACAAGTGATAAAATGCTAGTTAAGGTGTTTGCAAGACAGATCACCCCACAGAACACAATCAGAAGATTCTCCTGACTTATATTTGCACACAGTGTTTATAATGAAATTATGATATTCTCATTATAACTTACTGTCTTATGCAATTAGAATGTTGAGGCTTACTTAATGTGATCTCACAGACCTCCCTTATTCTGAGGTCTGTGAAACATCTTAGTCCCAAGTTCACCAATTTTTGCTGGTCTCTTCACTGTGAGTATAAGAAATTTCAAAAAAAATACTTAAAATTAAAAAAAATGTAATTTTTGCCAAACACATGAGTCTTCCAGTACTTAAGGTTTAATACATGAAAAATTTAATATTACTCTCACTAAATCCTTCCCACATACTGAATGTCCCATAGCAAAGTCTCCAACAGCTGAGAAATACAGCTGAATGAATCAGGAAATTATTCTTCCCTACCGTTTTCAAGCAGTGTGGTTTTTATTCATTCAGAAAGTAAACAAGGTCAGAGGAGTTCATCATAGTTGTCAACCAGCCCTGCAGTATAATAATCTTTTTTATAAGCCAGACCCTCAACTGAATATAAAACTACATAGTCCTGTTCACAGATAAACATCTGGTATTCTGTGTGTAAAATGTTATCCTGCTGTCAGATCCACTGTTACATTAGATAAAAATAAAACACACTATCTCTTTTAACTGTTCTTTGATGTGAACAAAGTTTAAACTGGTTAAAGTGCCTGAACACTAAGCATTTGTAGTGGTAGCATTAACTGGCTTTTCAAAACAAATTTGTTCAACCAATTTCCTAATGTAAGTAGTGATTTCCTAA
This sequence comes from Platysteira castanea, assembly GCA_013397175.1. Lineage (NCBI taxonomy): Eukaryota > Metazoa > Chordata > Aves > Passeriformes > Platysteira > Platysteira castanea. The sequence goes on from VYXC01002068.1 coordinate 581,396, forward strand.
TAAGCAGTGATTCCTTTTAGGCTGTTCATAGATTAGGGAGGAATCAAGAGTGAACTACTGAGTGTTTTCAAGTCAGTGAAGAAACTTCTGCTGGCTTTGCCTGATCCAGCTTCTCATCTTTGTCTTAATATGTAGAGTCTGCTATACATTCTTTGAATTGCAGACTAATTCCAATGAAGTACTTAATTCTATGCTTAACTTCAGTCCTACTACAGCTGATAAGACTATGTCATTGTTTTAAATTAAACAGGTCCTTAATTATATTGCTGGATGAAGATCTCTTTAAACAACAAGTGCTATGTAATTACTACTTTGAAAAACCTAGGGATAAATGGTTTAGCAGATGACTTCCCCAAATACTTACTAAGACTTAGCAAAAAAAATTGTTGTATTTTTACCTGGAGAGTTAGGTAATCAGCTAAAATCTGGAGAGGATGGTGTAAATCAGACAATCCATTGATTATTGGGATCGTGGCTTCTTTCGCCATTAGGTCCAGATCATTATGGTTATAAACTCGAGCCAAGATTGCATTTGTCATGCTGGACAGCACCCTAGAGATGGCAGAAAATACTCAAGTCAAACATAATAAATATACCCCTGTTGCACTCTTCAGCATGCAACACATAAATATTAATGAGAAATGGTAATGAATCAATATTTTTCAGCTATCTGAATAATTTATCATGCCTGCAGAACAGACTCAAATATAGTCATTTAACAAGCTGCTAATAAGTAAGAAGCTTCACTTCCTAACACTACGAGAGTAAGTAAATGAAAACTGCTGCACTATTTTATATTTTTTTCTCTTTAGCATTTCATTGTAGATGGAACATCGATACATGTTAAGCTCTCTGAACTGATACGAGATTGTGTGATACTGTAACATTTGAAGAATTTGATAACCTCAGAAGAGATAAGGTATATGATTTTTTCAGTCCAAATGTAGCATTGACTGAATATTGCAGACTCTGTATGGTAGCCCGACTTTGTGAGGGTCAGCAATGCAGATCTGTTTTATATTACCACAATTGTTTACTGATCTCAATAAACACAGAAACAGAACAGGTTGGGATTGGTGGCCTGCTTCCTCCTACCTACACACCGGTGTATTGACTCACATGGTATCAGCCTTCAAGTAATGCCCAAATTTGAAACTCAGTATAAGGAAAGGGATTGCAGGAGCCCCTGTACCACTCTGGCATTAACCTCGTTTGCGAAAGTGTAAAGACACAGAGATTAGCATAGTGGATTAGCATAGTATACTCTGAATTTTTTAGATAAATTAAATATGGATTGGAACTCTTAATTTTTTCTGCAGTTCTGTGCTTTAATCAGGCCCTGAAGCCTGACTTTGAAGTAGCATTTTGTGTGTTTTCATGTTATCTGTAATAGGACCTTGAAACAAAACAAGGGAGGACTGAATTAGAAGTGTATGGAAAGAATCCTTGCAGTATCTGCCTTCCTGATTAAGCATGACAAATTCTTGCATCGCCTCTCGTGGAAATAACGCTGTTAATACCACCATCAGCAAGGTCTCCTGATGAAGTCAGGAGTAACAAGTATTTTCTACTGACATCAGACATTCTTCACACAAGCAAAACTCCTATAAATTACAAGACTACCTGTAGAGCTCTCTCTGAAGGAAAGACTCAATAGCAGCTACAAATGAAAAGGATGAACAGAACAAGGTTTTTACTGGTTACAAAGTACTGGAACAGTTGCTGTTGGTGCCATTATTTCTCCTTAGGGCACGAGTTCCTTTCTCTGGGGGAAACCTGTTCTGTTCTGAGCTATTCATAGGGGATGTGATGCATGGGCCCTTTTGTTAGCCATCTCACAGGTGCCCGGCCTAAACAAGACACAGCCAGTGCCCACCAGTCAAGGAGAAGGGGCAGTCACACTGGGAAATTGCTCGTTTTCCATATACTTTTTTTCCTTTAGGATGTCAAGACAGCTGATTTCTATTTGACACAGCTGATCAAGAAGTTAAATGTGATTCCTTTACAGGGTATGCCATTAGGGGAAATTCAGCCATAATCACCAACTAGTGAGAACTGCTGGACTTTCATCTTTAGTCTGTTGAAAGCAGATATCAGGCTTATGAGACAACTACCAGCAAGACATCAGACAGTCCTTCTGCCAGTTTTTCTAGATGTCATATTTTGCAGTAGGAAAATCACCTGTAAACTGGCTTTATTCTTTGTGAAATCAAATTAAGACTAAACTTGGGGGGAAAAAACACAAACAAATAACCCTCACCTGGAGATGTCTCATTACAGGGGAATGATTAAGTCTCCAATAATTGAATCAGTTTAAAGGAAGCCATGTAAGGCTGGGATTGCATAGGAAATAAATGTCCTGAATAAATAAGAGTTCTCAAAGGTGAAGTTTTGGAAGCTGAGGGGCTGTAAGCACAGGCTCATCAGGTGACTACATTTAAGGTTCTTATTTTATGAGCCACTAGGTCTTTCTCTCTTTTCATTCTTTTGCAAAACGGTGAGACCCTGAACTTCAAAATCCCAGAGCCTGGAAATACGTTATATTGGAATACTGGGTACATTGGAACACTGCATATCTCTCTTTTCAAAGTAGTTTTTATTCCTACAGAGGAAACCTGGATTTTTTTTCTTCAGAGGTATCCTCCGAGGGATCCAAAATTAAACACAGTGGGTATGCCTCTTTGGTATGGCAGATCTCTGAATTTGAAAATAGGGCATCTGCATATATTTTGTATAGAATACTGACAGGCAAGGTAGTTTTACTTTTGTTTTGAAAGTCTATATCCATTCAAAAGCTTTAAACTTCTGACAAGACTACCTCATTGTCACTCATAGTCTCACAGGGACGTACAGTGGATGTGTTCTCAGCAAAGTAAACCTGTTCCCCATAAATGCAGAGATTAATGCCCTAATAATTCCAGTGGACTGGTAAAATCGTCCTATGAGCTCTTCAGGGCTGCCACTGAACCTTATGGCCACTGAGCCTTAGTGATGCCCAGTGGAACTGCTCTGCAGTGGGCAATACAGACACAGTACTTATATTTCATTTCAGGTAATATATCAGACGTGTTAAACAGCACTGAAAGGCTTAGAGCTCCTTAAAGGGTGGTAACTTTTTGCCACTGTGTCAGCGCAAATGTAAATGTCTTGTGAAGCACGGAGGAGCTGATTTATGAGCAGGTAATAAGTCAGTAAAAATATGTTCACAGCAGGCTTTCAACCCTTACCTGCAGCAGTTCTAATAAAAACTGTGACTTTTATAGATCTGTGCCCTTTTTGCTTTAAGTCTCAATCTCAAGTACTTCTAAGGCCTTCAGAGCCCCCGACACATGGCTGTAAATATTTGAAATATCTTCTGGGTCTACTACAGGCATTCTTTTTTTATTGTTGCATTAACAGAATGAGGTTGGGATGTCTTCTTTCATTCACAAGAAACACCAAGGAATTAACACTCCAGTTGTTTTGGGCAAACTGTTCAGCCTTGATTATGCAGTCAGTAGTACTTCTGCTAATGAGAGCAGGAGTGGAGCAGAGCACATAGGACTCTCTAAGGATTTGGGAAAACCCCCTGTCCACTGTAGGAGGTGAGAGCTGTGACTCAGCAGAGGAACAAAATCCCCAGGTCGGAGTAGGGATTTGTCCTGGAAGAGCAAGCAGTGACAGAGAAAAGGGGGTTGAAGGCTTGTTTGGGAGGTGGGTATTGTAGGAACTTTATTCACAGAATGGGGATGTCTTCAGAACGGCTGGAAGATTTGCTTGATTCTATTTATTGCCTCGTTTCTTGGAGTTTATTGTCTGCCTTTTTCCTTTTTGCTTGTGTAAACAAAGGCCATTCAGGACACTGTAAACGAAAGATTTAATGTCCCTTTACTGTCCCATTTGGGAAGAAGAAGAAATGAAAACTGGGCTATACGAAGCACACCTGTTTTTGTGTCAGAACACACCTGGATTTGCTGTAGGGTTGGCATCTGAATGGCAGAGAGCCTCCAGGTGACAGTCCTGCATGGCTGGCAGGACAATGCTTGGAGAGGTTATTGCAGGGAACTGCTTTGGAAGGGCCTTAACTGCATCCTCCCCCTTCCTGAAGGTTTGGCTGCTGGGGCTCACAGCCAGCTTTGCAATAGGGCAGATGAGGGCTGCAAGGTGATTAGAGGGATGGAGCACCTCTCCTACAGGGAAAGGCTGAGAGAACTGGCATTATTCAGCCTGGAAAGGAGAAGGCTCCTGACTGACCTAATTGCAGCCTTCAGCACCTGAACAGAGCCTACACAAAAGAGGGAGAGGGACTATTTACAAGAGCCTAGAGTGACAGGACAAGGGGGAATGGGTTTGAACTGACAGAGAGTAGGTTTAGATTGGATATTAGGAAAAAATTCTTTACTGTGAGGCTGGTGAGGCACTGGCACAGGTTGCCCAGAGAAGCTGTGGCTGCCCCATCCCTGGCAGTGTTTGGGACCAGGTTGGATGGGACTCTGAACAAACTGCTCTAGTGAAAGGTATCCCTGCCCATGACGGGGGGGTTGGAACAAGATGATATTTAAAGTCTCTTCCAATGCAGAACATTCTATGATTCTATTGTTGCAGCTCACTCTGATACTGGCAGAGTTATGTGTCTGGCAGAGAGTGAGAGTTAAGTACTTTCAAGCCTCAAGGGAGTGAGATTTTTACTTTCTACCATCAACACCCATATGTCTTCCACTTCAGTAGGTAAAAACAAGAAAGGAAAATTTAAAGTGTTCAAATGCTTGATCTTTTTTCTTAAATTTTCCTTGGATTTCATCACAGAGAACAGCAACATAGTTCTCAAACAATCTCTCCCACTGACTGAGAACTGTGATATTCAGCAGAGGCAATGGAACTCAGCTGCCTGATTGCATATTTTGAATTGAGCCTGATGAGCTTGACACTGCGTATCTTTCACCAGAACAAAAGGGACCACTCAGACACTGCTAACCTTCCAACAGCTGGGCCTGGCTGAATCGACCTCAGGCTGCACAAGGGCTGCCTAGAAAGCAGGATAATGCTAAGGCTGGATGAAGCTTTAATAGTTGGAGTGCTATGGAAAACAGCAGGAGCACCTGCAAAACATGGCCTCATGTTCTGCCAGCTTTCTGCAACATAAGAAGCAGTCCACTGGAGAAAAACTCTGAGCTCAGGTCCTTCCTGCCACAGCAGTGGAGACAGGCTGCTACCCATCCCTCCATCCATGTGGGACTGGGCACGACTGAGACCTTCCAGGGATGCCAGTAAGAGAGGGGAGCCATAGCCCAGCCTCCACAGGAGTCCTGACAGTGGGTACATCTGGGAAGAAGGGTGCAAGAAATCTGAAACCAGCTACAAAATGTTGGTCCAGTTTTGTGCTGCTGAAATCGGGCGATCAGAAAGGCCCTCAGTGCCACCCTGTCACTGCTACTACAGCAGGCTAAGGCCCACCAGCATCTGACCTAACTAACATAAATAATGCCTTTGTTTTTTGATTTTGCTTCCAGAGCAGCAGAACCAGAAGGTTTGGGTCTTGTTAGAATAGATGTGCTGTCATCAGTGCAGTTACACTACTACTGAGGTTCATAAAATGGTTCCATTTGTAAATGTAAGCCTAATTAACACTCTATACACCAAAATAATTCTCACTATGGGAAGCTTTGGGCAGCTTGAGTGGATGGAATAATGATTTACTGAGCTAGAGATTCTGTAAGCTGATCTGTAAATATTTAAGAAATTTGGACTACCTTCTGACATTTTCCAGAAAGAAAATATTAGTTTCCAAAATTCTGTAAGACAGGTGTCAGCCCAATCAATTAACAAATACAGTTTTCAATCAAGTGACATTTTACCAACCTTGCTGTATCTGTGACACTCTCATTAGTGCCCAGATGTATGTCTTGTGTTGTAAGGAAGGAAGGATGTCCTCCAAGGAGAGCAAATCCTACAGTGAGGACAAATTAAAAAAAAAAAAAAGGAGAGAAATTAAACACCAGCACCTCATATTTACAGCCAAGATTCAAAATCTCCTTGATATAAAATATATTTGCAAAAATAAAAGTAGACCTCAGCAGTACATCCAAATGTTTGAAACACCTAATAATATATATGCTAAAATGCTAAAATAATTAGGATTTGACACACAAAAATTTCAACTAAATGTGCTTTGGAATGAACTCATTCAAATGCATGCCATACTGAAATCCTTAGCCATGAGTTCTGATCTGTGATCACAGGAGCAGTCACTCAAGCTCCAAGGCTGCACATTGCCACAAGCATCACTGTGGCTCCCTGTTAGGAGCCAGGAAATCCATTCATCACACTGCATTTCTACTTCAAGGGACTTTGCATCCTACAGGGGCCATCCGAGTCACCAGGTGTAATTCCACATTCTTGCAAGTATCTACATTATCTTTCATGTAAAGTCACTCAGACAGAAAACCCTAAGCCTCCTCATACACTGTAACAAACTTGAATTTGGTTTCAAAAGACCAAATGCCTTAAAAATGATAATGTAAGAGAGAGAAAAGGAAAGATCTCAGGCCCTGCCAACATCCCTCTACCCCGCAGTAGTTAGGAATTTACAGGGTGGCCCAAGGAACTGCATGGATTAGGTCTGAAGAGTAAAATCCATTCCTGAACAGGAAACCGTGGAAAGACTTGAGCATCATTTAAGAGTATAAAATACTTTGGGGACCTTCAAAGGTGTTTGAACAGTGTTCTGGATGAAGACAAATTTCATGTTCTGGGCAACTCTGTTTCTCTCTTATTTTAATTGCACCACCAGTAGAAAGTTACCACAAGCAACCATCTGACACGGGGAGAAAACAGCTTCTTTTCATTTATGTTTAAATCTCCATGGCTTTGCCTGGTTTAAGTCTAAAGCCTCTTTCTACTGAATCTGAGTGTAAAGTCCTTCATGGCCATGCATTGGGAGGATGGGGCCTGATGGGGCTGCTTTATGAACTGTCACAGATGGTTTAGCATAAGCCTAGCACAGGTAACAGCATCCTACAGGTGGGGACGTACAAAGCGTGTGATTTGAACTGGGCTGTAGGTAGCATTTTCTGTGTGCTGGTGAAGATTTTCCACATAACAAGTCCCTTGTAGCACAGAAATTGTCTGCAGGGAGATCCTGCCCTGTCACTAGTATTTACAACAGAGGAAATTTCCAGAGAATCTTAGTGTGGACAAACCAGCCTTGTTGAGACAACAGTGTGGGGGCGAGTCTTTTATTGTGACAGAAATCTAGAAAGAAGCCTGTCTTTACTTTTACACTGCCAGGAAGAGAAATGCTGCATACAGCACAGAAGAACAGAGACCCCCACTCTGTTTACAAAACTATGATGGCTTGGAGATGCTGATGAATTTCGTGCTGTTAAAAAAAGAAAAAATTAAAAAGAAAAAGAAAAGAAAGGGAAAAGGAAGAAAAGAACTAGAAGAAAATGTCAAAAGCTGCTCAGGCTTGTTGTATCCATTAGATGGCACTGCTGACAGATTCAGCACTGCAGCTTCAGCACGGTGGTTGTACCGGTCTGCCATAGATCAAAAACTTCATCCCACAGCTGCTCTTTAAAAGAAGATTAAATCAGGACTGAACACTGAAACCTTTCACAGATAAAACCAACAGGTACAGGCAGCAGGCCTGGGCCCCACAGCTGGGCTCCTTACACAGAGCAGCAACCCTTATTAACTTCCATCTCATTCTGGCAGCAGGGTTGAGGTGAGGTCTTCCACTTTGCATCAGTTCAGCCAGTCTCTAGAGTTTAAAATAAAATAGATAAAAATAATACTGGAAATTCATTGTCTTTGGACTGCCTCAGTTTCCTTAAACGTCAGACTAAAAGTAATGATGTTTTGGGTCTCACCTGAAGGGCAAATTTCTTCTCCCTCTAGCCAGTGTACACTTACTTTATTGAATGAGCCCTTTTTAATTTCCTTTGTTTCATTAAGGATTGCTCCAAATCTCAACAATACTATAAGTTAAACACAGCCAAGTTTTAAGAATGAAGCACCGTTTATTCTACGATTACTTTTTTGCTCTTCGAAAGGATCATCTATGTATTTGTTTGCTGCTTTCACCTCCGCTCTGCAGCACAGACTCAAACACTCAATTTACAGGAAAGTGTATGCAAACTACACATTACAGCCAGTTTACTCAGTGCAAGTTTTTAAGTCAAGACCTCATCCTTCACAAGGATGAATTGTCGTTGGCAGTAACTTTTCTTTCCCATCTTCTTGTGGATTTTTTGGAGTCATATGCAATTATGTCAGTGATTTATTCCTGCAAGTTCCACACAATACAGCAGCTCTGCATTTTAGGATTCTAAATGCCCACATTTTTGTAGATGATTCACGGTCCAGGCAGACTGCAATGGACATGCTCTGTTTTCTGTAAATGATACCCAGGTAAAAAACTGGGAATCTGAACATTTATTCACAATTGCCAGATGTCAGAACTGCCACCTGGAGTCTGTGTACATAGCAGAGTCCTGATGTGTTGGGCTTTCTGCTCATGAACTGGCCATCTGTGCAGGGCCTGGGAACAGATTTCCACCCAAAACTTTCCATCTAGCAATACAGGAGCTCTATGCTCTACCCTTGTATATAGTTGTATATAGTTACAGACAGAATCTTTTGTGTTATCTTTCATCCAGACTACCAGTAGAAAGCAAAAAAATTTTGACTTTTGAAGGTATTCAGGCACAAATTCAGCAAATAAACACTGGACTGTTGTGTTAAACTGGGAGATCTAATCCTCTTTGTTGTCACAACCTGGTCATATCCAAAGCCACATGCTAAATATTTATATTTAATTGTGGTATCTTCAACAAACTACTAAATGTTCATAACCCGAGTCCAGAATAGATTATTACCTCATGTCCACACTTCTCACTACTGTTAGTTTTCAAAATAGACAGTTTCATGCCTCATGCTGTGGCACATTATTGACCCCACTTATGCAGACTCTTTCAGACAGGACATGACTGAAAACTCCATCCAAACTGTCCCTGCTGCACAGGGCAAGGGGGCCAAAATGCATCCTGTCATTCACATTGGCTACGCAGCTGTGGGGCTGTCACCAGGAGACACACACAGTCATCTTCTCAAACTCAAAGGAAGGATCATTTTCAATTCAAAATCAAAATTTCAAGACATATGGATTTGCATTTATTAATTTCCTCCTTGCCTGCCAGTACTTACAAAATAGAAAGTATTTTTCCGTTTAGACCAATAACAAAGAACTCTCCTAGGCAGCAATTACAGAATACTCCTAAAGCAGAAAAACTGATAAGCAGTTTTTAAAAGTTTTTTTAAGCTACCCTTTTAAGTGGAGAGTAAACTCAGAGTGCACTTGGCCCCTCTGTAACGAGACTAAGCTAAATAAAACTTAGCCATTCCAGCAGAAAACAGACCTTGTATCCCTGCCATGTAATACCATCCCCACTACATTAGTTCATATGCTACGATCCAATTATTTCTGTGACTCTGTGTAGCAGTCTTCGGGCATGGCCATCATGTTCCTCTCACCCCACTGTGTAAGAGGAGTGAGTTGGAAGTAATTCCACTAAAACCAGTGGCAGTGAATCCCTATAAGGCTGTTAAGATCTTGTATATTCCAGTGCACAGCAGGAGAAGGTAGGCTGAGCTTTCCAGCCTGCACTGCTTCCTCTCCATTTCTATCCTGTGAAATATTGTCTGCATTCAGCATCTGTGAAACGGTTTGATTTATTTATGACTTATTCACTAAAACATAACTGCAGCTGTATATTTTAAGAGCAACATGACAATCAGAATATTTCACACCAAAGCTATAACAAAAACAGGGCATTCACCTTTGTGCCATGCCTGAGGATGTTTATTTTATAAGTAATATATGACCATGTGGATAGTTCTGTTTTCAAAAAGTACACAAGATTTTATGCAGAATGGGTATGGGATTCTGACTGTGAAGAGGTGACATTTTCCAGTGTAATAGCAGAGATGTCAAATTTTCCAATAAAATAGCCAGTGATAGAAATAAATCTAGTAGGCTCCAAAGAACTGAATTTGCTTTGCCACTACTCTATGGAAGTTACTTCTAGTTCTGCATTAAACTTACAACATCACTACTTATCTTAGAAATGGTAAAATTATATTGGTTTCAGAGGTACGCATTAGGACAAGATTAAAGAGGCAATGAATTATACCCCAAGGAGCTGTACATTATTCAGTACAGTTGCAATGTCATTAGAATAAAAGAGTTCAGAGAAACAGGACGCTGGAAAACCTTAAGTATCAACTGATCTATTACAGTGCATCATAAATTTATGTTTGGATAATCTTCAACTGATCTGGACAACTGGGAGAAATGCACAAATGTCACCCCTAAGTTAAAGAAGGGCAAGAAGAAGGATCCAGAGAATACAGGCTAAGCTGCCTCACCTCAGTCCCTGGGAAAGCAATGGAGCAGCTAATCCTGCACACAATTTCTAGGCAGATTAAGGACAAGAAAATCATCAGGAGTAGTCAACATGACTTCACTAAGAGGAAGTCAAACTTGAGCAGCTGGATAAACCTCTATCATTCTATGACTAGCCTGGTGATGAGGGGAGGGCAGTGAGTTTTGTCTGCCTGCACTTCATTATGTCCACTGAGAGTGTCTCCCATAAGATCCTCATAGCCAAGCTGTTGATGCCTGGGCTGGATGAGCAGAGAGTGGGGTGGGTTCAGAACTATCCAAATGGCCAGGCCCAAGGGTGGTGACCAGCAGCTCAAAGCTGAGTTGGAAGCCAGTGACCAGTGGTACTCCAGGGGTCAGTTCTGGGTGCAGTCCTGTTTAACACCTGCACTAAGGGTATCAATGATGGAGTGTGGTTTCAGCAAGTTTGCTGATGACACAAAACTGGGAGGAGTGGCTGATACATCATAGGTTCATGCTGCCATCCAAGTGGGTTACGACAGGATGGAAAAATGATCTGACAGGCCGTGAAGTTCAGCAAGGAGAGATGCAAAGTCCTGCACCTGAGCAAGCCCATGCACCAGGACATGATGGGGGCCTCCCAGCTGGGAAGCAGCTGGGCAGAAGTGGACTTGGGTGTCCTGGTGGACATCAAACTGAACATGATCCAGCTGTGTGTGTACCTTTCCAGCAAGGGTAGTGAATGGTGTCCTGGACTGCACCAGACAAAGTACTGCCAGGAGATGGAGGGAGGTGATCCCTCCTCTTTATTCAGCACTGGTGAGGCCAAACCTCAAGTGTCTGGATTTGGGGTCCTCAGTATGAAAAACATGGACATACTGGATACAGTTGGTATGTCCATGTTAACAAAGGGTCACAAAGAGGACTAAGGGACTGAAGCATATTTTATATGAGAAGAAAAGCTGAGAGAACTGGGATTTCACAGCCTAGAGAACAGAAGGCTCAGAGGGAATATTGCTAGTGCATATAAACACCTGAAAGGAGAATGCAAAGAGGACAGAGCCAGGTGTTTTTCAGTAGTGCAATGGGCACAAACTGAAACATGGGAAGATCCCTCTGAACATCAGATAATTCTATTTACTGAAAGGCTGATGAGCAATGGCATAGAAAGTTGTATAATCTTCATCCTTGGAGATATTCAAAAGCCTTCTGGACATGGTCCTGAACAACTGGATCTAGAAGACCCTGCTTGAGCAGGGGATTGGACAAGAGGACTTTCAGAGATTACTTCCAACTTCAACCATTCTGTGATTCTGTTTGTTTATTTTTCAGTAGTGGTGTTCTTTATAGGCACAGGGACAGTAGAAATTCTGAAAAGACTTCCATGGTGTTAATATGTCCCAACAAACTCCTAGACACTGCACAGAGAAGATTTTGTAATCAGTGCTTTCCAAGTCTCTCCTCTGAAATGAAACCCACTGATTTAGCTGTTCCTGAGAGTTGCAAAGTTTGTTTAGATTAATCTCGTCCCCAGGACCTCGTCCTATAAATGACCTCTCACAAGTTATTGAAGGGGCAACTCTTGGGAAGTGCTATTTGAGATGACTCAGGAACTTTATAAATAAACACTTCAATCCACTGCAATTATCCACTTTCACTAGACAATAGAAAATTGGTATTAAATTATCTTGTTTAGCTAAAAGGAACACATGTGGCCCCACATTTGTTTTGAGTTAGAAATTCCAAGGAGGGAGCCATTTATGTTAAAAAAGCAACTGAAATGTATAGAGTATTTGTGGAAAGAAAACTTGAGTCTGCCTTTGAAGCAAAGTCTTAGGCTTAACAGACTTAAGACCAATTAACTGAAGGTGTGAAGTTAATACACAGAAGTTTAAACTGCATTAAACTCCCTTGTGGAAGCTCTCACTCAGAAATAAATTTGTTTTATTTCACTGGAGCTTAATTCCCCCTTGGATGAATTTATGTGCATTAACTTTCATCCTTAAGTTAATTCATTTGAATTTTCCTGAGCTTCCCTCTTCCATAAGCCTTCAAAAGCCAAGGACTAAGCAGTGTTTCCCTCAGAATACAGAAGAATGAAGGATAAGCGGAGCCTGAGAATTCATTACCTGGCCATATACCAGGATGGCAGGCAACAAGAAACTGGACTGAGAACTCAGGAATTAAAAAGTGGGTGGTCTTCACAGAGAGGGAATGCACATTTCTAAGTCCTCGTTATCTAAAGAAAACAGAAAGCAACAAGTCTGCTTAAAGAGTGGGATCAGCGGGCAAATGGCTGTGCCAAACAATACGAAGACAAATTCAGAAATGCTTAGAGTTAACATATCTGCTTCTTCCTTCCATTATTTTTACTTTCTCCGTTACAGCTTGTAAAGAAGTGTGAATACTCAACAGGTTTGCTGTCCCTTCACTAGGGAGAAGTGAGGGATGCTGGGTCAACTTAAATGAGAGAAGGGCAAGTTCTTCCTTGATGCATCACCAGTTCAGAGTTATGCTATGAAGGACTGATTGATGAATGATTTATTTCAGCAGTGCCATTGAATTCAGAACAATTGCCGTGTAAATAAGGATACCATATGTACATTTTTCAGTGTTTGCAGGACTGTAACCTAAAAGGAAAATGTTCCAGTGCCTGATCTTATTAGGCTAATACCCGTGAGTCTCCATCAAGTTATCTTCCCCTGTAGGTAATCATGTTAATTTTTTCCCTCTGAATTTATATCAAGGCATTACTGTGATTCCCAGCCTAAACACATACTTTGAAATGTAACAATGGTAATGCATAATACATTAGAAAAATATTTGTTAGAGCTTGCACAAAATTAAATTTGTGATGCTTACTGAAATAGATGTTAGGAAATGTGCATCTTGCCAGTACAGCTAGGAGCTTACACTAGAAATGCTTACTTCTGCCTGTTACTTTATTTCTGATCTATCATGTTTTGGAAGAATTTGGCAAAATTTCAGTGGCCAAAGCCATGTGCTTGGGAAATTAATATGCAGGGTGAAACACAAACAGCCTCATCCTTATTTTTGTTTTCAAAGTTTAGGTTTCTCCTGAGTAGAAATTGCTAAATGCAAAATTATGCAGCGTTTTTCAGTACATACTCAATATATACAGTTTCATATAAAGTCTTACTGTGCCATTGCTCAGATCTACCTGTTTCTGCAGATAATCTTGTTCTCGTGCTTCTCTTCTCAAAAATCATGGCCAAAGATTTGCCTTGCATCAAGGGCAAATACTGAAACATGAAAAAACACTTTAAAGTATGCAATACTTCTTGCACATTTTAATTCACCATTAGAAAAGTTGCAAAAGTGGGGTTTTTACCTGTAGTTTTGTTCTCCTGCCCTTCAATAAGTTTATTAGCAGTGGAAAGGTTAAAGGCAAAGAAGTAATTCTATGGTCAAAAGCAACTGCATTTCTATTGTAGTACCCCAGCTTGGGAGCAAGCTGGGGGAATGGCTGAAAGAAGACTCTCCTGTTCTAAGTTGTTCCCTTCAAGTTCTGTTAAAGCCTGCTTATAGTCATAAGTTGTTACTTTGTACCTCAGTTACTAGGGTTACCCCTTCCCTTGAATTCTGTTCCTCCCCTTCCGTTTGCCCAGCCCTTTGCCCCGCCTCCCAGGTGGAGACTCCTTGCCCCTCTCCTCCCTGTTCTCCGCCCCTTGGCAGAGTGCAAAGAAGAATGGACTGAGTGCAGCTATTGCTTTTCTATTTCCAATTGTATTTGTATTTTAAATTTCCATTTAGCTCACCATTGAGACTAGGCTAGGATGCAGCGCCCTTGGGCGGAGAAGCCTCTGTCAATCCCTCCAAGGCACACCTTTCCCTCTGGAAAGTTCTCTCTTCCCTGGTGTGCCATTGGATCCTGTCCCTTGATCCCGCCTTTGTGTTCACCCAGTTGGTTACTGTATTGTCAATCCTCCTTGAATCCTCCCCTTTGCTTTCTCCCCATTGGTTCCTGTGTTATCCCTCCCCCTGCATAAGAACCCCTGCGTGACCTGAGACCTGGTCCTTGTCCCTGAATCCTTCAAGATGGTAAAGCTTGTGGAACTCACACAAGGACTCCTCTCTCAATTCTTTACCCCTGGGGGATGCACTGCTCCACCAGGCTGCAGCTTGCCACTTATAAGGGCACTGCAAGGTCCGCATGCTGCGACAGGCTGCCAGGGTGCCTGCAGTAGGACACGGTGGGCCTTGGGCAACGCCTGCACCAGTGTCACATTTTGGCATTCAGTTTGAGCCAGCATTAAGGAGAGCCCAGATACTAATTTAATCCCATGCAGGGAAGTGTGTTCCATTTCCTACATTTAGTGCTGCGTGTACACCATGTGTGGATGGATGGAGCTGGCTGACAGCAGGGAATTAGCTGCATATTTCTGTTTAACCTTTCCACTCACAAAGTCCTCTGAAGTATTTAAAGAACATCTCTGGATACTTTACAAGAAGGCTCTTTGATTTGTAGCATATGATTTACAGTATTTTAGAGCTCAGGAGATTTTGTTTAGGACAAGACATCTGAAAGGTTTTTTCACCATACTCTTCACAACAGTATTTATTTCAGCATCTGAGGGACCTAAATGACAGTTAAATCATTTTACCTCTCCTTTGTGCTTTATCCTTTGTTTCAAGTCTGACGCCATCCACACCAAATACTTCAGCTCATCAGCTGTGTAGTTCTGTAGAGTAAGGAGGTCCCGACCTTTGAGATGAACATTCATTTGAGCTGGTGTTCCATACCTGTGTGAAAAGAGAGAAAAAAACATATTTTTTTGCCATTCAATGCTAAATTGTACTCATGCTAAAGCCAGTGAGCAAGCACCTGAAATCTCTCCCACTCCCCTCACATGAAGCATCCGGATCATCCTGATAGACTACGTCAGTTAGTTTAAATAACTCCTTCTGTCAGACAGGCACAACATTCCAGTATGTGCTATATGGATGGCCACTGTAACAATGTTTCAAATTGTATTATAAAATGTACATTAGATGTATTTTCTTTTGTCTTCTGAGATGAATATGGCAACTGCATGCTGCCTGTCAAATAAAGCTATTCAGAACCTGGTAAAATGACTCATGTATAGAGCCCAAGGCTGCCCTTTCAGGGGCAGAAATGGAATCCATTTCCACAGAAATAGATCTTGGTGCTGTTTCTATCTCCTTTGTGCTTTTTGGATGAGTAGACACTTGCTACATTCCAACCCCACTGTCACAAAAGGTGGCATTTCTATAAATGTGTATGAAATCTCTTCATTACACTGGGGAAAATGGTAAAAAAACTCAACAAAACAGCCTTACTGTTCCACACAAGAGACATTCTGGGCATGTGGTGTTTATCAGTGTATTCTGGCCTCCATCCAGATTTAGGACTTCAGAATCTCATGAAATTGGATGTTGATAATCACCCACAGAAGTTACATGATCAAATTTCCTCTAGTTTAGATGAAACATCTTAATGAAAGTCTTGTCCAAGCCCATGTTTCACAGGCTAAAGACTAACAAGGCTGCATGACAGTTCAGCCCTTCCTCTGGCTCTGTACTTCCAGCCCTCCTTAGCACTACACAGCCTCCACTGTACTCGTGTACGTGTTTGCTATGAGCTAAACATGTCTTTTTATTTAAAGTGAACATTTTTAGACTGATCTAATGAAATGGAGCCCAGAGCAGTGCAAAGAAATGGATTGAGTGCAGCTAATACTTTTCTATTTCCAATTGTATTTGTATTTTAAATTTCCATTTAGCTCACCATTGAGACTAGGCTAGGATGCAGTGCCTGCTAATTGCCAAGCCCCAAAGTCTTCCCAAGGGAATTATGCCCAGATATACCCCTGTGAGGCTTTGGCCATGGTCCCATATGACAGCCTGAGCCCCACCCTGCAGAGCCCTGGCTTTGGAGGGCGGGCTGTATGGGGCACGACCCATTGGCCAGATGGACGCAGCCAGGGACTTGTGGGCAGTGGCTCCATGTGCAGCTGCAGGCCAGGGACAAGGGCTGTCCCACAGGGCTCTTGCTTCACTTGGGTTTTGGCCTTTCAGAGCTTTTCCTTAAAGGGCAGGAACATCTTTTCCTTGCTGGAAACTGGAATTCCAGACCATTGCACTGTGTGCCATGGATCATAGAGGGGAATTACCAAGGCTCCTGGGGTGCTGTTTCTGCCGTGCCTCCCAAGGGAGCTGTGTAGGTGCAGGTGCCAAGATCGTGAAGCTGTGTGGGGTCCCGGAACAGACAGAAAATGTTTGTTTGCTGGACATTTTCAAGCACATTCCCAGCTCGAAGCAGAAGGAAGAAGAAAAGGGAAGAAAGGAGCTGACAGAGTCATGGAATGCTCGTGGCTGGAAGGGACCCGGCCCAGGTGTTAGGATCCCATTAGGCAGAGATGCCTCTGCCTGAGTGAAGGTGCAAAGGAGAGCATATGACAACAACATATGGATTTTGTTTAAC
>VYXC01002069.1:0-163810 GCA_013397175.1 Platysteira castanea
AGGGTTAGGGTTAGGGTTTTGTGTGGGTTAGGGTTTAGGGTTATGGGTTATGGGTTAGGGTTAGGGTTAGGGTTAGGGTTAGGGTTAGGGTTTGGGTTAGGGTTATGGTAAGGGTTAGGGTTAGGGGTTATGGTTAGGGTTTAGGGTTAGTGTTTAGGGGTAGGGTTAGGTTTAGGGTTTAGGGTTAGGGTTAGGTTTCGGGTTATGATTAGGGGTAGGGTTAGGGGTTAGGGTTAGGGTTAGGGATTAGGGTTAGGGTTAGGGTTAGGGTTGGGGTTAGGGTTAGGGTTAGGTGTTAGGCTTAGGGTTCAGGTTATGATTAGGTTTTGGGTTAGGAGAACACTGAACTCCTTGGAAAGCATAACTGAAATCTGCTATTTGCGATTAATCGAGATCAATAATTTTGGTTACTCTCCTTCTCAGAATGGCTTAGCTTTTCAAGACGCGTGAAAGGCAGCTGGTACGTGTTTTATGAGGGAAGCCAGAGAATAGCACTGAAATTTTATATTTTTAGGGAAGAGGTTGACTTCCACTACACTCTTCTCAGAGAAACCCATGGACCGGCCACAGCTATGTTGCTATTTTCATTACCAAAGTGTAAGAATTGAGCTCCTATGGGGAGGAGGAGTCGTTTCAGAGGAAAAAGGTGCCATACTTATACTTCCATGCCTTAACATCCTAGTTTGGAGAGCAGGTTTTGTGCTTACCATGTGTAGAACACACCCTGCACAGCACTGTGGGCAGGCTTTGGGGAGGATGGATTGTGCAATGGGGCACGATGGCAAATTACAGCTGTGAAGTCTGGCCCTTACTGTGGCTTTCTGCCTTGATAAACACCATTAAAATATAGGATATACAGACAGACCCCTTGTAATTAAAAAAAAAATTTGGCCTGGTTAATTACTTGCAAGGGCTTGGCAAAAGAAGTGGTTTTGGCTCCATCTTCATATTCCCACCAATAAATATGTCTGTCAGAATCCCCTCAGCTGGAGGAGAAATGCCAAGAGTGGTGACAGGGGTGATTTTTAGCACTTGGACACAGACTGAGAACCACACTACATGTCTTCCTTAGGGTTGGGTCCCCAAGCAGGATTTATTTCTGCGTCAAGGAAGATTACAGCTAATAGGATTTGCTTCTTGGAGGCTGTTGGCGTGTTTGGTGCAAACTCCTGCAGAGTGCTTTCTTAAAGGAGAATATGGACCTTGTCTGTCATATTTTTCTTCTTCTTCTGGCCTTCCACAAGATAGACCCATCTGTTTCATCTTGCATCACAGGATGCTCTTGTTCTCAGGACAGCTTTGGAAGGTAAGAACACTGTTACCCCTGTTGTAGCACCAGTGAAGAGGCTCAGACAGCCCCAGTAGGAACTTGCTGATGATGTGAGCACCAAAACCAAGCAGACTGATGCCTGGAGTGCCACCTCTAATACTTGAATTGTACTATCTTGAGCACAGAATGAGATTTCTCTTATTTCCCTGAGATGTGTAGTTACATACATAGCCATTTTTATGACTTAACTGCATTCTTTATGGCAAAATTGGCGCACACCCCAGGGAAGGGTGGATGGATGGCTTATGCATGCCCTATATACAATACCTTAAAATTATTCAAGTGCTTGTAGATCTGCATAGGGAGCTGGTTTATTGGCCTCAAACGTGGTGTGTGACCTAGAAAATTTTCTGGTTTCCTCCCTAGGAGTTTGCTTTGCATGTCTGCACTGCTGAGGCAGATCCCTGCAAACATCCCTCCGGATATCCGGAAAATTAGAATAGAAAATTCTCACCTAACAGAATTGCCTCGTGGGTCTTTTGAGAACGTTAGTGCCTTGGAGTATCTCTGGCTCAATTTTAACAACATCACAGTGATGCACATCAAGAGCCTGGAATATCTGCCAGCTCTGAAGGAGCTGCGCTTGCAAGGGAACAAATTAAGTTCGGTGCCATGGACAGCATTTCAAGACACCCCGATTCTGAAAATCCTGGATCTGAAACACAACCGGCTGGATGTCCTTCCAGAACACGCACTCCGCTATCTGCCCAACCTGACCTACTTAGATCTATCCTCAAATCAGCTTACCATCATATCCAGGGATGTCTTCTACAACTGGCCCGTCTACCAGAGAAGCCAGAGGACAGAGGGGCCGCTAGAAACTATTTCCAATGCCGTCCTGGCCCTCCATGACAACCCCTGGATTTGTGACTGTCGCCTGCGGGGATTTGTCCAGTTTATCAAGTCTGTGGGCCCACCTATTATTCTGATGAATTCCTATTTAACTTGCTCAGGCCCGAAATTCAGGACAGGGAAGTTTTTTCATGAAGTGGAGCTTAACAGCTGCACGAAGCCCCTGACCTCAGCCCTTGACACCAACCTGACAGTCCCAGCAGGGTTAAATATCACCCTGACCTGCTTTGTGCAAGCCAGCCCTTCCCCAGCTGTCTGGTGGACCTACGCACTCAAACTTTTAAGGGCATTTAATGGTAAGCAAAGCTTTTTTTTTTTCTCCTTTTTTTTTTTAATTAAAAATTTATGCTGTGCTATCCTACTTACGTAGGTCTGCAGGCCATCACAGTCACCACAGCAACCCAGCCCCTTCAGAGCATCACAGTTATTGTGGTGGCAATAATCCAAATGACCTTAATCATCCTGTGCATCTAAGCACATCTGACCAGCATAAGAAGAGCTGCTTCATGCAGGATATCAGTCAAAGATGAAAGGAGCATGGCCTCATTTTTACACAATTATCTTACCTGTGGATTTTGAGCAGCAGCTCTTTCCTCATGACACATGATGTAGGAGCTACTAATCCCATATTAGTTGTACATATTTAATAGATACATAGTTATCTCCATATGCATGTATATTTCCTATATATTAAATACTACATATTTTACTATATATATTATATACTACATGTATATGCACACAGTGTATAATTATATTTGCATGCACGTGTGTTTGTATGAGCCCACACACATACACACAGACTTGTGCGTTCCTATACTATTCCCATGTATTCCCTCAAGAAATACTACACAGCCCTGCAGCCTGTCTGTGTCCATTCATGTTCTACCAACTGAAACAGAGGCTGTTGTTTTCATGAAGTCTCACTTATTTATACTCTTTAGCAAAGGTGTTGTAATATGAGACCTTTTCCTCTTCCTCCCAATCTGTCCTCCCTCGCATTTATTTTTACTAAGAGCTTTCAACAGGACAAGTTGCTATTTTCATCAGGTGAGGTAATAAGGCATACAGGCAGCCAGCACGCAGGTTCTGTGTGTTCCTAGTAAGCCAGCTAACTAAATAGGATAGCATTAGCCCTTAATCCTGGGCTGATATTTGCTTCAGTTGCGGTGCTGTAGCAGCACTTGTGTGTCTTTCCACAAGCACATGCTGATTAATTACATACAGGTTTTTCTCAACCACAGCCACAAACCTCTGTTTGGGTAGATGACAGCGTTTCATACTGTTCTTAAAACTGCATTTCACTTCCAGCCCAACACTTCCTGGCTTCATATACCGACTTTGGGCAGAGCCTCTTGAGACTGACATTTTTAATCCTAACAGAGGATGGAGCACGTGCCCAAAATGTTGCTGTGCCTCCTCCGTGCCTCTCCTGGTTTGCCCTGACCTAAGAATGCTGATGGCAGATGGGCAGCTCCGCCTCTGCCCACAGCAGATTCCCGAGCTGCTTGTACTGGGACACGGGTCCGACACACTCAATGTATCCCCTGCTTGGATGTCCCAATTCGTTTATGGCCTTTCAGACAGCCAACACTTTGCTGTCATCTCTGTGGGGTCTGGCACATTCCCGTGCCCCTCTTCCTTTCTCCCTGGGCAGGGCGGGTTCTGAGCGGGCCCCATCCCACACCGGCCTTGGGGCTGCCCAAGGGCACGGTGGCTCCCTGCTGACCCACTCACCTCTGCCCGCAGTGTCCACGGAGCCCATCAGCGAGGACACCGTCCGCTCGGAGCTGCTGATCCCGGCGGCACGGCCAGCAGACGCCGGCAACTACACCTGCACGGCCGCAAACTTCCTGGGCAACACCTCGGTAGCCATCAACCTCCGTGTGGTGGCCCCGTGGGCGTCCACCACCCCCCGCGGCTGGGCGCCCATGGCCCCCGCGGAGCCGGGGGCTCACGTGGAGGTGCGCATCGCCAAGCAGACGGTCTATGGCATCACCCTGGAGTGGTTCGCGGCGGCGGCGGCGGCAGCTGAGCCGGGGGAGACCTGGTACACCCTCCTGGTGGGCCGCTACGACGCCGCCCAGAAGGACACCATCTACATCGGGCCCGGGGTCAACACCTACTCGGTGACCGACCTGCTGCCCGCCACCAAGTACGAGGTGTGCGTAGCCGTGCGCAACCAGGCTCCCCGCAAGGGCCAGTGCGTCGTCTTCGNGGGGGCCCGGCGCAGGCCGCGGGCAGCAAGGAGAGCACGCTGGACAGCCTGCCCGCCGGCAGCGAGGACGGGCTCTGCCGCCCCGACGACGGCCGCGGCGCACGGCGCTCCCCGGCCTGCGAGGATCCCGGCAAGGCCCGGGCCCACAGGAACAGCGCCGACCTCTACTAGCCCGGCCCTGCCCGCCCTGAGGGCGCGGCCGCTGCGGCACCTTCCCCACGCCCCCTCAGGCCGCAGCGGGTGCTGGCTTTCTGGAAGGACCGCGTCAGGGCGGGTCTGTGCTGTGAGGACTCGGGGCACGGCGGGCTCACCGCCGGTGCTTGCGGCAGGCTTGGGGAGCCGCGGGAATGGAGGTGCCTGGGCCGTCCCGCCACAGGTGTGGAGCTGCGCCTCCGTAGCCCCGGGCTGCCCCCGCAGCACTGTCATGGAGCAACGCACACTGACACACCAAGAAAACCAGCACTGACAAAAAAACAACCCCCGAACCAATACTAAGGCTTGTGGCCAAAGGCCAGAGGCGTCCCCTCACTCACCCACACAGGTGTGACTTTAACTATTTGTGTGTCTGGAGCTCTGCCCAGTGCCAGGTGCCAGGCTCTCCTCTGTCCCAGCTCCAGGGAACGGACAGGGGAGCTGGGCACGACTGTGGTCACTGCCCAGCAACAACAAGTTGTGGGGAGGATTGGGTCAACATGATGGAGAGATTTTATTTTACTTGGAGAAAAAATTATTTTGACCAGAGGTGTTGGTTTTGGGGGTGGGTTTTTTTGTTTGTTTTACATTTTTTTTCTTACTCCTCATTAAGGTTTACGCAGCCCTAAGAGATTCACAGCTTTGGNGCCGGGGGAGACCTGGTACACCCTCCTGGTGGGCCGCTACGACGCCGCCCAGAAGGACACCATCTACATCGGGCCCGGGGTCAACACCTACTCGGTGACCGACCTGCTGCCCGCCACCAAGTACGAGGTGTGCGTAGCCGTGCGCAACCAGGCTCCCCGCAAGGGCCAGTGCGTCGTCTTCGTCACGGGCAGCGACGTCAGCCAGATGGAGCAGCGAGAGAAGCTCATCCACATCGTGGTCATCGTGTGCGCCATGGTGCTGGCCGTGCCGGCCGGCATGTACGCCTGCACGGCCGAGGCGCTGCCCGGCTGCCTGGCCCGCTGCCCCAGCGCCTGCCCGCGCNTGGAGCTGCGCCTCCGTAGCCCCGGGCTGCCCCCGCAGCACTGTCATGGAGCAACGCACACTGACACACCAAGAAAACCAGCACTGACAAAAAAACAACCCCCGAACCAATACTAAGGCTTGTGGCCAAAGGCCAGAGGCGTCCCCTCACTCACCCACACAGGTGTGACTTTAACTATTTGTGTGTCTGGAGCTCTGCCCAGTGCCAGGTGCCAGGCTCTCCTCTGTCCCAGCTCCAGGGAACGGACAGGGGAGCTGGGCACGACTGTGGTCACTGCCCAGCAACAACAAGTTGTGGGGAGGATTGGGTCAACATGATGGAGAGATTTTATTTTACTTGGAGAAAAAATTATTTTGACCAGAGGTGTTGGTTTTGGGGGTGGGTTTTTTTGTTTGTTTTACATTTTTTTTCTTACTCCTCATTAAGGTTTACGCAGCCCTAAGAGATTCACAGCTTTGGTTGTACCACAAGCAAGTGCTTGAAGCAGGCTGGTGGGACAAGTGGACAGAGGCAGAGGACATAGTGGAGCAGGGGGTTGGGAACTGAAGATGCAAGGCAGGCACATTCCCTAAATGCAGACAGGTGCCTGCCCATCCTGCTGCTTTGAAACCAAAGCTCACCTCTTTGCTAGAGGCAAAAAAGCCCAAAGACATATGTAAAAGTGACTGCCTCTTGCTTGTGGAGCAGCTCAGTGCTGTGATTCTCAGGGGTCTGAGGACATGTGACTTATTTTTTTTCTTTTTTTGACCTCATGCTTTCCAGCACAACCAAAGCATGTGGCCCATAGACCCACAGCCCTTGTTATGTGTATTTGAGATAATTTCGAATAGGAAAATGCAGAGTAGACACCCCAGCTGTAAGCAGAGATAGAGCCTATTGTGAGCTTCATGCTGTGGTAGCTTGGCTTTCTAATTGTATTTTGGGTTTTGGTGTGTGTTTTCCACGCTGTGTCTCCTCAGGGCTTATGATTCCTCCCCCAGCACCTCCTCCTGCTGTACCGTACTGCCCAGCTTTTGAACAGAGCTCTGTTCTGTCACTGCTGACTCTTGCTGTTAATACTTCACAGGACTTCCTAGTCTTGTCAGTCTTTTAGTGTCAAAGCAATAAACACGACAGATTTTCAGAATACACAGAGGTCCTCTGCTTTATCTCTAGCCTTTACAGTTATAAATTGCAAAGAAACCTGGATTTCAAGGAGCTCTGGGGTTTGGCTGCAGTGATGGAAGAGGCCGGGCAGCTGCAGCACAGGTCATGGGGGTCTGGAGTGGTGAGGAAGGGGCAGAAGCAGCTGGCCAAGCAGGAAAACCTTGTCCTGGGAAACCCACAGACACGGTTAATACAGAGTGAAGCATGAGCTGATGCTGCTTGAAGACCAGTGTGGGCCCGTGGGTGAGGGGGCATGAAAAACAAAGCACCATCAGTAATGACCAGCCTTCTTCCATCCTAGTCAGCAGGGAGGGACAACAGCACACTGTAGAGACTGGAGAGAGCTGCTGATCATTGTGAGAAAACAGCCAGGGAAAGAGAAAACATCCCCTGACCATGTGGAGGAAGTTCATAACAAATCTCAGACACTGGACACTGGCATCAGACTGAACCTGCTCCTTCCTGCCCCTGGGGCCGTGCTGCAGTGGGCTGCACAATGGGAGCTTGGCCAGGGGCTGTCTGTGACCCTGCCCATGGCCTGTGCCGGTGACATCCCGCTTCTCACTGCCTCTCCTTCCAGCCTGGTGGTGTCCAAAAGCCACACAGCCCCTCTCCTGACTTGCAGCCTGCAGAAGAGTCCATTTGGTCATCCTAAAAAGCTGCCTGGCTGCCTGTGCCTGTCTGGTCACGTAGCAGGCAATGACAAGGCATTGTTGCCAGGAGAAGCCCACCATGCACAGAAGCACCTTTTGCAGATCATTGGTTTATTTATTTATTTATTAAAAAAACTCCTTGAAGTTGAAATACAGAGCAACTGGGAAAGAGTCTCACAACATAGTAATAAAACATCTTTATTACCTCTTAAATATAATCTCTAAGACTATAAGCCTGTAATTCCTGTTAAATCTCACTTAATTGAATGGTCTTTATAGGCTTTCCTCATTAGAGAATGAACACTGAATACTGGCAATAACACAACACTGGGAAGACAGTGCTATGGGGAATAAATCATGAACTTCGGGGAACATTGCAGAACCTGTGGACACTCAGCCAGCAGAAGGCGGGTGCTTGCACAGGGCAGCAGGAGTGGGGTCAGGGGCTTGCACGTCCCCTCCCTCTCACCAGCTTATGGCCAGAGGACAAGGACGAGGTGATTGGACAGGTGAGAACCTGGGCGTCACGCCACAGTGCCCCAGGAGGAGGGATTAGCAAGAAAACAGTGGAGAAAAGGAGAGGTGTGACAGGAGAGGCTCTGGGAACGGCACTCCTGCTGTGGCCCCCAGCTGGGACTCTGCTGGACCTCTTGGCTACAGCTGCTGGCTCAGCTCATGGGTGACATGAGCCATGACCCCTCTGGCTTCTAGACAGATTGAACTGAAGTTAAAAAATACAAAATTTTCATTGTAAGTGGGTAATTTCTTATTCAACCAGCTATCCCCTAAATTGATGAAGTCCTGGTGCAAAAAAGAGAATTATTTCAGCTACTGCAGTGAGAGGAGGTCCTGAGGGCCAGGTCTGCTGTTTCAACTGAAAGGACAGCTGGAGAAGTCTCATGAACCCCTTGACAGGACACGGTGTGTCCTGTCAGGTTTGCTCCCCATCTTGATGTTCCTGGTACTGTGACAGCACAGCTTCTCTGCAGGGCCGGGGCTCAGAGGGAGGGTGCTGGTCCCCAGCCAGCTCAGTCGGTGCTGCCTTCTCCCCTGGGGGTGCGAAACAGCCAGGCCGAGCTGAAAAACATCTCCTCATAAACAAACATGAGGGGGAATCCTTGGGGTAGATCCAGTGAAAAAAGTGCTTTGCTCTTGGTGTCTTTTTACTGTCATGTAACAGGAAAAAAACCTGTCAGCTGCCCTCCCAATTAACTGTTGCTTAACTCACTCAAAAATACTGATAAGCAAAACCAGAATATTTTATGGAAACCTCCTTTTGCAGTCACCAGTCCCTGAAACAAGCCAGGAGAGGTGATGAAATATATTCCTTGACACTTTCTGCTAGCAGTGTACAACACCACACGATCTTTCCAGACACTTCTCTGACCAACATATGCAACTTTCCAGCACTTGTCTCTTTCCTGCTTATCATTTGCCTCTCAGTTTTACCTTGTCTTCCCTGTGTTTTTATTCATGCCCTTGTCCTGCTGGGCTCCCGCTCTTTTGGGGTGCAGTGTCAGAAGGAGGCAGTGCTGCGTGAGCACTGCTATTGAACTTCTGTGCTCAAATCTTGATCCCACTGATCCAGGGAAGGCTGAGTTGCCCCTCCCATCCTCCTCAGCAGGCAAGTCCAGGGCAGAAGCAAAGCGCAGCATCATGTCAATGTGCTCTGGCAAAACCCAGCATAAGCTGCAGGAAAATGAAGAACTTCTCCAAGCCTGCCTGCTTACCTTTTGGAAATGAAGGTACTCAGGCCACGAGCACATCGTTCCGCCAGCTGTTGCACAGCACATTGTGCTCTGGGGACAGGGGAGTGTCACTGCTGTAGGAGACCTGCACCTCGACTCAGTGCTGCTGCCACAGCCAGGCCAACATCTTCAAAAGTGGGTCTGGGATTTGAAGTGATGGATTTTCGGACACCTCAAACCCACCTGCCAGACCAGGTCAGAAGAAGCATCCTCCAGGGCCTTGGCTGTAGAGCATCTTGTTTAAAAACCCAAGCTCTGGATAGAGACCTCCAAACTAGGGGCAGCCCGAATCCCTGTTCACTTGGGGAGACTGTGGCCGGCGCACTCAGCACCGTGGTCAGACACAGCTGCAGGGAGGGCCCACGGGACACGGCCGAAGGAACCGCAGTCGTGACTGGACATGGACTGCAGCGCTTCTGCGGGTGGGGTGACTCTGTAGCACGTGGTACTTGCAGAAGGTGAGGGGTGGCTATCACAGCGAGGAGCTGCTCTGGTTCACAGGGTGCTGACAGACACGGGGAAGAGACAGCACATAAAAACATCCATGCCCAGCCACAGTCTGCAGTCTCTGGGGGCTGCTGAGAGCACCTAGATGTGGGGCTCCCCAAAAGCCGCATTCCTCTTCTCAAACTTCATTTTGAGCTCTGACACCAGGGCGTTGTGGGTGCTGCCATGACCTTTCTTCTTCGGTGGCTTGATTACATGCTTGGGAGTGAGGGAGCCGGACACGGTTGGCACCCGCCACGCTGGGGCATCGCTCCTGGGAGCCAGGGCAGGGGGTGGTGGGGGCAGGGGCGATGCCGGCGGCACGGGGACAACCTGGATGTTGTTGTTGCTGTTCTCATTGTGTAGGCTCTTGACCTCCTCCTCAACGACAAACTTCTCTGCAGCGTTGCTGGGCCTCTTGAACTTCAGCCACTCCATCCTGATTGTCCGGGATGGCGGCATCTGTCTCTTTTTTATGATCCTTCTCACCGGCGTGACTTTGTTGGATCGCTTGTTGCGCCAGAACATGGCAGTAGAGATCGTGATAGTTATCAGCACCATTATGCCCATGACACCAGCTAGCACTCCTAAGGCTTTCATGGGATTATCTTTAGTTTGCATCAAAAAGGCGGCCATAGGCCCTTTGTGAAGAGTCTGTAAAGGAGTACAAAGAAAACACATGACTTACTCTAAGGGACAGACAGTGACCCAGAAATTTCATTTGTCCGAAATATGTTACAAGCAGAACTGACGGATGGAAGTTGTCTCTAAAAAAAATATGAGAGTCACAGAGCCAATCCAGGGGTGGAGAATTTAGATGGGGCCGGAGACTGGGCAAACATTAAAGTACTGTGAGGTAGATGACTTGAACACAAAAGCTTACAGAAGTATTGCCACCAAATTAGGACAGCTTCCTGCATATCACCATAGTGTTTAACTTGCAAGAATAGAGCAAGAAAATAATTGGCTCAATTGCTGAGCATGACATTGAAAAGGATTAGGAGAAAACTTCTGATTATAAAATGTCAGTGTACAAATAAGTAGTTGCAGATATGTGCTGCATTCTGTTTTCAAGTACTCTTTTACAGACATAACAAAGCTCTTTGAGGTAGGGGAGATAAGTGGAGCTAAAGAGCTTTGTTTGTAGAAAGAAAAGAAATCAGCAATGACATAAGCTACATATGGCATATTAAGGACAAATGAATGGCCATTTCACTTTCCAGCTTAGCACACTGTGCGTCTTGGAGGTCCCCGTATAATTTTGCGGATTTTGCCCTGCGGGTGGAGCTTGGATCTTTTCACACTTTTCCAGTACATGATGGTGGAGATCACCATTGTAACAGAAATGGTGGAAAGGACGCCACTCATGCATATTCCATATATTGTCCATGGACGCTTCTTGAGGCCTAAAATATAGGATTTTACCCTGGACTTGATCTGGAAATATCAAAAATAAGAGAAATGGTCAACCCTCACTTGGTTATATTTGAAAGAGGCCAGTATTTATAATAAATACAGCTAGGCTGAAACGTGTACAGGATAGAGAGCCTATAAAATAAAGGGAGCTAAGTGCTGAACTAGGCACAGGAGAGGAGGCAGTTGCAATGATGTTGAACTGAATCCAGAAACAGTAAAAGAAATTGGGAAGCACATATAAACACCTGGCTGACTGGGGAATAAAGGGTAGAGGCATGGCACATAGATCACCCTTATTCAGGGCATGGTAGTCGATCCTTGGACTACATTTCCAAGAGAAGTTCATTGTGAATACAGGTGAACTGACAGCAGTGCTATGCAAGGCCAGGAGATCCTTCAGAAATGGCACATTCACATGCAGGTTTGTTCACTGAGGGTTGGTCATAAAGTGACATGTGGGTGCAGGAAGACAGGGCTGCCCACTGTGCCCCAGTCCCCTGTCTTTGATTGCATGGGGGAATCCTCACCCGAACTTTGCATGGCCAGTAACAGGTGAGTTGCGTTTTAGTTAGAGGTCTAAGCTCACAGCTTGTGGTCAATGGGGAGAAAAGGACACCTCTGGAGCAGTAGTCACCATCTGCTAAAATAGGTATCAAAGACGTGTATAAGGAGAGCCTTGTGACTAGCTTGGTCTTGAACCTCTGACTTATAGATCAGATGGATTTCCCTGTATGACTCTAAACTAGGATGCCCATCTCTTTGCCCTGCCCAGTCTCTGGAGAAAGATGGCTAAAAGTATCCCAGAGTGTGCTTCAGAGTACCTCTTGTCATTAATGTCACATCCATAAACTTGGGGCATGTAAATTAACTAATAAACACGTCCTTGTCTTAATTTCTGTGTTTTCACAACCTATCTCAAACACATTATCAAGCCCACTCTTCTCCTGCCCTGAATGCGTCCCACTGCAAACAAGAAAGGGGCAAAGAAATGCTAGTGAAACTCACAGACCGTGTCACCAGGCAGGTAGGGACAAATTTTCATCATTTTGTGCAGAGACTTCTTCCAGTATTTAATTGGGAGTGGACCTGAACTAGAAACCAAAAGCAAAGCAGCCCATGACTTTGGTCAAGCCTAAATCCACATCAGCTTAGCTATTCTGCATTACATGGATTTTTTTGTACTTAAATCCCATCAGATGATAGAAATTCTACCCTGGCTTACTTAACTTCATGTGAAAGTCAGATGAATTAAGTGTCAGATAAACCCTGCTAAGTAGTACATGACCTGAGTCCACCTGTTACGAGTTTTGTCAAGATCTATTTTATAGGAAGGCACTGATGGCTGAAGAGTGTTTGACTAGGTATTTGAAAACCTTGAAGAAATGAGATTAGACAGAAGTACATGTTGTCCATGTACTACAGCTGCAGGAGGTAAGAACAGATAAAAATTGTGTGGAGAGTTTTGGCATTTGGCTTCGTTCAATCCCCTGGTCTCAGCAAGTCTGGCATCTGTTCAGAGCTTCCAGTGATGAAGAGATGATTAATACCAAAACTAAACCCATTAACAGCTAGCTGGTTCAGCCTCTATTCTAGTTACTCGACCTCTACTGTACAAAGCTTTGCCTGGAATTAGCCTTGGACAACAACTGTTCTGCATAAAAACATCGGGCATTTGGTAAGCACACAGTGGGAGAGTTTTTGTTTGTCATGGCCATGACACTGACAGGATAGATAGGGGAAATAACTTGCAATACAAGCCAGGAATGTCATCATCTTAGCCAGGCTGCAGAGAGACTTATGGGAAGTGCACATTTAAAACATCTTCAGGTCCTTGTGTTGATTACCAGCAGTCACACGCAGCTGCCTCAACAACAGTGCCACTTTGCAATTGCTGAAGCTGGTGTTTTTTCCTAAAAGGCAGGCTGCATTTTGAAGAGTACTGGTTTTTCTGGTACACATAAAATAAAAGCAGACACATGATGAAAGCTGTCGTATCTCTGTGAGCCAGGACCTGGCAGAAACACTCTCTTTCTTAACTGCAATCAAAGGAGTTAAAATACCACTGCTCACAGAAGATAATGCTCTGCTGGGTTTTTTTTTGCTGTGGCAGCTTCTCAAGAGCCTTTCCTAATGCATGGGGTGCAGTGAGCAGAGCACGTGGGCCAAGTATCCAGAAGCTGGACCCAACAGGAATGTGGTTGAGCTGTTCAACCACAAGAACAGCTGAGGCTCACCAGCTATATTTAAGAGTCTAAGTAAACCTGTTAAGGTTTACCTAGGCGAACCTGTTAAGAGCCCAAGCTATTGCAGGTTATTTGTAGATGTAGTGCTTAAAAGGGACGTGGTTTTGTAATGGACTTGGCAGTGCTGGGTTAACAGTTGGACTTGATCTCAAATGATTCAATGATTGTGTTACAGACAACTCGGGCTACACTGACTTGAGCAAGTGCATCCGTAGAATGAACCAGCTGGTTCTGAGGAGCCCACTTCCATACATTCAGTGTTTCTGGGGTTTTGTTCTAGCCAGGTTGCAGGGATGGACTGCCTGTGAGTGCTCAGGCACACTAGGTGTGCTTCCCAAACACATTTTCGTCTGAAAGAAGTCCACCTTGTGTGCTTGGAGCTATGTGAGGCACAGGCCATCCCACATGTGTATGTGGGGGTGATCAGGAGATTTGCTTCAGCGGTGACTGCTGATCCAAGGTAGGACACAAACTGCCCCTGGAGTGCTTATCCCAAAGCTCAGTGCTATCACTGTATATGAAGGCTGTGTTTGCATTGCTGCAACACAGACACCAGCACAAGGCAAGACTTCTCAAATCAAACCAATCTTTTTTTCAAGTCCATGAAACTGTGGAAAGAAGAGGCTAACTGCTCTGCAAATGTGGCAAGGGCTGTTCAGTGCCATCAGCAACAGTTCCCATGGTTGCAGTTAGTACGAGAGAGGAGAAAATCTCCATGTTACTTCCAAGATCTTTGTCGAACCTTTCAGTTAGGAGAATCTAAAACTGAGGCTCACCAGCTATATTAAGAAGTCTAAATGAGTGGCCAAAGCTATTAAGAACTACAGATTATGCTGTCTAAATATGGACTTAAGCCTCAGTCCATGAAGAGGTGTAAATAAACGCCCCCTCCACATTTGCAGAACCTCAGGGGAGTCATCAAGAGGCTGAGGGATGCCCCCATCAGGCCAACCTTCAGGATCAGGAGTGGGAATCAGCCTTCTCTTAAAATCTCAGGCAGCAGGAATAGATTTTTGAGTGAGACATATGGATGGAAAAAGACTGGCATTTCCAGCATATGTTTTTATTCTGTGAAAGGATATCTTTTATTTATTGTGCAAGGATAGGATATTAACAGATGTCCCTCAATACCAATTTCCATAAAATCAGACTCAGTTAAATTAAAAGGCCTTTGGATTTTTTAGCACTGTATTATTCCAAGACAAGAAGGTCCTTTTGATGTGCAGTACTGCTGAACTTAGCCACAAGGCATCCATCTCGAAGGGCACAGACTTGTGCTAATTGCAATGGTAAACGTTAATCAGAAAATATGCCTGTTTAATTACTTACTGTGATTAACACTGCAGGAAACCTCTAGAGGATGCATTCAAATATATCTTCCTTATCCAAAATCAGTAATACATAAATGCCCCCCAAACAGTAAAATAAGAGCTTTTGTACAGCTGGAGCACAGAGGGATGAAATGCACATTTGTAGCAGCCTCGGAGAAAGAGAGAGGGTGTGTGTATGCAATATCCCTACACCAAGAGATTGCTTTCTTCACAAAGTGTTAGCAGTGACTGTGCTGTCCCTGGGACATAGGGACTGACCAAGGGTTTTGGACACTGGCACTGCATTTCACATACGTGCAAACTAAAATCTGTTTCCACAAAAAATATGTGATGCTATGGGATAAAAAACCCCCAACCCATCCAATCCAAATTGTT
The DNA here is from genome assembly GCA_013397175.1 of Platysteira castanea. Lineage (NCBI taxonomy): Eukaryota > Metazoa > Chordata > Aves > Passeriformes > Platysteira > Platysteira castanea. Next base: position 14,982 of record VYXC01002069.1, read on the forward strand.
GCAAGCAATGGAGGAAGTAATGGAGACGTACAAAAGGTTACGGAGGATGTGATACCAGATTAGTAGCCCAGATCCTGCTGAAGAGGCCTACTTTTTCTTTGAAGAAAGAAGATGCTGTTGCTATCTCAGACTCTTTGTTGGGACTTGGCATCAAGACGAGGATGAAGGAAAAAACTGTGTGTGCAAGGATATCCATGTCATCACAGCCCTCTCTGCTTCCACTTTATAATTTATGAGGAGGGCTCTCCCTCACTTTGTGCCAAGTATGTACCCCTGGAGGGGGAGAAAAGGAGGCAGACAGGGGACTTCATACAAGACACCATCTTTCCTCAGGTACTGCTATTGCTTCAAGCACCAGAAGGAAATTCAGGAAACTCCTTATCCCAAAGTATCGGCTACTTTTGTTTTCCTTCCAGTTGTCTTTCATCAGCTGGTCCAGGGACACATTGTCCCCCAGCAGAGGAGGTGTGGGGCACCCTCTGTCCACTCACACCCATCAGCCCCACACACTGACAGAGAGGTTTCCAGCTCACCCGGGAGGGAAGGGAAGGCTGGCAGCCACCAGCAGGGACAGTGCCTGAGGACAGTGCCTGCGTCCACCTGGTGCCACACTCCTGAAACGTGCAGTCTCTGAGAGGCCTGGAAGCAAGGCAGGGAGGGCAAGTACTCCCACTGTTGGCTGCGGGCAGCAATTCTTGTTTGTTGTATAAAACCCACCAAAACTTCGTTTCCATGAGAAATCCAAGTGTTAAGCAGTTCACTTCCTTTGTGTCTGTAAGAATGGCTAAATCTTTAGGCTTACCACAGACACTCGGCATGCAGAGTGCCCCAGCTCCACGTCAGAGCCTTGCAGCAGCGCGCCCAGCCCACGCCCGCACGGCTGGCTGGCCCCAGCAGGCAGCCCCATGCCAGGCACTGCCCAGCTAGGGCAGACCCAAGTGCCCTGGCAGTCCAGCAGGCTCTGAACTGTGTACAAAAACTATCATATGAATGTGCCTCATAAGGAGTATCAGTGGAAGAAGAGGGGATGGAGAAAACAGAAAGATTATAACAGACAGAAGAGCAGTGGGAGCATTGTGACCAAACAAAGAGAAGGCCAGCTGCTGTCTGTAGGATGAGATTTGTGTCTTTGCCCAGTATGTGTGTGGTCCTGAGACTGTCAGGCTAATGATGTGTTTCCCATCTACTTTAAAGCCCATTTCCTCCCTGCTGGTACCTACTTAAAGGCATGGCAAGGCAGTTACAATAAATAAGAACTGTGCAAGCATGTGCTGTGCACCATAAATCGCTGCTTGTTCTTCAGCTGTCGTAAAAGCTGGACTAAGGAAAATCTCAACCTAAATGTGCAAGACTCTTTTAGAGTCTTCTTTTTTCATCTGCTAATAATACTGCAATTATTAAACTCACATCCAAAGTTCTGTGTACTTTAAAGCATTTCTGTCAAGTTTTTTCTCACTTTTCCTATGTCATTTATCTGATTTATTTCACTCTGACCCCAGATACTTTCCACTTACTTTTTTTAAGGGAAAAAGATTTTTTCTCTTCTCCTGGATGAAAATAAAAGAGTAGAAATTCAGCAGTCAGGATTTACCTTTACTCTCAGAAGTGTGTAGACCTTAATTCATATCTAACAATCTCTAACAAAAAACCTCATCTCCCAATTACATTATGCTCCTACCTTTCTACCTTTGCAATATTTCCAGTCAAAATATCTTTCACATTTGTGGCTGTAGAATCCAGCTTCAACACAAGGCCCTAGAAACACTCTACAAAACAGAGCTGGCAAAAAGTCTCAGAAATGGAGCAAGCAATGTCTACCTTTTGGCGCCTTTCAGGGACTGTCTCCCATAAGGATTTTTCTAAAACATTTGCTTACCTCTTCTGTGATATCAATCTTCAGAACTGCTGTGGTACTGAAGGACGGGGAGCCTCGGTCTTTGGCCTGGACCACCAATGACCATATGCAGTCTTTATTTTTTGTGATGTTGTGGATGATGTCCAGAGAACGGATATAGGATTTCAGCTTGATTTCCCCAGTGCTTGGGTCTATATCAAACACATTGGCTGGATCTGCTTGCATGATGGAATAATCCACAATGTTGTTGGGTTCTTCTGCATCTTGGTCTATAGCCTGGTAGGGGAAGTGTAAAAAACAAAGGTGTTATTTTTTGTATCTTTGCCTGAGGACAAAAGGCTTCTGAGCATTCACTTCTGACAGTATCTGTGCCATGACTGGGCTGCTTTCATTTCATCTTGGAAGCTATGCTACATTTTCTAGTGAAAAAGAGCAGGACTAGGCTTCTTTCTTTATAAGTGATGTCTATTTGAGATGAAATAAAATCAGAGGAAAAACTGAACAGTAACCTATCTGTAGAATGCAAATGGTCCTCAGCTGGGGAGCTTCTCACGCAGTGTGGGGAGCAAATGTGAGGTGATAAAGAACAATGGGATTAGCTCCATACCATAAACTAAAACTGCCTTAATTTTTGTGCTGTGGTATTTATTCTACTAACATTAGGTGTTGTGTGATCAGACTTCATGATATGCATTCAAGTGTGTGTAACATAGGATGTTCTCCTCCTTTGCCTGGGAATTGTTACTGCATTTTTTTCACCTCCCGTTCCGCACTGGATCAATGAATACAGTTCCACAAAATGAAGGGAACTAAGCTGTGTGGTTGAACACAAAGGGGTGTCAGGAAGGTTAAGTGTTCAAAACCCTGTACTTTCACTCACTTATCTTATTTGGGCTTCTTGTGATCACTGTATAATCCAGGATCGTCCACCAGCTGATCATTCAAATACTGTACCAGGACTTTATATTCTATCTATAGAATTTATTTCTCCTTCTCAGCAGCCAGCAAATACTATAATTCACACTTTAATCCATTTGTTACATCCAAATGGATGTGCAAAATAAAGCTGCAGGAAAAGGCAGCTTTCAGACATTCATCATGACCCCTGAGAGTAAACAGCAGAGCCAGGGCTTTTCCAAAGCACTCTGCTTTGTGACACACGGTGCCTGAGCTTTGTGACACACGGTGCCATCTCTCACCTCTATCTTCACTGGTGACCCAATGATCATCGTCTTTTCCTGGATGTTTTCATTGAACTCTGGAGAGTGGTCATTGACATCTAGCACGGTGATAAACACTTCAGCCAAGCTGTATTTCCCATCTGTGTCCTCTGCTTTCACATAGAAATTATACTTTGAGTTCACTTCAGCATCTAGGACCGCCCAGGGCTGGGTGTAAATTATACCTGTTGATGGGTGGATTAGGAACCTGGAAAAGAAGCATGGGAAGACTGTTGGTTTTTTTGGTCACTTAATGTGAGTTTAGAGCTCACCTTTGCTTCAGGCTGTAAACACTGAAATGCTGTGCCCAGACACTGGTACTCTCACCTAATTCCTCTAATTCACCTAATTCCTCTCTCTCTGATGTTTCCAAGTCCTTCCCTCTACCTAGTTTTTGTCGAGTTCCTTTAGGCTTGAAAAACAGAGAACTATCAGTGTCTCGTGGTTTTCTCTTTCTTGTGCCTTAGCCATTTTAGTGGCATTTTCCATTAAAAGTCTTTGTCCTCAGTAAATGCTCAGTGTGACGGCCCTCTCCCAGACTGCTTTCCTTGCATTAAAAGGAAAGACATTAAACTTATTTTTACTTTTTTTTTTTCAGTTTAGAAGTTCAGTGTAATAGATTATATCCTGCATAAATTAAGATTGATTTATATCACCTAAATAGCTAAAAGAAGTGTGATGCATATCATATTTAAACTCTTCACTTCTCAGAAAGGGCAGGAAAAAAATCTGCTCTCAAATCTCCCAAGCTACAGGGCAAACTATCTTCTCCAAAAATAATCATTTTTCCATAGACTGACACTGGGATGGAGTGGATGTTCAGATTTATCTGTTGCAAATTTGATTTTACATATTTGTAATTACAGAGACTCTGTCAAAAGTGTCAGCCCAAAGTTTGGAGTTATAGAGAAGATACCAACACAGTGTCTTTAAAATGGACTGCCAGTGTAGGCTCCAAGCAGTAGAGCTTTTAACAGATGAAAGTTTTTATAACTTCCTTGATCAATGTACAGGGTAGCAAAATATTTTCTGTATTCCAACTGGGAATGCAATTGAGAGTGATTATAAAAGGGGCATTTAGCAATCCAGAATCTTCAATTGTTCTCATAACCCTGTTAAATACAAAGTTTTGATGAAATCCAAGGTCTAGAGGTGGAAATAGCTGTGTAGGAGACAGTGCCTGTGCTAAGTGTCTCCTCAGCACCCAGCCCAGCCTAACGATGCAGACAGCACTCTCATAATTCCCATTTTAGTGGAAGAACAGAAGTGCTCCCACTGGCAGCTTGGATTACCAAGGGAGGATTACCATCAGATTGGTTTCATCTTCAACTGTTAACACTATTTCTCTTACTCCAGTACAACTCATCTTTCTGCCCACGCAATTGCACACCCACTGATGTAATATCCAAGACAGAATCATCGTGCCTCTAGTTGAAATTCTCCTATCTGCATCAAACTGTGTGTTCAGCAGATCTGGAGGTGCCACGGCTAGAAAATCAATCCAGCCTTGCAGAGCTATGCCATTCTGGCACGAGGAAAACAAACAAAAATACTTAAGAAGGAAAAGAAAAGTTCACATCATAATTTCTTCATTCAACGGTATAAGAACAGTGAGTCTGAGCATCCCCATAATGCCAATCAGAATAAAGTTGTGCTTATATTTTTTTTCCCCTAAATCCTTTGTCAACAACCTTCTCAAGCTTCTTTCCACCAGCTGCTACACTCTAAACCAAAGAGGTCTGCCTGCATGACATGACCTTTTCTTGCTTCTCTCTGTGCAGTTAGCAGCTAGCTTAAAGACTTAGTGAAGAGCTCAAAATAATCCATCGTGGAAATGCTCCCATATGTGTATCCTTCTGGCTACAGAAGACGTTCACCCTTAACATCTTGGATTTTGGACTTTGATTGTGCCTCCTAAATGGCTTTCACCTTAACAAGAAGAGTTCAGCTTTAGCTCCAGGTGGATAACATACAGAGAAAGACAGATTCTGGGGATGAGTGCCTGAAAAGCTCATTAATTTCCAGCATTCTGCCCTGCAGCCCTGCCACATCCAGCAGCTGCAGGTTCCAGCAGCAATATCTGTGACAGCTCTGTCACTGATCCCAGCCATGTTTGGGAACTGGGGTGGACATGGTGTGAAGGAACCGGTGTTTCAAGGTGTTCTACCCCCAGCACTGTCCCCAAAAATAGGGAGAGGGAGGGAGGCATTATTACCAAATCAAGTAAGCATCAGGTTCCCTTCTTTCCTGATGCAAAACTATTATGTTTAAATATATGAAAGGCTTTTAACACCCAATGCAGCTGACCTCCAAAGCGAAAGTTTATATCCTTGAGTATCTTGTGTTCCTTGATTTGACAAGAGCTATTTGTACAGCCATATGGAGAGGGAAGGGGAAAGAACAAGAGATTCTTTTTCTGTAGAGCTGACTTTTCACAAGTAGACCAAAGCCTCTCTTTTTCTAACAAGTGTTTTTCAAATGGTGATTGAACAAATCCTGTGTATTGATACTTCAGCTGCCTTATATCTCTTTGGGGGGTTGTGGGTAGAATTCCTTGGGTTCATGAAGCAGATGTTTAATGATCACAGTAGCTTTACTGTTGTTGTATTCACAGAACTCGCAAAGAACATGGCATAAATGTCCTTGGAAATGAGCAGATCAAGAATGAGCCTGCTAGCTTTCTTTTAAAATTCTTTTAGAACTCTGCTTAGAGGTTAAGTAGTTTTATTTATTTACTTGTTACTTACAGATCTGCTCCTGTTCCGTAGATAGAGTACTTGATTTCTCCCCAAAGCCCTGAATCTGGATCTGTAGCCTTAAGAAAAGAAAAAAACGGTTTGACTTTTCCTAAAATGCAAAAAGAAATGTTTCATTTTTCTTTTAACAATAGGCCCAAATGCTTTTCACTCACTTTGCCGTCACATTTTTAGTGGGAAACTGCATGAGCAAATACGCACCTACAAAGTGCACAACCTATCAGCAGGAAATGTCACTGCCAGTCCCAGGAACGCTGTCCCTGCCCGGAGGCTCTGGCAGGGAGAGTGACGCTAGATGGCCCCATCCATCCACAGTTACCTCATCCTCCTTTGAGATGGAGATAATCTCAATGACGTGAAAACACTGCCAGCTCTCAAACCTTCCTAATTATCAGTTAAACTTTAATGAATATTCCCTAGAAAAAATTATTTACTTTTATATAGAGTATTTTAAAGCTTCTGATTGTTTAATAGATTCAATTTAAAGTAATGAATAACAAATGTTTCAACCTATACATTGTATTTCAGCTTTGTTTATATTTTAATCACTCTTGTGCCTGTGTGACTTTTAATAATGCAAATACTACGCCAGATGATATCTTTGTTTCATACTCTTGTTGGCTTCCTTTCTAAGCTCAGGATTAGGAAAGCTATTGATTTGGTAGCAGCTATTTCCATAAGCTCCTGCTTCTCTGATAGCTCTGAGGAGGTGTTATACTCTTGTACCTGGCCATCAAAATTCATGGTGGCACTGGTTGGTTCATTCATCTTCCTGTTTAAATATTTGAGAACTGGAATAATGTCTTTGATTCCCACATGATTAACATAACACACCTGCAGCCCGCTGATAGGTGTTGTTTTGTTCTTTGGCATGAGCTTGTCAGATTCTCTCACCCCATAATTTTGACAACAGCCTACTTTAGTACTGTCTAACTTTACTTAAAACATTTGTATACCTGGGACTTCCTCCAGAGTTGCCATTCTGAGTACTTGAAACATCTTAGTTTTTCACATATAGTTGTGAATCTGGGTCAAGTACCGAGTTGACAGCATATGACTAAATTTTGCATGGACTCCTCAGCTACATGGTCCTGTGCACTTAGGCTCAGAAGTCTTGTTGCTTCTGTAAACACTTTTTAAAATCTCTTTTTCTTTTGCTGTTCACCTCCTAGAATTTTTTTATTTCTATTACCTCAAAGATCCTAATGCTTAGGAGTCTTTAACAGCTTTCCTGTTAGTTTCATGTAATAACCTTTCCTCTATTGTTTATGTTTCACTTTGATTCTTCCATCGCTAAAATTTGCCTTCACCACTTTATTATTCTGATTATTTACTTTCTTACATGTTGCCAGCTTGTGCTGGAGATCTCTGGCAACCTGCCTCCACCATCCTTACCTGTGGGGCCTCTGCAAGGTGACTTGCATCACCCACTGAGCCCCAGGTGGCCCGGAGCTTTCTTGGCTTTGTGACATGAGGGCTGTTTCCAGTCCCAGCAGTTGCATTAGGGAGAGACAGCTGGAAATGCTCCTCCAGCACTCAGGACCCATGTAATACCCTGAGTGCCTTTCTATGAAAATGCTGGAAAATCTGTAGGGATATTTGTCCCACTGTGAGAAGATACATACATAGGGATCTCTTTTTCCCAGCCCTAAGCATTTTAATTTTATATCCTGGCCTTCACTGACTCTTTAATTATGCCTTTAGCAGCCAGGTTCCTCCCAAGAGGAGGAGACTAATACCTTCTAAGCAGCCATCTTGTTTTCTTTTTACTCATACTTAAGGAAGCAAATCCAGTAAATCCAATTCCACTTAGCTGTAACTGAATCTTCTCCCTGGACACTGATTTGGCTGGGACTTTCTTAATACTCAAAGGCTGTGTGATTTGTCTTAAAAGCAGATGGCCCTTGTTCTAAATAATATTTGTCTAAAACTTTATTTTTTCCTGAAGTGTTTTTTTTTTCCTGTTAATTCTGGAAAGGAATTGGAGTTTGGTGCAGAAGTCAAATGGTGAGTAAGATTTGCTACTTGTCCCTGTCCACTATTTTTAAGGTACTTGAACTGTTTCCACAGACACCCAGAAAAAAGAACATTTCTTAAGAGGTGAATGAAACTTACTGTAACAGCAACAACATTTGAGCCCCCTGGGGAGTTCTCTGGGATCCTGGCAATGTAGTAATCAGAGGAGAACTTCGGGACATTGTCATTGGTATCCAGCAAGCGAATCGCTATGTCAGCCGTCGAGCTGAATTTCTCTGGTGTGTTCACCTCTATTGCAAGAAGCTAAGAAGAGAAAAACAGGACATCACTACAAAGCAGCTCTTAGTTCTCTTAAAGGAGCTGCCTCCACCACCCATGGCACACTGGTGCATTTTAGCCTGGTTGGACCAGGCAGCTCAGAACCAGGGAGATGATGAGCCAGGTCAGTGTGTGGCCTCAGCTTGTTTGTGAGTGCATGCTTGTGACGGGCAATCAAGCTGTGGGAAGAGGCCTTCAGACCTGTGTATTCATATTAGAGCTCATGTGACAGATATGACTAGTCATAACTAACCAACACACATCCAAAAGCCATAACAGAAGCCTACAAACAATCATCCCTGGGCAGCTCCTAGAACTTCGGGTAACATAAGCACTGAATTATTTTGAATAACCACATAAATGTAATCACGATCTTTTGTAGAGGAAGTTCTTCATGAGGAAAGAAGTCAGGAACAATAAACTGCACCAAACAGGGTAAAAAGATTAGAGAACTTGTTGTTTTGAAGCAGCATTACCCCCACCCCAAATGCTGGATGGTCAGGCATCAGGAATGTACAGCAGAATTCTGTTTCCAGAAGACTGTGAGGACTCCTACTGCTGATTTCATGGGACTTCTACCCTCACTGCCTCATGCCAGTTAGGACTTTATCAGATACTCATGGGGGTTTTTGAATTGCCTCACTGTCTCTGAGGAGAACAGAGCTCTCTGACATCACACATTCTTGTAACAGCTCATCTGAAAGGACAGGCAATCACATAGAGCAAACTGAGTGTCTCTACTGTATCTGTTTGCTCCTTACTGAGCAAAATCTACTGGATTTAGGGAGCATCAGTAGGATGCCTCAGCTGGTAGAGCAGCAAGCTCAGGTGGTGTGTGGCTGAGCAAGAAAAAGGAATTTCAGCAATGGGTACTGAGAGACACTGGCACCCTCACAGCATCTGTCCCAGGCGTGTGTCTCATGGGTGGCTGTGTCACACAGGATCAGCACTAGGACATCAGTCTTGGGCTCTGTACGGGCTGAGCCCAAATGGCTAACGCCAGGAACAATGGTCTAAAGTTTGGTTTTCATGCTTGGACAGAGACCTAATTAACACAAAGCAGGAGGGCTCTAGGAAGACAGCACACCACTAATAGACTAGTGAGCAGGACATGAACTGAGATATAAGAGGCTCAGCTGAAAAATCAGGCTGTGGGTTTTAATTCCTAGGAGACGTGTCCCGGGAGCTCCCTCAAAGAGGGGGAGTGCCCAAGCGAGCTTCGGAAGGAGAAGCGGGGCTGCCGCAGCATCCCCTGGTGCCGCGGTGCCGCGCTGGGGAGCTCGGGGCTCCGAGGCGCTCTCCCACCGAGCCGCGGTTCCCCCGGGCCGGGCGAGTGATGGTCACCGGCAGTGGCACTGCCCACTGCCCGGGGCACGCACGCTGTGCTCGAGCCTCTGTCTGCCGGATTTCGACACATTTGTAGCACCTCGAGGTGGAAGGGGAGGGTGGGGAGCTGTTCAAGTAGACAGCGAAAAGGCTATCTCAGTGTCATCTCCTAGAGCTGTTCCTGCTGTGTGAACATTTATAATGGTTGGAAATAAAGAGAAGAAATGAATCTCGAAGGATTGCTTGCAGTTACTGCAGGACACATCTGCTCTGAAAAGGGAGCCTGGTCACCACATCGCTGTGCTAACTTTTGTGTTTGGGAGTCTCAGGTGGTACGGCAGAAGAAATTTTTGAAGGGACAGCCATACAGACATCAGCAAAAACCTCCTCATGAGAAATCTCAGCTCCTAAAGCAGTACAGAGGTCAAAATCTTAGTGCTGATTGTGCACATGGAGCTATAACTAAATTATAACATCTGCAGTTAAATAATCTTTCCTGCTGCAATCAGCCCATCTTAGTAGACCTTATGAAAGCTTAGTATTTTTACTTTGTTTTCTACACTGATTTTTTAAATTCCCTCTCTTTTTAGTAGCCACAGTCCTGCTATGTCAACATGCTGACAATGTCTTCCTTCAGGGAGGAAATTTTGTCAGCTTACTTGCCTGCAGTGTCTTCTGCAGACCTGTATTGTTTGTTTTATGCAGAGAGAAAAAGATAGCATAAAACTATTACTTCACAGGACTACATATCAACAATTAATAATGAAGTGCCAGAAGAGCAAACGGACATGCAATCCTAAAAGTGGTAGGTAAATTTTTAAAATAGAATTTGATTTTGGCACCTGAAGATAGTTGCAGCCTCACCTGGTCCCAGTCTGTAGATGTGAGTGTCTGCAGCATGTCCAGGCTCCTGTCAAGGCACGATGTGCTCTAAGCTGAAGGAGATGGAGGCAGGAGGTTTGCCCCTAAAGCTTGGCAGCCCATAACAAGGTGGGACAGCAATATCTGGCCCCTTTGGCAGAGGGACTTGAGAGGTGTGTGAATTACTACAGCTGCAGTACTTTGGGAAACCCATTTGAGCTCTTGGACAGCTGAACATGAAGGAAGTCCTGACTGCCAACTACATTTAAGAGCCAGCACTAAATGTAAGATAGGTTTCTCTAGTAGCCTTTGCTTCTGAAAGTTTTTCAGTGCATCTCCCAGTCAAATTAGCTTTAATTCCTCTTTGGCATTTTACTCTTCAAAAACAAACTAGAGGAGAGGGATCATCGCTTGCAGAAAGAAACCCAAAACCTGAAAATAACCTCTCAAAACTGCTGTGAGATACACCTTAAATAGAAATATATTTCATCCAAAATTCTAACCAGAATTACTATACTGACAGCTAAAACTGGGTAGGAAGTGATTTGAACCTTGCAAAGGAAAATGCATCCAGCAATGAGGTCTTTATAAAGTATTTGCTGCCATATATTGCTACCATGACATCCAGCTGCACCTTCTCCATTTGGAATCCAGACAAAGGCTGCACTTTTAAAGCAAAGTCTTATGGTCTCCAGTAGAAATAATTTTGGAAAGTCTTTCTTCAGTAGAAATAATTTCAAAAAGAAAAAGGAAAAGGTGAATAACTGCTTAAGCTATAAAAATATATACCCTTTTTCCTGGTAATTAATTCTTTTGGTGTTCATGGCAATCACATTAACTACTTTGATTTCTCTTGGTATTCATGAGGAGGCCATGAGTAACTCCTTTACTGGTCTTTTGGTAGTTTAACCTGAATAAATGTGCGCTTATTATAATTAATTTCAGTAGCACTTTATGGCCCTTTCAGAATCTTCCACTTTAATACAGTAATGATGCCTCATATTTTTGTAGCATCTATAACCTATAAAACTCAAAATGGGTTAGGAACATTACAAGAAGAGACCTGAAACATACTGAAGTGAAACTTGCTAAGGACACAAAGAAAACCATATGGCAAAGGGGAGAACAAAACTGTGGAATTGTGGCTTTTGGACTGTGCAAAAAATGCCACTGTCTGTACATAACAAAACTAGCATATGTTAATACTCAGCTAGATAGTTTTGGCAAAATTTTTTTTAATGATTACAGGAATTTTCTATGCAATTCTTTGCAGAACTGAAACATCTACACTCATGTTCAGAGGCAGCTGACAGAAAACCAGACTACTTAATTATCTTGTTGATGAGCCAAAGAATCCATCAGGGAAGGTAATAATGCAAGGTTCCAGCTTTTGGATGAAACTGGTTCTTGCATGGCTGGCTTAGAGCATGGGTGAGCCTCAGGTCAGCCTGCAAATGGCCATGTAGATAGATAGACTCTGACAAAGGCAGTGAGCAATTTTGGGGAATTATCTTCCAGTCAGCTGGGGTCTTCAGGCTGCCAACATTCAAAAGCATAATCATGAATCAAATTACTTAGCACTAAGCAGGTAAAGTTCTAGCTGCAGAGAAATTAGGATTTCATCCCATGAATTTATCATTGTGAGTGCAGAAATAGCACCCTCAGGGTTCAGTCTAGAATGATTCAGAGCCACCAACATGTACAGTTTCCAGAGGGAGATAAAAATCAACATTTTGCACTGACTGGACTGAATCAGTCCACTGATGCATCTGTTAAACCCTGTGAGGGTGGTGAACCAGAGGCAGAAATGAGTTTTCCTTACATGGAGTATCATGTCACTGATACTGCATCAGACAGCTCCAGGTGGATTAAGAAGCTAAATCACATCAGATACAAAAGCCATCATACACGTAGTGTATACACTGAAAAAGAGGACCTGGAAAGCAGAAGTACCTTGAAGGTTAACACCTTGAAGCTTTCATAGTCAATAGCGGCAGAATTTTCCACTAATATGGTAACCTGAGCCTCATTCAGCACAGTTTGAGGAACCACTCGGAAGATGCCACCAGGTCCAACAAGACGGAGGTTGAATTTAGCATTGGCTCCCTGTGAATAAAAGCAGATATGGCATTGATTGTTTTCAGTGAATGGCACATTTCTTACAGCCTAGGTTGTTCTGTTTCTTCAAACTATATAAAATGAGAATGAGTCTTACTGCTTAGAGCCCTCTGCTCTCTATCCCCTGGGCAGAAGACTGCTAAGAAGCTTAGTTGTATAATCTCTCTGGCCCAAGTCACAAGACAGACACAGCTTTTCTTAAAATAGATTGACAAGCTTGGTTATTCTTTCAGTCATAATGGAAAAAGCCTGCAGCAGGCCTGGCTAAGAGAGGAATCTTGTGGCAAGCAGCCTTGGGCTTCGTGCCACACACTGGGAGCTAGACAGAGATGATACCACGTGCATATTGGCAGGGAAGTCCTGCCTCTTCCTGCTTCCTACCGTGGAAAGACAACTGGACTGCTCGAGTAAGGACAACACAGCCCTCACAAACCCAGTCTCACAGAATGGTTCAGGTTGGAAAGGACCTTTAAGATCACCACATTTCCATCCCCCTGCCACAGGCAGGGACACCTTCCACTAGACCAGGTTGCTCAGAGCCCCATCCAGCCTGGCCTTGCACACTTCCAGTGTCCAGCCTATGTTCTGAGAACTCAAATGCTGTGTGAGTTGTTCTTCATGTATTCTGCATGATGAAGATGCAGAATCACAAAGATACGCAATTTCCAAATAGAGGTGGTAATCAACCTTTTGGAAGTTGATGCACTTGTGGGAAGAGAGGAGTTCCACTTGTGGAGTATAAAATCTGACGCACACTTGACAGCTCCAGGTGAACTGAGAAGGCAAATCCCAGTTACACAGATAAACCTTCTAGCCAGAGAGAACATGGGAAGCAGCAGTAGCTAAAAGGTTACCACCACTTGTGTGCAAGCTGGGAAGAGTGAGCCAGAGCCAACTGGCCAGGGCTAATTCCTTTAAACCAAACTGTAGCATGTAAGAGAAAAGATGAAAGGGGGATTCTCATATTTCTGCCTTACAGGGAAGATGTGAAAATGAGCTGAGCCTATCTCACCAAACTGTCTGGGTTCACTAATTTCTCAGTGTCATGTTTATGCTGTGGCAAACAGCCAGATTCACTGCTTGCCTGGTGCCACGTTCTCCCTGTAGCATGACTCTTGAGATGATGAATTTCTAATAATAACTTCCAAACAGGACAACTTTACTTTCAGCTGTATCCCTGGAGGGTTTGTTATGAGCAGTTCTTGAGCAGCCCTAGCTCATGTCAAGAGAAAAAGTTTTCAGCAGTAGTCCCTTAAGGGAAACAGAATGACCTTGGCTCCAAATTCAGTGGTCTGTGTTGTTTGGTCACACAAACCCACCCCCCAGCTACAGAGATGATAACAGGCCCTTTTTTGCTGGATGGTAAAGCCAAACACACAAAGCCAGAGCTGCTGGACTATGGAAAATAGTGCTGATGGGAAGAGTGGACAATCTGACAATACAAAGTCCTCTGCTCATGAGACTGTACATGACTAGGAGGGTGGCATGGGATAGGGAGAGAACTGCCTCCCTCCAGCAGCTGAGTGATTTCTGCCACTGCTGTCCACTGAACCCAGATCTGCTTGGAGCAAGCCCTGCTGCTGCGTGTCTCCAAGCAGACAGCCACGGGACACAAGAATGACTGGAGGAACAGCAGCACTGAGCCCTAAGCCCTGTCAAAGAGGTCTGGGGGAGAACTTTCTGTATAATTTTCTTGCAAGTAAGCATGGCATTTCCATCAAACTGTAGGCCTAAACCAGACCTTGACCACAGCTTCCTCCTCCTCACTTGTATCATCTACTCCTCCAGAAGAGAGTCTCTATTAGCTGTGACAGAGACAGACACTTGTTTTTCTTCTCTACATAGTCCTCTTGCATGAAAGGGAAAACATTGCATTCTTTGCCTTAGAAGAAAAGCTACCCATCCCCCCTAGAGTGATGCCTTACACGGTGCTAGGAAGCTTCTTGAGAAATCTATACAGGGTATTTATCAGTGTTTTCTGCTTATTTTATAGCCTAACTTGCAGCCTGAATATTTTGTCAGCCTGGATATATATTTTGTCTCTAAAGAGAAGAGATGGTTTTTGTTTCTCCCCTTCTGCAGCACCATCCCCTGTGACAATAGCAGGATAGACGTAGCACTGCTTTGAAAGCAGTCATTTATCTGCTTGCTGCAGAGCAGCAGGAGGGAGGGGGAAGAAGCCAGTGGGTTTGATAAAGTACAATACCATCAAACCAGCACAATACTGAGCACAGTTACAGAAGGGAGCTCTTTCCAATAGTAATACAATTCTCGGATGCATTAAGCTTTTTTCTTGTCATTACCTAACCTGAGGCTAACTCAGATGGATGTCATTCATACAGTATTTAGCTTAGGGGTCCCTATAGCAACCATTGCCATAGTACCTACAGGCATCACAGGTCCATGAGACAGCAGGCTGAGATGGATGGAGTCTTCTTTCCTTCTCCTTTATCTGGTTAGAGTTAGTTTGGCTCTGGCATAATTTTTAAGACTACCTAGAAGTATCACTTCAGTGGGAATGGCTTATCAAAGCAGGCACTGCAGACCCTGACTGTAGCATAAGGGCCAGAAGGACAACATATTGTAATAAAGGGGCATTGACAATATTTTCCTGTAGGGGCTGGAGGAGGTACAGACAGCAATTGCACCTGAAGTTACTAAAGGGCTTGGAACCTCCAAGAAAATCTTCAAAGAGAACATGTTCTTGGACAACACACTGGCAATAGCTGAACACAACCAGTTAGGGAAGTTCATAAGGACTGTTCAGCTTCAGTTGCCAAAAGAACTGGGCTGCAGGTTTAGGACCAGCCTTCCCATTGGCATAACAGTGCATGACAGACTAACTGTACTCCTGGGCCCAGGCTCTCTGTGGTGTTGGACCCTACAACTACTTGGTCTGTCCTAGGCTTTTAGGGAATGCAGGTGAAACAGGTGAGTTTCTAAAATGACACTGCCCCCTTTAACAGCTCTTTCTAGTCTTTGGGAAAATGGGACAGGAATACTGAAAATCTGCATAGTTCCCATTTACCTGATCTGAATCATTGACTGTGATCTTCAATCCCCTTAAGATTTCACCCTCCGGGGGATGCTCGTACATGGTCAGTTCAAACTTGTTCTGGGGACCATTTTCTCCATAGAATGTTGGTGGGTGGTTGTTGAGGTCGACCACCCGTATGGTCACCATGGCAAATATGTGGTCGGAGATGTCACCTTCCTGACTGATTTCTGATGCCTGCAGCGGGCAGGAGGAAGAAAAGAATGGTGAGGGTGTTTTCTCTCTCTGCAAATTCATGTTCAAGTATTATTCAACATGTACAAAGCACTCTAACACACTAACTTGTAGGAAGATTCACAGACTTACACTTTTCTAAAACCTCAGTCCATTTCATACTGAAGTTTATGTTGATTAGAAGATTATGGTAATAAACCAGTCCCAATAAGCCCCCAGTTGATTCTCCTTCTAATGTTGAGATCTTAGTAACTCGCTGTAGGTGAAAACAGTTCTCTAAAAACAAATAATCCAATAGAGGCAAGGTAATTGCTTGCCTAAAGTGTTGATAGAATAGAAAAGGAAGACAATCTTTAAATTTGCTGTGGTACCACAGGCATTTCATTGTCTCATTGCTGCAAGGACTGCAGTCTTGAATACTGCGAGAAAAACTGTACTTGTGGCATTTAGGTAAATATTTGAAAAGGTACATTTTTTTTTTTTTTTGAGATTTAGTCTCTGATTCACAATTCTGCTGTGATGTTTAGATAAGCTTAATTTAAAGTGGATATAGTTTAGACAGACAGGTAAACCTAGCTGGTATTTTTCTGCACCAAAAGATCAAATCTGTCTGGATTTCACCAACTGTAACATGCAGCCTGATTCACTGGATTGAACCTAAGACATTTCTTCTGCCAGGACAGAAACTGGATGGTAACAACAGCTATATCTAACAGGCCTTTTTGCTCAAGGGGCTCAAAACCAAAGGCACTTTCTCTGAAGATGCTAGTCTGGCAGCTGAGGTGCCTGTCTCTACGTACGCTGGGTAATATAACACCCTTTTGGTTCCTCTAGCACATTTTGCAGCCTGCATGAGCTCTGGGTCACTACATACATAATTAGGAGATCAGAAAAACTTGCAAGGCTTTAACCCATTCTGCACATGGGGAGTGGTAGCAGACTGCAGTGAAGCAGAGCAGATAGAGGAAGAAGTGGTGCCTGAGTTTAACTCAGCCCACGAGAACTCCATCTTCTCCCAGGTACAGCTCACTGCTTGAGCCCAGGAGCAAGCAAGTGCCCTCGGGGATGCTACACACTGGTTCTGGCAGTGTGCAGTTCCTCAGAGCTGCCTTTAGCTGGTGTTGTCCTTACCACAACAATAGTATGCATTTCCAATATGCTGAAGAAAACTGATACCATCTTCACAATTTATTCTACATTTTTAAACAATTTTCTTTAGAAACTGTTTAAAATAACACGGCCTGTCACAGGAATACTGGCTCATCGAGGTGTTAGCTCATCAAGGTGTAAGCATGTATTTGTATGTGGCTGATCAGTGCCTCAGGAGTGGATGCTGATATGACACTGCATGATCTGTTCCAGTCCTATTACTAATCATAGATTTGACTGTTACCTATCTCATAACATGAAGGTTTCAAGACATTAATTCCCAGTTTAGCAATAAAATCTGGAAACACAGAGAACAGGTATCTAGGGACTGTAAAGGACATCGATTCTCCAGCCTCAGAGATGAAATTAGGACAAGAGGATCTAATTTCAAAGAAGTAATTTGAGACACTAAATATCCCAACAATAATACCCCAACATCCCAACAAAAGCAATTAGTTCTGATTTATACTATCTGGTACTCTGCTCAAATATAGGAGGTAGTTTCTGAAACAGGTAAAGTCAGCTATAAATTGAACAATTTTAGACAATCATGCCTACTCACGGCATTTTAGACCAATAGTCTTAAAGTGGCCACAGTACCTACCTTAACTTTTAGTTCATACACTTCTTTCTTGAGCTGATTTGGGCTTTTTATCACAGATATGGCTCCAGTTGTGTTGTTGATTTCAAATGAACCTTCACTTCCTGTAATGAAACCAAGATGCTCTGGTTACATACCACACTTTCTTTCTCTGAACAAGCATGAGCAAATCAACTCTACACTTCATTAAGCACATCTTTGCCCATATGTTTATCAGCAGATCTGAAGCCACTCTTCAAAAATGAAGCATTTCTGTGACTGGTCACAGTGAGATGAAAACACAGATGAGGGCCAAAAAGGGTTTCCTCCCCTAGGAACGGCTCAGTGGAGTTCTGTCCTTATGGGCAACTATCAGCCTTTTCCTCTTCCCATCCTGGTCAGGCTCCCCTCAAGCCCCAGCATCCAGGCATGCAAATTTGGTATTAATTTTTATTATGCTGTCTTCTTTATATGCTGGTTTAGACAAAAATAGACATTTGCCATTGTAATTAGCAAATGCATAATTAAATCTCTGAGAAACAAGAACATGTCTCTCACTGATATCAGCTAAGGTGAGAAGTCTGACAATCTGCCTTACAGAAACATAGTCACTTTCTTCAGACAACATCTCTGGAGAAACGTCTTCTGGTCTTAAACATTCAGTTGTCAAAAAAAGTTTTCAGCCTGTTGCAAGGCTGTCTCAACAAAAAGGGGTTTTTGGAGTATCTGGGGTAAACCCCAAGGTTTCTGCACTGAGGCAGAGTCTGACGCAGGCAGAACAGGGCTGCAGGCTGACATTGCTACTGCCACCCAACTTCCACTGATCTGGAGAGAACACCAGTTCCAGGCAGCAGTTGCTTGAGATTGGTAGATTTGTGCTGAAGCAAATGCCAGCTTGCAGAGAGGCAGCAGTGTCTCACCAGGATGTCAGGAACCATCTCACATCACACCCAAGGGCAGGCTGGTGCCAAGGCTACCTCATGTACAGTATTGGCCACAACCTGTGCTTTGTGGCAGTCTACCATTGAAAGGAAAAGAGAGGAAAACCCTTTAAATGTAGGAGATGAAGCCTTCAGAAATAAAGGATGATGACCTGAAAGTCCAGTCATTTTTCTTTTTCTCAAACTCATTTCCAATGCTGGTATTTAAACCATCTGATAGTATCCTCTTTTGCTAACACCCACAATAACTGCAACTTCATTAATGCACTCTAGACACAACACTGAACAGATATTGACTCACAATACCCAATTATTAAGACACATTGGCCTGCAAAGTATGTTCTGACTGAGAAGAAGCTTAAGTCAATAGTGTTTGCAAACCACTATAGTTCATGTTATTGTCTAGTTATCCCAGGGAAATTGGTAACCTACAGTATGTGTAGAAGTACGTGTGTTCCTCCATACAGCACATTCAGAGGATTGGAGCATTCCATATTGTTATCCCACATTCCCTGGATAAGAAATGCTTATTAAGAACAAACAATTTCCTATTTGCTGTTAATGTTTTCTTGCCCTTTGACATCCCAGCCTGCAGTTATTGGAATAATGGCTTGTCAAAAATAATGCCGGTGTCTGAGGTGCAGGGGCAGAAACCTGTTGCAATATTTTGTTCTCTGTTTTTCAACTTTCTATGCACTAAAAGCATATTCCCTTTCCCTCTTTTCCATTTCACACAAACAAAATTCTTTTGTTAATGGGCATGAGAAAAGCCTGCTCCCCATTAAGTCATGTTTTGTTCTACTTATCTGTTATCCCCTTCCATCTTCCTTTCCCACTCTTTCCTAAATACTTACCTTTTTTTATCCCCGAGAACCCTTTTGGTCCTTCTCTATTTTCTTTGGAAATCCAATATCTTTCCTCATTAATCTTATTTCCCTTTGACATTTTGTGTGGTTCTTCTGCCTTCACTTATTCTCTGTACTTAATTTCTTCCTTGTTTAGTATATTTTCTTCCCACTTGTTTTTGCTCCTCGTTTCACACCTTTCTTTTTACCTTTTCTCATTTTCTATCTATTATCTTCTGCAGTAAGACAATCCTTTTTTCCTCAGTGTTTCTACCTTTCCTTTACCTATCTATTCCCTCCCATTAAGAAGGAACCTCTGCATGGGTCTCATCCCACACCAACACAAAAACTCAGCTGTATCTCTCTGTTCTGGCTGTTTAGATCACATAACACAATGAAGCACTTACTCCATAGCTCTGCAACTACACCTCAGATTTCTCTTAGGGAGTTTTGGGATCTTTCACACCTGTGAGCTGGGGTGCCCAGTTGGGAAGCCTTTCTTTGGAGGAAGAGAAGTATAAAAAGAAGAGAGTATAAAAACCATGAAACCTAAAGTTGTTGCCTGGAGTTTAGTTGCTCTAAGTTGTTGTCTTCACCACCTAAAGAACCATCAATTCAGCTAAGTTTCACATTTATGCTATTAAAAGACATGCGACAGACAGTCTCAGAATAGCTGATGGAAAGCATTAATCTTCTGATAACATCTGTTTTCTTCCACTTCAGTGTACAGCCAGTGTCTCTTCACTGGTAAATATAATTTCTTCCAAGAAATTAGGAATTTGACTGTTTAGCCACTTTAATCACTGTATTAATAAAAATATCCCTCTAAATGCCATGTCTGGTCTCCCAGTGAATTATCTCACCTCCCAGGTTAAGTGACAGAGATGCTCAGAAGAGTGAATGCCTCTCCCTTTACATTTTCTGAAATGACAAGCAGGCTACTGATGCCTAACAGATCAGCAGCATTAACAGCTCCAAGCGCAGTTCTGCGAAGAAGAAACTAAAACTCACTGAATTGAATCTCGGCTATTCTCTGGTAGATAGGGCCCTGGAGTTGTTTGAGGTACTCAACATGATTTCCTGAGATTTTGTCTCAGGTTTATTAAACTCTAGCATATTCTATTCTAATTTAATGCCAGATCTACTTTTGAGTGCCCTTCAAATTTCGTATAAGACAAGCCTACTCACCATTCACAATGCAGTAATGAATATTGTTAGGCTTTCCTCTGTCTCCATCAAGAGCAACAACAGTAAGGACCTCAGAGCCCTGGGGAGAAATGGGAAATCACAGCCTGTGTGCCAAGATCAGAGCAGTGAAATTGCAACTGCACATTAATAAACTTCTGTAAGTCTTTCTGCAGTGAAGTGCTGGGGACAGAGTGGGTGCTTGTGCTTGTGCCATATGGGGAACACAAAAAAGGCCAGTGCCCACTGCTCTGGGTGTGAAAAGGCTGCAGATTTGCATGGGCAAGGGTGCCTAAGCCCTGGGGGCTGACTGGTTGCAGGAATAGTTGGAAGCTGTGGCCAAGGACACCTGCCTGGAGCCACAGCTGTGGACAGGGGATTTGGAGCAGCCAATCTGAAACCCAAGGTTTAATTTGGGGCAGTACCAAGATTCCCTCTGGTCACTTCTGTGTAGGCTCCTGTGCCCCATGGCCACACAGCGTGCTGAGACACAGGCAGCTGCCAAGGAGTCATTGGGCCACTTTGGTCCTTCCTAAATAAGTTCAGGCAGGCAGTAGAAGCAAACAGAGATCATAAAGCAGCTTGGCCCATAGAACATTTAGGGCATAAAATTGTGATGAAAATGATGGTGATTTAACTGCCCTTCAACCTTCACTGTTTGTCTTTCTGCACAAGTTACATGGCTGTGGGCCATACGTACAGAATTCATGTACTGGGGACCATTTGCTCATGTGACTGCTCCTATCAGCTCAGGGAGATGATGAGTGTCACATTAAAATGCTCACTCAAGTGGCAATGAGCTGTGCAATTCAGGCCTCTGAACTAAAATGTTACTGTTTGGGGCTGCAAAAGCAGGGAACATTGAAATATCCGTCAGTGAATCACAAATGGCAACAAGGACATTTTCATGACAACCCTTGAGTGAATTTTTCAAACAAGAGCAAGGCTCTGTTAGAGCAACTGGAAATACAGAACTGTATTTATTAGCATTTATGCTGGAAGCAGCAATAAAATCTGCCTACTGGGCAAAATGCAGCGCAGTCCCTTTGAAGGTGACAGAGTACTTGTAAATCCTGACAACTCACCAAGGAGAAAAGAAGCAAGTTTACAAAATTAACACCAAATGCGCAAACACCACTAAAATCAGCTATTGCCTCTTTCTCTGTGGAGTTCATTCTAATGGCAAAACCCACACCGGGAAGGACTGATTCGTGCTTCCATCATTATATCATAATGGTGTAAGTTATGAGCTCAAGCTGGATGTAATTAACATTTATTGATTCTCATTTCCATAGTAAACACTAACTCCTGTGTGCACCTGATAGTTATTTCAAGATCTATATGTAACTATGCGGAATAAATCAATATACATAATATCATTCATTCTAAACACCTGCAAAGTACATGAGCATTACTTCTCTGCCCTGCTGAAATGTAACAGCCTCTGCAGTGAACTGCAGTATATAGTCATGCACGGGCTGCAGTGTACATTTCTGGACAGAAAGGTAAGACACAATCTTTCCTGAAACTCCAGGGAAGGTCAGATGAACAGAGTGCAGTCACACTGCTAAACTGGTCAATAGCCTAATGTTGGGTAATTTCATGGGTAGATACCATTTCTTGTCGTATATATAAAGAAAATTTTCATTAAATCTTATGTATCATGGTGAAAGCTGATCCATACACAATCATATCACTGCTTAGATATAGAGAAAACTCATTAGTTTGCAGCTTCAAGAATATGTGGCTGAAAATAACTGGTTCCCCTAACCATGTCCCTGCTGACTGATAATCTGGTTGTGTTTAGGCCTGGGAGGTCTTCCTGGCCCTTTCTGCCTAACCGGCCATCACTGATCAGAAGTGTCCCGCATTTTGGGGATGTCAGGCTTGCTCATCCCCAGGTGATGTCCATGGGACAACACAGAGAGCCTGGAGTATTTGGGCACAAATTCTGTCCACACCTTGTACAACCAAGTGTTGGTACCAGACTGGTCGGAGCTAGAAAATAAAAGCATGGTGAGACCACAGAGCAAACAGACACATGAAGTCTTCTACCATGATGTGTTCAGGTGAGGTGACTGCAGCCTGCTTAAGCTTTCAGCCAAGTGCCTCTGGAGGTCTGAGCTACAGAAGAGCTCTTAGTCACTGTCTGGGCTTAGACCAATGTAAATGGGCAGAATCCTTTTTGACTTTAATGAAAACAACAGGAAGCCTCGAGTGGCAAATTTGGAGTAGATGTAAGTAAGAACAACTCTGAGATTTCGTCAGTTCATTTCACCTAGGAGTCAAATCAGAGTTTAGGTCCCATTTCCAGTAAAGCCTGTGCTGGAAACCTTAGGACCATCTTGACTGAGATGGGAAAAGCTGCACTTGTTCTCCCATAGATGAAAACCGGAACTTACTGCGAGTGTGTCCTCATAGACATATCCATAGTAGGGAGTCCCGATGAACATAGGAGGAGTGTCCTGAACATCCTCCACATTGATAGTAACTGTTGTTGTGGCAGAAAACACTTTGTTGTCTCCCCTGAGCTTCCCACCACCATCCTAGAAAAGAAGTCATCGTCAGATGCCTTTGCTGAAGCATGCCTGCAAATCTGCTTAGGCATTGCATGGACCTCACGAGCCTTCAGAAGCGCAGTTCCAGGAATCCTTCCTCTCTCTCAACACACTGATTAATCTGTGCTGCCCTATTCCCTTCCCTTTTCCATTTTTCCTGCTCTCTCTGATTAGGAAGACAGCTTGCAGTGCCTCATAAGTAATTTTTTGTATTAAAAATGATTGAGCCAATATATACAGTCATAAATGATCTTTAGAGAGGGGGCTGGGAATTCAAGAGTTTTTTCAGGAAAAAAGAACACCAGAAACTGATGCAAAAAGTTAGTGACCAAGGTCTGCAGCTTTTCATCCCACATATAGTCTTGTCATGAACACAATACAGTTCACAGTAGCATGGTAGTGCATCTCTAGGGGGAAATAAACAGTGTACATGCTCAAAGTCTCCCAGGAACTCCTATGTGATAAAGTGCAAGCACAGAGGAGCTGTGCAGCCACAACCTGCTAGATAGCCACACTGTGGAAACAGTCCCTGGGGACTTGGCTACAACCAGCTCTGCATGACTGATACAGCAGAGCCAATTAGGAAGACAACTCGCTATTTCAGAAGCTTTTAACACCCTCAGTCTCAGAGCACCAGCTGTAGGTCAGTAGTTACACTGGGGTGTAAGAGTGTGAATTGTTCAACATATCTGCAGTACCAATTTTAAAAATGCCAATTTTTTGCAAAGATACACTGATTTTTTTTTCTTCCTTACTGCCCCAAAGCCAGAATTTAAGCTAAATTTTGTTATGTCTCCTCAAATGAACCTTGGCTAAAAAATACATGAAAAGGTCCATACGTTTTGCAATAAATATGAGAAACTTGAAGTCCTCGTAAGTTACAGGAAAACCGCCCTCTTTCCACCCATGTGAGTCTGTCTGTGTGACAGGTCCCCACAGGATTGCGAGAGAATTCAGAATCTATAAACTTTTAATGCCTGTTATGAATCCTCAGCCAAGTCACAGGCACAGGACTGCTGGGAAAGACAAGCAGGAAGGGATGTGCAGCAATATTTGCAGGATTTAAATAAGCTCCTGCCATTAGGCAGCAGAGAAGTGAAAGAAAGAAATCTCCACATATATTCCCAGAAAAGAAATCCATCACTCGTGCTGTGCTGGGTCTAGCTGTGCCCTGTGTCTTACTGTGGGTAATGACTGTGGCCTATCTGCCTGCCGGGGGTTTGTCCATGTGGTGGTAGGGCTGTTCCCTGGGCAGCATGAGGAGCCCTGAGCTCACAGGGCTGCATACACCAACCCTGCACTTCTAGGTGAGTCTCATGACATAGCTGACATGAAGGAAATGTGGGAAACCCCATCCCAAATCCTCCAGATGTTGCTCAGCAGCAGACACCGGTTTCCTTTCCTCCCTCACTTTTCCATATTACTCCCCACACCTCCAGATGTTACAGCAGGACTTACTCTGCTGCCTTTGTGTTCCAGCAGCCCTTGTATTTGAACTAATTGGGCCCACTCAAACACAACACCCCACCTACTCTAGTCTCACATAAAAGCCTTTTACCTTGGCTACGACGACAACAAAATGTGTTCTTGATTTCTCATAGTCCAGGGTGACCCCTGTTTTGATGCGCAGGACACCGCTGTGACGGTCTATTGTAAACTTATTAGCATGGATGTTCTAGAAGAAAAGAAAAGAAGAAACAGCCAGAGATTACAGGTATGGAAATAAGATTGCCATAGGGATTCATCTTTTATTTCATCTCCTAAGGGAGAAGACTAGAATAATGATATGATTTGGGTGAATAATGTATCTGATGAATTTCACCTCTGTGTGTTTATGAACAATTCATGAACCAACCACAAGTCTCTCATTATTCAGAATAAATCAGTTACTTGTAATGTAGATATTCTTAATCTTTTAGTATTTCATTGTGAAAACTTAAACTTTGGTTAACTCAGCCAATTGCATGGAAAGAGGTAGGGAGACTTAACAGAAAAAAAGATGAAGGGAAAAAGAAGAAAAGAAAAGGTGTTACCCCTGTTTCAAAGTTCTACTGGTTTAAAAAAATAAAGCAGAAAAGTTGCATGTATAGATTATTGTCAAACACAGTGGTGGTCTGGTGATTTTTGTGATGTACAAACAAAATCTAAAGGACATCTGATTTTAAGAGGCCTAAAAAATGCCTCCCTCCATTCTTCTGAACTGGAGATATCTGTACAAATACCTCTGTTCCTGTATCCAGACACAATGGCCAATGTCAGATAATCTTGGCCATTCCAGCAGACATCACCACCTGCCTGTATCAGACTTGTGGACAGGTTTTTTCTGTGCAACTTGAGAATTCTCAGAGTGTGCCCAAAGACATGGTAAGATTTTTTCAACCAATACACGTATTTAGTATCCTTTTTGCCACACAAATATATTATAAACTAGATATAGAATTTTGAAATTGCTGTCCCTTAGTTCATAGACTATCAGCCCTCTGGAAAAAGCCCTGTGCAAAATCGAATCCTGCACATGGATCATAATTTGTGAAATCAAAGCTAAATTTCAACAAGGCACTCAAGGTGTTCTTTCACGGTATGCCCAAGCTCTTAACAGGATTAGCTTTAGTGCTATGTAAATATCTTCTAACTTGTCTCCATATTCATATCCAAAACTAAATATTGCAAAAAATTTGCTTTTTTTGTTTGCTTTTTTTCACATTTCCTCTTGAGTAAAGGGAACTGCAGATAATCTGGATGAAACTGCCCATAGGAAGAAGGAATTTGAAGGACATAATGCAAAAAATTGCCCTTGTGGCATACAGAAGATCTGTGGTACAGAAGTTCAGCTTTAAACCTGGAGCCCTTTCAGTTCTTCACCAGTGGGCAGCAACTGAAAGGCTGGTTTCAGGCAGTCACTGCCTTGGCAGGGAGAAGATTTAGTACCTTCTGTTTCACACTGTGATCCAGGTATCAATTATGCACCAGCCTGCTACACTGAAGCGCATATTTGCATTTCCAGTGTGTTTTGCCTCCTAAAGAAAGCTATTTCATGATTTAGAAATCCCATAAGCATGCAAGATTACCAGCTAATCTTGCTCTCCCTGTCACCCCAAAGGAAGGGCCAGTAAGAGCCCTGCCATGAGGGGTCCTGCTGGCAAGCACAGGAGTGTCAGTGGCAAGTTCAGTTCTCCTTCCTGCCTGCTGGACCACCCTTGGATGCTTGCAATCAGACAACATCCCTTCTGACAATACTTATGTTCTTATGCATGGTTCAGAATTGGTCCTATAGGCACTAGCGGCAGGCTCAACCCCCCAAATCTTTTTAAAATCTGCTTTCTTAAGTCTAATTTAATGAGAGATGATTTGTGAAGGTACAGACAATACTTCACCTGCAAGAAGTAGGTGATGCTTCCTCCAGAACCCGTGTCTTTGTCTATTGCCTCAATCTTAAAGATACTGCTGCTGGAGGGAGTGTTCTGTGACCAGAAAGAGTTACCAGAGTCAAACAGAAGCAGAAAACCAGGTGAGTTAAAAGAAATGAAAAATGAGCATGCAGGGAGGCAGAAAAAGAGAGTGATGGTAGAAGAAATGTAAAAGAACTGGGGGAACCGAAAAGCAGAAAGGAAAGAGGGAAGAGGTTAAAACTGGAAAACAAGAAGAAAGAAACACTTTGTGAAATAAAAATAACAGAAGATTTTAGCTGAGACAGGGTGGATCCTATTCCCAGTGTAGGAAATTCTAAAAACTCACAACAACTCACATCTTGAAGCTTACCCCCAAAATAGTACACCTTAAGTACCTACAGACTTAATCCCCAAGTTTGCAGTGAATATTAAGTATCTACCCAAACCCTAAACCAAAAGAATGCAAGTTTATCCTGCACAGCTTGTTATTTTATTGAAAACATACTAGCCTCTCTGTACATCCTACAGAAGTATATTTCCAGTATGCAAAGGAACTTCACCAACCTCTGGGACTTCGACTATGTAAGGTGTATTGATGAACTCTGGGCTCTCATCATTGGCATCCATGACAAGGATCCTGACTTTTTCAGAAACCTGGAGTAGAATATGAAGAATATACTATGAGTACCATTATTTATGAATCCCATTGTTAGCTGTTTACAGAGGTTTACAGGGCAGTTGGGCCTGTAGGATGCTGGAACCTCCCAAACATTTCTTTTAATAATCTTAATTAATTTGTTTGAGATGAGGAAGAGCTCTAGATTTATCCAGTCTTGTGGGTAAGAAGAGGGTCCCACTTTTGTGGTATCTCTAGTGAGGAAGCCCACATCCTCCTACTGGCAGACTGCTATCCTGGCTGTGACAGCATCAGTCTGTAAATTGAAAATGCCAAGAAAATCTGTGGAAGTAGGACTGGATGGTCAGTGCCTCAGATAAGTCCTTGATGATTAGATGTGAACAAAGCTTTATCTAGCAGCAGACAAGAAAACCCCAGCCACCTTAGCCTAAGCAAATCTTCTTAATGTCATGCTAGAGAAACTCTGTGGGGGTGGGGGACAGGCAGCTCTTGGGTGCCCAGCAGCAGTTCCTATAATGTCACACATTTCTCCAAAAAAGCCTCCAGATCTTAGGCACGAATCCTACTGTGCTGGCAGTGAAACTTCATAGGAAGCTGCTGTAATTCTGCAGGCTGCTAAGTCAGTATTTCAGCTCACACTACATTGTAATTATCCTCAAATAGCTGAGCAAGGAGATGAAGTGAGACCTGAGTAACTGTGAGTTCAGTGGCTCTTGAAACAGGAGGTAAGACTCTAATGAGATTGTGTTTTCTGATCAAATGAGATGGTCCCTTTAAGGTAATTTAGTAGGAGTAGGTATGTGAGGACAGACAGTTTGACAAGCTACAGCATAATTAAATACTTACTGTACTGAGGCCATCTGAAATACTGACAATAACTTCAATCTCGTCTTCCTTCTGTAAATGAAGAAAATTCTTTGATTAGAGGGATAGTGTTTGTCTTGATTGGAAAAGGGACTGCAGATTTAAACATCTCTAGGCAGGCAGATGAAAGCAACAGCTAATACCACAAAGCAATCCCAGCAGAGACCAGGAAGACCCCTCAGAAGCTCCAGCCACAGGCTCCTTGAACCTTCTGTGGCTACTGTCAGGAGAGGATTTCTCTCGTAATCCCTGTTGCTTCTTAAAGTGCTAATAAAAATCAGTCACCTTTTCCAAGAAATGTCCCCTAAAATGGGAAAAAATGGGACACTTTGGTACAAAATTCTTCTCTCTCAGTATATAGAATTTTAAAGGGTTTACCAAATATTGTGTAAGCTTCTCTGTGAGGAGATTTGACGGGTTCAATGCCTGTGTCGCCAGAATAAGGCTGCATTTAGGCATCTCTAACCAACATGGTTACATTGGCTAAAGGGCTGTGATGTACTAGAGGAGTGTCCTGGAACACTGCTTACACTAATTTCTGCTTCTTCCTGTCTGAGTCCCCTGTCTGAGGATTTGAAGACTGTAGCTGCCCCAAGCTCTTGGTGGGGTGTGGGTGGGGGAAGATAGAAATAAAGAATAAACTTCTCTTTTGACAAAAGCTGGACAGACAGCAGCTGAAAAATCTGATAGCAATGTTAGTGGCACAAGTCAAGTGGAATGCAACATGATGGGTAAAGTGTAATGTCTCAGAATTGCAAAGTATATTACATGCTTCAGGGGCAAATAAACTGGCATTTAAAAAGCCTCAGATCAAATTAAACTGAAAGAATTCCACAAACACCTGGCGTGGTGCCATTTGATTGTACCTCTCTGTCAAGCTCCTCGATCAGAGTAACATTTCCAAGATTCTTGTCAACAGAAAAGTAGCGTCTTGATCCAGCTTCATAGGTCAGGTCATATGTCACGGGATCTCCTTCTGGATCAGTTCCATTCAGAGTGTACACATGGGTACCTGAAAAATTGATATTCAACAGCATTTCCCTGTGGTTACTTCAATCAGTGAGTATTTCACTGGTCTCTTCCTTAGGAACTTGGCTACCCTGCTAGGAGAGGGTTTTGTCGATCAAATCCACTTACTGGGAAATATGGACAAGCAGGCAGTCCAACAGTCCTGATGGCAACCTTTTAGCCCGCTGGTTAAATTGAGTTTATCAGTCCTGGTTTCTGTCACTTCAGGCCCTTTCCTGTGGAGCTGCACCCAGGTCAATACTGTTCATATATAAGGATTTACATGGGTGACAAGCTCTTGGCCAGCTCTCAGCCCAGGTGAGGCAGAAGTGATGCTGTTGTACAACTGCGTGGCAATCTCAGCAGTACCAAAAGGCCCTCACAGACCTCTTCTTGGTGGGAACAACAGGATTGAAAACTAGCAGGCAGAGAATCTGGCAATCTCCTTTCAGGGAGAGCTCCCACAGGATGGGACCCAAGCTCTGGACCTCAGGAGGTGCAAGGACATTTTCATACTTTCCCACTTTCAGAATTAATTGCTGCAAAAAGTCATCTTTCCTACTTCACTCCCACTCATTAGCTCACTCTCATTAAATTCTTTACTTGACACACCCACTCATGCTCATACCAATTAATAGATTTTTCAAACTCATCAATGTATTTCCTTCAGAAGCTGGAGAAAGAGGTTGCTATTTCTATTTTTAAATATTGAGAAGTTGATGCCAGTTTTTCCAGTAAACTGATTTTGTGTATTATAAATGATAATTCCTGGGGGAGTTACAACACCCATATTTTCCAAGCATGGTGAGAGTGTTTATTAGTATTATTTTTTAAACTTACATGTCTGTCATTCTACTGTGCTTTAATACCTTAATCCAAACAATTTCAAGCAGCTCACAAACACCAGTTAACTGAGCCTGAAATATAAACCACTATTGTTGTTTCCTTCCAATCTGCTTTGCCTTGGGTAGGTTACCTGAGATGCTCAAATTGCAGAAGCACAGAAACTGTTCTTTACACCTAACAAAGTCCTCTGCACTGAAAATGCTGTAGCCAAATGACTCACTGGTTACTAGTGAGCTTTGCTCGTGCATGCAACCCAAATATAAGATCGAAGGATCCCTGCTAAGAAACTTAGCATAAAGTTAAGGAAGAACACTAAGACTCTCAGTTTTGAACTACTCTGGCCCTGAGTTTGAGAGATTTTTAATTCAGTACTCAAAAGTGATAATGTTTTTCTCATCTCCTCTCTTCAGTGGCAGAGATCACTGACCAGATCCGTAAGCTTGTGCGTAATTCTAGAACTTTGCCCACACCACTGACAGGTCAGCTTCTTGAAGGTTTCCTCAGTTTTTCAGGGCAACCTTTTGGACCTCATTTGCTCCTTCCTTGGCATGCAAATTGTGAAGCTGCTCAGGGGCCTTAAGGGACATGTGACATCCAGCCATCAGTGGTGATATTTGGAAAGCATGGCTGTCTTCTTGTCATAGCAAGAGATTATACCAAACCATGTGGAATCTGTGCTCACTTATAAGTAAACTCTCTTATGATAATTACCAGGGCAATATTTGGGCAACTTTGTACAGAAAAATGTTCACATTGCAAAAACCAGTGCACCCACAAGAGCACAAACAAAAGACCCTGTTGCAAGCTGGTTCAGCTACCCAACAGATAATCAAGCCTTGCAAAACAGTTCACAAAACTACAAAGCATTTTCCACATTTTTCTTGTACTTTTCCCACAAAACAGAGTGGAAAATAACAACACATCTGTAACTGTGATCCCCGAAAATTATTAGGGAAAGACAATGAGTGGTATGATGAGACACTTCCTACTGTAACAACTGTCTAAGTACAAGGAAGTGAAAGGAGAGGGATTAACTGGGACTGATACAAAATAGTATCCTGAAAGGACACCTGCTTCCTGATACAATTATCAATATACGAGACAGAAATTTGAAGACCGTGGAGGGTTCTGCAGCACCAGCACTGACTCCTTTATTCTGGTCCAGTTGGAGAATTAAGGTGTCAATTGTCAGCATTTCAGTAACATCATTATAAATACAGTGCTTTTTGGGTCATTAGTTGTTTCTACTTCTCAGTTGCTTTTCTGCCCTTCTTACTAACTTTTCCTGTCCCTTGCACTTCACATACTGCTGGCTGCTCTGTCTGTTTCTAGCTTGCGTGGATGTCTGCAGCAGCTGCTGAGCAGTGCTCTCTGTGCTGTGGAGAAAGAGGATGGACACCACATCTGGGCTCTCTTGGAGCCTGAGAGCAACCACCAGGCACAAGGTCTCTGCTGTGGCTGTGGCTGTCCTGAAATACCAATACTAGCAGTACACAAATGCAAACCACTCCTCAGGGGCACAGGGCTGGAGAAGAACAGCCTGGGAAAGATTTCGTGAACCCATTTGAACCTGGGCTTGTTCTTTGAATTTCACAGTTTCCT
Source organism: Platysteira castanea (assembly GCA_013397175.1). NCBI lineage: Eukaryota > Metazoa > Chordata > Aves > Passeriformes > Platysteira > Platysteira castanea. The sequence continues at coordinate 46,246 of VYXC01002069.1, forward strand.
TTCCTACAATTTCTTAGAATTTTCTTATAAGGAAGACAGGAACTTTCTTGCTGCTAAATGTGAGAAGAAACATTGATATTGCTACAGACTGAGATTACTGAGCTTCCTGAGCAAGTAATGATGGACTTCATTGATCTTTACACTGGACTGTTTGCTTTTTAGCTAAAGATGATACTTCATTTTTCATAATACAGAACACTTGCATGCCTTTTAAATCAGATTGTGGATCAAAATTTATTTTCTAACTCATTATAATTCCTTATTTTTTCCAAATTGTAATTTCACTGCACAGTACTCTCCATATCATTAACACCCCCAGGAACACTTCTCAGCACAGTGTTAATGCCAATTAAAAATCTGTTCTCAGTGTGCTGCCTCTACTTGCTGAAATGGAAATAAATGAAAAAGACAGCTAAAATCTTATCAGAGGATACCAAGTAAACAGCCTCTCCCTGTCATAAAAATATGGGAATAGAAGAGTCTTTACTTGAGGATATGGCAAATGCCATAGTTGGAAGAGCTGGATACTCTGAGTACCCAGGGGATGATGAAGCAGGCTAGGACAGGGTAGTCCTGGGGAGCTACTTGCTGCTTCCTGCTCTGGCTTCCTCCCAGGAGCCATGCCAGGCTTTTTCACTCTGTTTTCCTATTCCATCTTAAAAATCATTTGCTCTCGGCTCCTGCCACTTGGGCTGAATGGCTGTTGCATGATGCCATTGCTCCATTTTACTTCATTTTTGACTCAGATTTAATCACAGCCAGTCTCTGCCCTGGGCTCTGGGGCTGGCTTTGCTTTGTCATTGAAGACACGCTCTCCCTCTCTGCTGTGCAACACTCAGCAATCAGATCCCTTCCCTGTCAATTAAACAAGGCAAGCAGATTTTAGATTCGTGCTCAGTCCCGCCGTTGTCCTTTGCCACCACAGCTGACATCTGTTAACAAGATGCTGAGAGGGACATGCATGGCCACGCTCCCAGGACGAGACACCTCTGTTCCTAATGTCACAGCAAATACCACCTTGCCCAGGGTCCCGTGCCTGCTCTCCACCTGCCTCAGCCAAGGGCCCATTTCCCCAGCAGAAAAGGAGATGGGCAGTTAACACAAACCCTACAGACAGCTGTTTTCACTCCAAGCTCACCCCAAGTACCGGGGAGCTCAGGCTCCTGAAGGACATGGACCACACACCACGACTACCCCAAAGCCGGCTCCTTTCCCCTTCACTGCCTGCTGCCACTCCTTCCGGACCATGCCCAGGGGACTCCTGCTCCCTCCCTGCACCCTGGTGCAGCAGCTGGCTGGCAAAGCACAGACATGGCAGGATCAGCAGCCCAAAACCACGGCTGCTACAGCAGCAGCCGAAACAAGCCCTGCAGCTGCCAGTGCCTATCGTGGAGAGACGGGATACAGCAGCAAGTGCTCAGCGTGGGGCCTGGACCATCACCCCATGGGCAGTAGCAATATGTCCCCACGGCACCAACAGCAACCACCTCCAAGGAGAAGCCATCTAAATGCAATTTTCTGATGTATCTGCGGTTTCTGTCAGAAGAATTAAAACAAAATTGAAGGCTGTAACACCTGTGAGTCGTCAGAGCATCTCTGTGCAGTGCTGGGCTTTGCAGGAGGCTTTGTTCTGTGCACTGCTGGCACTGCCGCAGGGGTGCAGAAGGCAGGCTGTGTTTAACACCTCTGTTCTGGTAGCTGCCAGCTTTCCTAGAGGTGGACCAAGGTGACAGAAACAAGGAAAGAATGATAGGTATTACAGGAGACAAGAAGGCTCTCCACAGTCAGCCGTGAATGATGGGAAGAAATGAGACCAGGAGCGTGTAGGAACAGGGGAAGCTTGAAGGATGGAGGGATCTGAAGGGGTCAGTCACCCACTGGTGGGTAGCTGGCAGCTGTAGCTTTGATCAAAGAATTGCCACTGCAAACTGGCTTTTATGGGAGGAGTGCCTATTTGGCGCCAAGGGAAAACCCAGAAAGGAAAATGCAAGGATGCAGAGATCTCCAGAGCACTGATGATATTTGGGCTTTGAGAGAGTAATGAACTTAGGCCTCCTGAGTATGCCTCAATCCCCTGCTCTGCAGCTGTTCCCAGCCCCACTCTGTCCCCACTATGAGGTTTACAGGGATTACGAGGTAAGATGAAACAAACAACCTGAAATAACCTCACACTCCTGCCTTAAGACCTTGATTAGGAGCACACGTACATTTTGTATGTACACATGCAAAGAGCTAATTACCCACCTGCCCTGCCAAACCACAAACCCCAGCTGCTAGTTCAGTTTACAACTTCTCCCATTCTCCTTAAATCTGGCACTGAAAGGGGCTGCTGTTCTGTCCCCTCTTACTTTGAGGGGTCTCATGCCCTGCAGCAATAAATAGGATCTGGGAATCTGCAGACACTTTCAAGCATTTACACAGAAATAGTATTTGCTGGTTTTATGATAACTTATGGTAGAGTGTATGCAACTTGGTAGACAAGTTACAACTATCTGAAGATAAGCAAAACTGGACAAGGGAAAAGAAGGTCAAATTAAGGATGATATGAGAATGGTAATGAATTTGATGTGTTCTCACAGCTGCAGCACTGCAATTTCTCTTTCTACAGCCACACTGAGAATCCATCATCTCCTTTCAGTGTTCCCAAATGTTGCATGTCCCTTGCCTACAGATGCCTGGGAATACAACTAACACATACTACTCTGCCAACCACTTGCAATCTCAGCAGGGCCAAAGACTGTAAAATTTCTGGAGGTTCATGAAAGCTGCTGTCCGTGGCACTGCACAGACCAAACACCAGCTGCTGCCAAGAAAAGCATCCTGCCCATGAGTCCAACTTTTATGCAAGGACAGGGAAGACCTAATAAGCAACCTGCCCATTTTTGCAGCACACAAAACTGAGTGAAGCCATCCAGAATCAAACATATGGAAGTTTTAGTTCCCCTGCTTTGTCACTGATCATCCTGCTCAGCCTGAGAGAAGACTGCTGGAGTGTGGATGCTTGGGACTGCACATGGCCATAGGACACCAGATTCCTTCTCCTGCTTCTGGAGGAGATCAGAGCAAGTGACGAAGAAGAACATCCTCCTCTGCAGTGCAACACCCATCACCAGGGCCACAGAAAAGGGCCAGCCTGGCAGCCATTTAGCACTGAGCTCTGGCACAAAGCTCTTGCTGTGGTCTGACGGGAGCTCTGGTCCTCTTGCCCTGTACAAAGCTGAAAGCACACCCAGCACTGAAGTGTCCATGCTGTTTGTGGCCTTCTCTGTGAGTCTCTGCCAAAGCCTCCCTGAGGAGTGGATGTCTTGACAGAGGCAGCAGCAGTTATTAAACAAATCCCAAGCAACCACGTTCCCGTGGAACTCCGAAAAGTGCTTTCAGAAGAGAGGACTTTGCAGTACTTATAGCTGTTTGTCAAGGTGTTCTGGGAATTAGCCCAAAGGAGCACTGGAAGCTGTGTGACAAAGCAACCATACTTGGACTTCTCAAAAATAAGGTCTTATCTCTCTTTCCCAAGGGTTTCTACAGGTCTTTTGGAGCTTTCAGAGAGAAGCTGCTTCTCTCTTGTCTTTTAAAGCACACTTATACATCAAATTAGAAGTACAAGCCAGCCAATTTAAACACATGTAAGCACATTCTGGATAAAGCTAGTAGGCAGGAGGCACAGTAGCACTCAAGACAGAGCAGCCTGAGCTTTATCACTGCTGCAAGCAAAGCACAAACTCTCCAGAGACCTCTATGTACCTAGTCTGGTTGCTAATGTTACAAAAGCACATACAGAAGCCCATCACATATATCTCATTATTCTTACTCAGACTAATTAGGAGAGCACTAACACAGGCTCTGATCCCTCACACTGCTGTTTCGCTGTGGAGGCACACTGCCCTTTTTTTGGCTGCTGAAGCACCAGATCAGATGCAGTGGAAATTACTGCTGTACTTCACTGCTGCAGGGAGTGCTGTCATCTGAGAGACCATGTGGTGCTGCAGGCCTGACACAAAGGACATTTTTGCCCATGTTGTGGCTCTGTGCCATCTTTAGCTCCTCATCCCCAAGCAGGTGCCTGGAGGCTCCAGTGGTGGCAGGGAGAGGCTGGTTCTCTGTAAATGTCTGCGGGCTGGCACCACACCAGGGAGTGGGAGTTGGATGGCAAGCGAGTTGTACTGCCTGCGGTTTCACTGGTGGAGTTGGCAAGCACCACCCCAAATAAACTGAGCTGGGGTCCCATTTTGTGGCTGTCTGGCATTACAAGCCTTATCTACACTTGGACAAGTGATTCCACTGGCTAACCTAACTCCAGCAATCAGCAGAACCGTAGGGATTGCCAAGACTGAACTAAGTGTGGTTTCCATGTGAATCCAGGCAGAAGTACAGCAAAAATTACAGCTCCTTGGTCTGCCTCTGGCTTTTGCAAGTGCCACTACATTCCTACATTACTGCTGGCCTTCAAACTGAGGTTTCTGCTTAAGCTTGACCAAGCTTATAGCAAATTCCTGCTGCATCATAACTGAACTCCTTTTAAGTTTGTTGTTGAGATGTGTCACTTCTACACCATGTGCTGCCTTCTGCCCCTCCTTTTCTTAAGCTGAGTAGGTAAAGGAGAATTTGCTGCTTCCAAATGCCCCTCTCCCCACCCTCTAGCAGGCCAGCGTGGGTCTTGGATGACCTTAACACCACTGGGTCAGAAATGGAGACTTTGAGCAAATCCAGGCAGCTGCTTCCCAGAGCAGAGTGACCTCGGTCGGGTTTAAGAAGGTGTGGGTGGCAGTGTCAGGCTTTCCTAGCAGGCCGTGCCCTCTGATCCCCCTCTCATCCTGGCCTTCCCCAGCTGCCTAAGCCCTGGTGGGGCTGTTTGGGTGCACCCCCTGTGCAGCCATATCTCTCCTCTCTGCATGAGGCGTGAGTAAAGGGCTGCTTCGGTACCCAGCTTGCATTAGCTAAATATTTTTCTGATTTAGCCTGTGAAAGCTACAGACAAACACAACAAAATCCTAAATAAAATCTCAGTGCCAAGTTCGAAGAAAAGGTGATGTTCATCACTTAATATATTTTTTACATTAAAAAGTGTTAGGGGATTATTTTTCCCCCACAGAAAATATTGATTATAAATCACCTTTTGTTCTTATTTAACTTTTCTTAATGTGACTAAATAGCATAAATAGACCTGCCTCAGAGTGCTGAAATCTGAAAATTGTATCAATTTTTGGATTTCCAATAAAACAAAACTAAACCTTTTTTAAAAACATCAGTTATTTAGACAAAGCAATTTTCACTGCAAGTGGAAACATTTTCTACCACTTTTATGTAAACATTAAAAATGTGTTCAAAGAAAATCATGCCGCTTACTTTTCAATGTACAGCTTGCTTTTATCAAGGCTGATAAAATTACTAGCAACTAGGCTTTCCTCTCATAAGCATTTACAGAATTGGTAAGAAGCCTCTCACCATGAATTTATTTCTGACCCCAGAGGTCTGTGCTCTGAAGCTGTGAATAGATTGGTGGACCAAAAAAGGGGAACTAGAATTCATGTTTTAAATTGCAGCTACAATTCAAACATGTCATTTTAAATTGAGGCCAATTAGAAGCTCGAGAGAAAAACATGTAAGATCACAGTATATAACAACAACCTACAAGAAAATATGTATGTTAATCATAAGAGCAAGCAACTCCAGTTTCACAGTTTAAACACACAGATTTTAATACTGACCAACAGGTGTGTCCTCCGAAAGGCTGAGAAGGGCCATGTTCCCGTTTGTGCTTCTGGCTCCATTGTCAAAGAAATAGGGGGCATAATTTGCCTGAACTGCAATTAAAACAAAACAGAAGCCAAACAAAAGCATTTTGTAGGTGGCAGTTATTTGGCTGGCTCAGTTACCTGACTCTCAGTAAACAGAAGCTGTTTTGGGAATACTGTGAGTGCATAACACACCCAGTTGCTGCAATGGACCGTCTCTGTATGGATATTTTTAATAAAATTACTTGCCACTGTGCCACTATTCACACAGCAGGAAATAGAGTATATAAAAAACCTCCAAACCAACAGAAACAAAACAAGTAGCAGGATCTCCCTAAAAAAAATCTCAACCCGTTCCAGACAGCTTCACTGAAAATTTAACCTTTTCAGCTTGCAGTGCTGGAACACCTCTCTCCTACTCTACACATACAGGTCTGAGACTTTCCCAGTGCCTCAGTACCTTACCCAGTATTCTTACCCAGTGTTCTAAGCACATCCTGCTGCAAAATTATGCCTACTACATGAGCAATTAGCCATAATTAAATAGTTACTTACTTGCTGCCAGACAACAGCAAAGTTTAAAAAAAAAAAAAAACAAAACAAGAAACAACAAATTAGTTGTCATTCTACTGACTGACTGTTAGAGATTCAAAATAGCCCACTTGAAGCAGAACTGCAAGTATTTAAACACAGAGGGTAACATTTGCACAAGGACCAGTTGCCAAGGAAAATATTTCAGAGCAACATTACCACATCAGTAAGGATAACTACAGGATTCAAGGTTATGCTTGTCTTCTCCTATATTTTTACATAACAAAGTGATTATTGTACTCACCCAGGCAAACATGCACCAAACTGAGAAAAAAGGAGGGGGTGAAATGCCTTACATGCTTCATCCCACTGAAGAAAGAGCCAACTTCTTCCATGTTTTTAGGGCTTGGTTTTTGTTGGTTTTATTTACTTTTTTTATCCCTCTGGAATGTCCAGGAAAGTGCCCTTCAGACTGATGTAGCAGAGAAATGTGGAAGAGGCTGTAACAGATGCTAAGATGTTAAGCGGATGACACGTCTTAATTTCTGAGGAATTTAAAGAAGCTCCTTCCTACCATCTAATTAGACCAATTACTTTGCAGGGAGCTGTGGGACTCATCTCTGAGACAAGATTTGGAGGAATCAGTGTAACTCTCATATTTTGCTGTTGGTACTGCATTTGTGCTGTCCAAACACACAGGTCAGGGAGAAGGTAAAGTAGAAATTTGTTTTCTTTCTGAACTCTATCTTTAATTCTCTAAACCAGTTCTCTGTTTTTGAGAGCTAAAAGAAGTTTATTTTTATTTTAGCTTTGGTAATCTTGAAAAACTACAAAAGAAGAAAATCTAATATTAGCAAAAAAAAATGGAAAGGATTGTTATCACTTTAAAGTAACCACTTATGATAGCAAAAAATACACAGTATTGCATATTAAAAATGCAGAAGTAAAAATGTTCTTTTTATGACTTGGCCTGATCATTTAATTTTTAAAGTGCATGAATTGCTGAAAACATCTTTTACTTTCAGCAGGCAATTTTCAACATACTAAAAAGTGTGTTTAACCATCAACACATCGAAAAAGTTAACAGAGTGGGTTTTTTTAAATTGCTTGTTTTGACATTTAGAAGGTGTTTGCACTAACTTAAAATACATATCTTGCAATATACTATACGGTTAAAAATCAGGCACTCTGGGAGGATGTTCACAGATAAACCTGCTTGAAAGGAGCTCCATCAGTGACGAAATGTGACTCAATGACCCTCGCGGTCCCTTCCAGCTCAGACGATCCTGTGATTCCGCACTACTTGGCTGCCAAGCACGGGGATGTTTACACTGGAGCTGAGCTGTTTAAACCTGACCTGCGGCAAAGCACTTGCCCTTTAAGGATGCGTTAGTGGAGTTTTCTGGGTTATTTAATTAACAGCCAGAGTGAAAGAAATGTCTAAGAAATTAATCCGTCGAAGAGTTCCCCACGGCAGCGCTTTCGAAAGTGGCAGAAGCTGCCCGTGCTGCGACCCTCGCTGGGCGGCTGCAGCGGCTCAGGGGAGGCGGGCACAGGCAGCGGGGACACTGGAAGCAGGTGCAGAGCCAGGGAGCAGCTTCACACAGGGCAGCGTGGAGGGCTTTGGCTCCCTCATTCAACCACAAGTTTTATCGCTGTTTGCTAAAGTTTCAGAAGGGAGCAGGTCAGTGTTCCCTAGACATGACCCCACAGACAGAGGCTCCGCTCCCAGCCCTGGCCTGCGGGCGGCAGAGCTGAGGATGGGCAGCGCTCCAGGGATGGCTTTCGTCACTCGTGGAGGGCAGGGACAGGCTGGGCAGTTCCTGTACATTTTTCCTACAGAGGGAGCTGGCAGTTCGATCCTGTCACACATTTATGGCGTTCCTTACCCTGACCTTGGCAGGGGGAACAACTGCTGGAGGGGCCATGGGAGAGACCTTTGCTGCAGACAGTGCTGTGCTGTGGACAGGGCTTGTGTGCACCCCTGGGCTCTCCAGTGCTGCTGGAAGGACACCTCTGCCTGCAGGACGGATCAGCTGTAAGGCTCTCAGAAGCAGAAAAGCAAAACTCTTGGGCCAAAATTAACAAAACTCAGCACCCATAATGGAACCTGCCAGAGAATGTTACGGAGGGCAAAAGACTAAAAAAAGGCTGCAAATGGATCAGACAAATTAATGAAGACTGGGTTCATTGATGACTAACAAATGTGATGACACAGATGCCCACCCTGGCTCAGTACAGCACTGCATTACCACCTGCCAGGAGCTCGGAAGGCTCTTTGTCATCTTCATCTTTTTCTAACCATCTCCTACGGGATCAGAACTTTGTTCTGACTCTGTATGACTATTCCTGTAGAGAACTATTTACAAAAAGCTCCGTGTTGAACCAATCCGTGGCTGCAGCAGGGGCCTGTAAAGCTCAGGGAAACCAGCAGCAGGCAACTATGAAAAACAAATGTATTTTTAGTGCATTTAAATTCGTGATATGGGGATTCAAAGCTGAAAACTGTGTGGGAGCAGATACATATATAGAAGATGGATATAAATTTAGTCTCTGTTGCAGATTTAATCATCCCACCTCTGTCAAAAGTAGTATTAAACCACTGATAAAATCACAGAAATAGACCTACATGGTGGCCAAAAGAAAATATAAATAGCACCTAAATGTCGTCTCATCTGCCTCCTCAATCCAGAACTAACAACATACTTTTTTTTCTACAGAGTATTTCATAGAACAAGTGATGGAGAGCTCTTGTCAAAGCTAATAGCTGTCTGTTCCCCTGGTTGCATCCCCTGGGGATCTGAATCTCTAGGGCCTGCATCTCCAAGGAAGCAAAATGTCTCCCTCCTGAATTTCAATGAGTTTGAGCTCTTAATCCCCTTACAGTTTGAAAACCTAGCTAATATGACTGTGTACAGTCAGATCCAAACCTAACACAGCAACATCTGATAGAATATTTTTTTCTGTCAGGAAATATACTTTGATCAAAACCAACACAGCTCATGGATCCCGGCTTATTTGGATGTATTTTCTCATTCGGAAGGAAAGGGGCAGGAGGAGGTTTCAGGAAAGCAGCACCTTCTGTCCCAGCATTTTTGGGAATGGAAGGATCCCTTTTTCTACGTAGAAGAAACTTTCTATTTCATACATTTTTAGCATATCAAGTAACAAGAAACATAAAAGAAGAATGAAATATACCCATCTGATCTTAAATATACCCACCTGACCTGAACCAACTGGTTTCCCATGGTGCTGTTTGTTTAGTATTCAGTATGAAGAATATCCAGAAAAGACTGAATATCTTCAGAAAAGAATTTCTGGGTTTGGGTCACTGATTAGCAATATCTACTGGAGCTTTTGTGAAGCCCCCTGGGATGCCCTGAGCAATGGAGGCTTTTTTTCCCCTAAGACAAAGCAACTTCCCAACCTGAAACTGAATCATTGCTGGGCACAGGGGCCAGGCACAAAACCAGCCACACACAAGGCCCTACCAGCTCCTGCCCTATTATCTTTCATCTCTCTGAGCCTTTGAGAATTTTGGAAAAACCTGGGTCTCACCATGTTCACTTTTTAGCCCTAAAGCTTAAGCCTAAGACGAGTAGTCTTCCTTAACCAAGTATGGCTGACAAGAAAGGGGCTTCCACCAGTACCAAGAGCTGCACTTCTTCTGTTTACACAGCCATGAATGGGGAATTGTGGACCCCACAAAGACAGCTGTTGGTGAGCCCAGTCCCAAAGCACAGCCTAGAATGCTGGCCAGACTAGAACTGGCAGCAGACGCCAACATAAAATGGCAACTAAACTGCCCCAGGAGCACAGCCCCTCACACAACCCAGCAATGCCACCAGGAGCTCGGGCTGGGGGCGGCAGAAGGCCTGATAGGAGCTGAGGGAGTGAGTGCCCTGTTGTGCCACTGGAATCCCAGCTGGCACCCGCTGCCACCCGTGCTGGCAGGCTGCGCAGAGGGCACGGACTGAGCTGGCATGAGAGGAGTTACTCCTTCCACATCGTGGGTGGCCCTTCCACCTCAGGACGATCACGTTAGAGCTGCCCACCTGGGGAATGCCTGCTTGGCATATAAATGGGAGTTTTCATGAGCTGAATTTTCAATCAGTTTTTTGGATGCTTACATGCATTTGCAATTTTAAAATAGTGAAGAAAATAAAATGAGGCCACTCTCGTCACTTGGGCTATGCAAATTTGTTAAAATGACATGGAATTTTTGGTAGTCATGACAGATTAAAATGCAAACCAATAAATGCTTCTTTCTCCCTCTCACTGTTATTCTCTTGTTATTAATTGAATGAATTTAATAATCTAAAAGGAAATGAGCTCATTGTTACAGTTCTGACACGTGGAGGTCTAAGTTCAGTTTTCATATGTAGCACAGACAGTCTATAAATAATCAACCCAAGATCATTAAATGTACATAAAAGTAATGAAAAGATAGTGATGTGATCATTAGTGATCTTGGTTAAATTTATAAACCTCTCTTAGCTTAGTAATTCCAGGCTGAAAGTGGCACTGTACTGTTTGGTTTAAGGAATTTAACAAACAACACTAGTTGTAACTCAGCTGTCTACACATCCTTTTTTACATTTTAGCTCCACTAAGCAGCTACACTAAACCTCAGCAGTGTGCAGGAGGATGGTGAAGCCTGGGTAGTGTCACAGAGTGGTTTGTGCTGGAAGGGACCTTTAAAGCTCACCTAGTCCAAGCCCCTGCAATGAGCAGGGACATCTTCAACTAGATCAGGTTGCTCCTGAAGGTTTCCAGGGACAGGGCATCTACAGCTTCCCAGGGCAGCCTGTGCCAGTATTTCACCACCCTCATCAGAAAAAAGTTAGTCTGATAAAAGACATAGCACGAAGAAGACTTTGTAACTCAACTGATTCAGGAAGATACACTCACAGAAGAAGGAGAACATTCCTCATTCATGGAAAGGAAAACCAAGATTTAGAGAGGTGACCACAAGAACTATATCAACTTGAACCCCTTGGATTTGAATCCGCCCTCTTTTGGATAACAAGAGCAGAAATACTCAGCCATGATGTTACCTCCACATATCAGCCACTCCCTATCTCCAAAGGAATTAAGAAAATATGTCAGGAAAACAGAGGGAGAGCAGACACCAAATATCTAGCAATTTTAGCATTTCCACAGTGGCTTGAAAAGAGACAACAAAGTGCTTTCCAAACAAAATGTGGTAGGCATTTTTTCCACACAGGGAAAGAGATGGCACTTTCATCTCATCAGAAAAAACTCTAGTCTACACACCAAAAATCTCAGAGCATTTGCCTGCATGATTTATCATGAGTTATTGTCATTCACTGTGGGTGGCAGCAGAGGTTTGGGGAATCCTTGGGAAAAAGAAGTAACTTCATCTCAGATACAGCTTCTCCTGGTTTTAGTCTGCCAAAAAGTGTTTTATAGCATTTGCAAAAAAGGCGCTGCAGGTAACTGAGGAAAGGGGAACATTTTCTGCAGCTGCTAAGTAATTAAAGTTCTTGCTATCTATTTTACTAGCTTAGAGGCTTTTAAAGAGCACTGCAAAATCCATTTACAATTCAGTAACTTTGCTTCTTTGGAAACTACGAATCACTCACCTTGTTTTCTTTTGACAGGGTTAGAAAATGAACAAATAGTCCCTAGAATATCCAGGTATATTTAGATAGCCTACATTCACTTCACCAGCATGATCTGTGATGGATGTGGTGCCGTGGAGCATGACACAGATCTGTGTGAAAGATGCCATTTAGCAGCAGGCAGGCAGTCCAAGTTATTTATGAAAGAACTAGTATTGTTCATTGTTTTGCACGTAAAAATTATACATATAACTCAGAGTTGGGGTGTGAATAATGAATAAATCAAGATTTTATAGTTTACTCAGTGTGGCTGAGAAAAATAACAAGACTGGACCACACCAGCGCTTTGGTCACAGGGGCTGATGCAGCCGCTGGATTCTGCTCAGGTAAATGTACAACGCTGTGACTNTGTTTAGGCAGGGCAAAGAAACACTTGTGTTCTCCCTGTAAATCTCCTGGCTGGTGTGCGTGCCGTGGCCATCCCTGTGTGGATGTCCTGCTTACAAGGTTGTAGCGTGGCTTGTTGAACCAGGGGATGTATGAAAACAAAACATGCTCCTTGCACTGCCGTGTCTAACCAAACCCAGCTCTCAGTACAGGAATGGCATGAATGCAAACATTACAGGTGAACTAAAGCCCTCACTAGAGATCAGCTCTGGACCACACCAGCACTTTGGTCACAGGGGCTGATGCAGCCCCTGGATTTTACTCAAGTAAATGTACAACGCTGTGACTGCAGGTGGCTCTTCCAGTGACATCTCTTGGGAATGCAGAGGTGTGCCTTCAACCATTCTCAAAAGGGAATCCCACAACTCAGCAACCTCACACTGGACTAAGTGACCAGGTACTTACCTTGTTAGGATATGGAGATCCAACTGGCCAGGACATACTCCAGCCTTTCCCTTGGACTGCTGCGTGCAGAGGAAACCTGGGTATCCAGGCAACCTTACACCAAAGCAGGGCTTGTCCTTAACCTAGAAAACAAGATAGGTGTCAACAAATCTTCTATTACAAGAATATTAAATACTCAGCTTTGAAGTAGTTTACCTCCAAAACATGTGGGATTATTGCTCTATTCCCACTTACATTTTCCATTAACTATCTACTCTTTGCCTGGAGAGATTTCTACAATCAGTGGGTGTATGATGGTTCTCAAAACAAGTAGTTTGACCTGTTTAAATCCCAAAGATTGTCTCTTCATTCTACTAGCTCTGCCTGTGAGCACTGTGCTCTCACCATCTCCTTCCACACTTTCTAGTACGTTATCTCAAAAAGCTGTACTTGCCTTTTTTTTTTTAAACAATCTACCAGTAAGATAAATAGAGAAAACTACATAGCAAGAATATCAACAATAGATGATAAGTTGAAGAATGAATAAAATATCCGAGAAAAGATGTCCACATCTGCTAACTAAGATTACATGATCCAAAGTTATTGCAGTGAATGCTGCAATACAAATTAAATGACCGAAAAATCTCTTCTCGTTCCATGGCTTTAAGATGACTATATGGTGCCTTGAAATGGAGATGTTCAAATCCTGTAAGTGTCCTTGGTACAAAATTAATGTCTGAAAACAAAAAAGGCAATGCAGCACCATTTTATGACATATTTTTTTTAAAATGTACACTCCAGTCAGTCTCATGGGCAGAAATTCATGGAGACAAATTAATGTAGTTTGGCAGTTGGGGAAATTTGGACAGCAGAAGAATTTCTTTGAGATCCCACACAGACAAAGAAGGGGTGACCACCATGTCAAGAGACAAAATACTAATTTTCTGTTCAGTGAGAACCAACAAGGAGGAAGACCTGACATGTTTAGGAACAAAAGAAAGCATGGAAAGAATGCTGGGGAAGGAAATAGAAAGTTATGTTCAAGAGACAGGAAAAAGTGCAAAGCACATTTTATGATAAAATTATGAAGAGCAGATTGACTTTACTGGTCAGACTCAAGGATCTGTTTTAAAAACTGCTGAGTCTTGACTTAAATGGAAATTTAAGAGGAGTTCCTTTCAAAGCCTATCAAAGGTGGAGCTTATGGGGTTAAGGTCGACATGCACATAGTGCTTTCTCTCTCTTCATCAACCACACACCTGAAGATGTGTGCAGAATAAAGCAGCAGTATTGGTATATATTTAGCTAAGTAAAAGGAAAATGCTGAATTGTTTAACCTTGATACATTCAAAGAACATCAAGATATGAGCTCAGTGACAATTGCCATCATTTATTGTTTCCCAAGTAATGGAAGTTAAACAATTGGAAAGCCACTGAGTCAAAAAGAATGCTTTAAAGAGGGACTTGAAGACACTTGGATTATCTCAGCTCACACAGAGTCTTGTTTTTAACCACCTCACTGTTTCTGTGATAGCACTCATAAACAGATGGACTTCTTCACACTTTTTTTTCCCTATGAAGACATCTTCCTTTACAGGCGTATTGATCCCTTGGGGAGAAATCTGTGATGCAAATAGGTTTTAGCACTGCTTGGTGAGCAGGCCGCACAACTGGCGTTCTGGGACTGACACAGGGTTCTGGGACAATGCAAACAGGAGGACCTGCCTAGCAAAGACAGCATTTTCCAGTGCACTTCAGTTTTGGGAGACAACTGGAAGCACATGCTACAGAGATTTGATTTTCAGAGACCAGGCAAACACCAAAGGGTGCCTCAGGAATATGTCTTTTTGCCCCCTGAGGTTGGCATCAGTGCTGAAGACCAAACAGCATGGCAAAATCCAGCAGAAAAGCACTCTTCTTCACTGACCTAAGCAGCATCTTGCTTGTCAGGTGGTTGAGGGAAACCCTGCTTCTGTTTGGCTTTTGCAGCTGGAGATCCTTTAGATACAAAAAAATGTATCCACTGCTGTCCACACTTCTCACAAACGCCGTGCACAGCAATGGAGTTAAACGATTGTACAGGTCAGTTAACGAACAGGCATTTTGGGGGGATGAAACCTTTGAATGCTGGGGCTCCAATGCCTCCTGGACCAGGTGGAAATCATCAGCCCTGAGTACCTGTGCTGTACCAGCAGCTGGGAGCAATCAGCTCTGAAAGGAACATCCCAGCTGCAGGCTGAGTGTCTGACACACACCAGGCCTGGTACCAGAGCTGCTTGGGAGAGCTGAGCTGGTTGTGGCTGTCAGGCTGCAGCAGCCAGACCAGTCACGTTCATGTCAGGATCACTCATCGGTACATAGTGACCTGATTTCCCTGCTAACGTGTTCAGAGCCTGACCAGATGGGACTGTGAGTGTAAGGTGCTTATCCTACAGGAAATCTGTCCTTAGCTCCCTTGTGGAGCATCAGCCTGAAAATGAGGAATTAAATCCCTAACACTTGGAAGATATTCACAGTCAGTACACCTGAAACACACGAACAAATGCTGGCACAAAGGTTGAACGACAACTTGAACAGATCCATATCTGGATACTGACCTTTTCTAGCAGAAATCCCACCACTGAGACATGGAAAACAGAAGTAATTTCTGGGAATTCCATCTGTGCTGATAGCCCTGCTTTAAGATCAGAAGACAAAGCATGATGGAACAGTTATGTGTTCAAAACCAAGGTAGATTATCCAATGGCTGCTGTAATTCTTATAATACTGAAGGCTACTGGGAACCACAGGCAGATGTGGAGTGGAACCAACACCCTTGCTCCTGCCATTAGGGAGCTCTCTCTGCTCCCCAACAGCAATTAAAAAAAATGAGGCCTGCAGAGCAATTAGCTATGGCAAAGACAACTGCTTACACCTAGTAACAACTGAGGTAAAAAAATGACTGTGTAAGTGGGTTTTCCCCTCAACCTAACGAGGGACCAAAGAGACAAGCTTTGGATAAATTCTTCTCAGAGGAAACCTCAGTGAAAAGTGCACATACATCTGACCTGCCTCCACCATCTGTCAATATTTTCCTAGAGCTATTCATGAGGGAGTAGTTAGCAATAACTTCAGACAAAAGAGTCAGGTAACAGGTCCTCAGACTTGATCCAATGAATACTGAAGCCGCCATGAGTCTTCTGCTCAGTTTTGGCAAGAATCAGCTGTGTATCTACACAGGAAGTATTTATCCTTCTGCTTTTTTATTTCAGCTGAGTTTATTGTTTGAGATGATATTGTTCATGGAAGACTGTAGTTCTCCTTGGCAACTGGAATCACAAGAAATTGCCCCTGTAGTCCACACTTTGGATAAACAGAACTTATCCAGAGCCAAAATCCCAAATTCCTTGAGGATACCTGGGCCTCTGCATCAGTTGTGAGCCACACAGTCTAGAGGGCTGGAAAGCCAACATAAAGAGCCCTCATTACACCTTTTGGGATAATATTTTGTATAAAGAATACATATTTTTATTTCTCCTACTACCCACTTAGAGAAAAAGGGATCCCAAAACTTGCATCTACACCAACATTCCCTGTGAGCAGGGATCATTTCTCCTGCACTCCCGGCAATTCACAGTCACAGCACCAAATGAAACAGAGTGATTTGGTGCTAGCTGGTGGTATTAAGCTGTAAACAAAGTGAGAAGCCACCTGGCTCACTTAATTGACAGGGTCAGCCCAGGATTCAACATCTGTTATGCCAGGCATAGAGGCACTTCAGAAACATCTTTATTGCAACTTAAGGGCTGTGCAATTTTCTTGCTTGACAGCCGAGTGCACACAAAAACACAAAGATACCAAAAATGTGTTTGTCAGCTTGGACAAGATAAATTTACTACTTTATACATGCATACAGCTTGTATATTTTGAAAAGCCACTGAGAAAATATGTTTCTCTTCTGGTAAGGCCAGAAAAATATATGTAGAAGTGAAGGGAAAACAAAAGGAAGAACAGATGCCTGTAAGTGAAACCATGATCAGATGGTAGCTCTGTTCTACCACATGGGCAAATGGCCTGGTACGTAAGGGTCAAACTCTGCTCGGGAATTACTTTCAGGAGGACACGCAACATTCTGATACCTCTATATAAAGCAACAAAGCATTTGGGCAGCAGTCACAATCCATGCTGAAATAATTTGGAGATTCCTGCTTTCGTCTGCTCAGCCAAGGCTAGGCCCTCACACAAGTAGCATCTTTAACTTGAATAGCCCCCAACCAGGGATTGAGGCCAGTCTGGGAAACTTAGTGAGTAAAAATACGTAAGTGCATTAAATTATGTCCTGGGATCTCCCCAGAGATCCAGAGTATTTCTGTAATATTGTGTAATGGTCTCTGAGGCTTATGCTTTTGTTATCAGAGGGAACATTTTGCCTGAAGGAGGGTTCGAGAACTTGGAGAATGCTGTTTGGACGGTGTAAGGCAAAGAGGAAAATCATACAGCATTTTTCAGATCTAAAAGAAAAGGGCTTAAACTCACATTAGAAAACAGAATCTTCAAATCTGTTAATGATGCTTTATACAGAGCTGTAAACACATGGCTGTATTTTACAGAGTAAAACGCTGCTACAAACAATACCAAAAATGCTTTTTACATTTGCCTATCATTTATATTATACAGATTCTTTCTGTGAGCTCCACAAAACAATAGAAATAAAATATGTTGGCCCCTTGACCAGCAACAGAACAATGAAACACAGTGCCTTCACTCACCTCCTGATTCAGAGGTCTTGCAAGGAGGACTGGCAGCTTCATTCTCTTTTATATCAAAGTGCTATGCATGGTCAGTGCTAGGAATGGTCATTGATTCAAAATATGAATTCAAGAATAGGAAGTTGAGTGTCGGATCTACCTACTCTCAAAACCAATATGAAAATAAAATAATAGCAAGCACACAGAAGACCCAGAATTGCTTAGTACAATAGAAACATTCCCAGTAAGAGCAGGACCGTGAGTAAGTGCCCATAAACATGACCTTTGGGAATTGCATTTGCCTGTGTGTTACAAGAGACCTCTGACTGTTCCCATTCAATTCCCCCAAATTGTGAAGGACACCGAAATCATTTCTATCATACTGACAATTATGTTAAGAGAAAGAGAGTGCTATGAGTACTGAGGGAAAAATTACTATTTGCAATTTGCAATTTGCCCAGCAGCAGAAAAAGTTTCTACCCCTCCTCACGCTCACTAGAAGGAAAACTGAATTTATGAACAAAAGTAATTCAGTTTTAAGGACCCTCCCCCAGGCAGAGAAATAGCAGCAATGCAGAAGACAGTTAGGAAAGGACAGAAGATACATGAGTAAAGTATCAGCGGGTGCTTCAGTTTCTCTGTTATTCAGCCCTTTGGTATTATTCTCAGCATTTATTTCATGCTCCAGAAAGCTTTGTTTATTGAGGTGATCACACAACTCCGGTGGCTTGAAAGAACAGCTGCCTTCTGGCTTCAGAGGAACAGATGAAATCTGATTAGGTTTAATATCTTTTCAGTATGCTCTTTAATAACCACCTGATGACATTCTTAAGGAAGTTAAGAACCAGGCCACTTTGATTTTAAAGTCAGATTTAGTCCCTTTGGAAAACATTGAAAAGCTTACTTGAATCTGGCCCATCACCACTATTTTAGCAACCTGCTTATCTAGTTTGTCAGCCCTTTCTCAATTATGAGATTTTTATCATTTGTAGAAATCTACTTCCAAGTGGCCTGCAAGCACCAAGGACAAAGGCTGCAGGAAAAATCATCAATGCCTGGCTACAAACAAACACCTTTGTTAATATAAAATAAATCATTCAAAGAAAAGGTTAAGTATGCATGTATACTGATAACTAGAAACAAAAGCATCAACCCTTCACCACCTCTGAGACGATCTAGAAATACAAATCTATTCAATTCGGCCACCTCTTCAACCAGCTCTCTTCATTCTCTTACTCGAGGAGCTAAATCTCTGTTTGGTGCAGAGGAATATTCAACTGACACAAATTCTGGTGGCAGGCAGACAACTTTGTCAGGCTCTTTCTGCTGGGTTAATATTAACAAAGGTGCCTGAGTGAAGGAAAGAATAAACAGTACTGAAGCCTTTCCCCAAACAAACAGCAATATACACTCATGTCCTAACTGTGAAAGGAGGGTCCTCAAGCAAGTGAAGCACTGTGAGTTGTGCATGTAGGCAGATGCTTCACTCTCCTCTCAGTCTGCTCATTTTAGCTGTGGAAGTGGTCCAGGAACCACCAGAGGGACTGGCCGAGGACAAGGCTTGCAGTATTTCTTTATTTCCAATGGAGTAATTTTAAAACCCACACCTGTAAAACAAACACGGAAAAGAGAGAAAATAAGAGATTTGTTTAATTGGGAGTGTTGAGAAAAGCACAAAACTTTAATATCTGAAGTTCAGCCGTGTTTTGTGTGGGCAGGCTTAGATTAGCAGTGATCTGAAAATAAAACGGGATGTGATGGCAATTTTTTTTCTTTTCATTAGGTTGCTGGAGGTCACTGATTCCCAGCAGCTTATTTTCTCCTTAGCAGGGATACACAATCACTGAAAGTTTGCTGCTGCTGGAAGTTTCCACAGTCAGGTGAAGGTCTTCATAGACACAGGATGGTGCTACTGTCTCTCCAGAGCTTGAATTCTGCAATTAACACATTAAACAGTATCTCCCCCCTTACTATCATCACATTCTCCCTAATTCCTGCACAGAAGCCACACACTGACATTGGCTTGAAGCATTTGCTTTCTGGGACAGCAATTGTTTCTGATGGAATGACAACATCCTAGGAAATCCGTGGTTTGCTTCTAAAGAAGTAGCCAGTGTGGTTATATTGACCCTCTCCCCAAGCCACACTGAGCTGGCCTCCAAGTGGCTTTGCAGCTTGCCCATGGCACATGCCCAGCACAAAAAACAGTGCAGAGCAATGCTGAGAAACAGTTCCTGTGCTTTGCCTGCAGACTATAAAGCAAGTAATATCCCCCTGGAAAAGACAGCACAAGTCACCCAGAAATCTCACAGCAACAATTCAAAACAAATCCAACATTGTACAACTCCAGTCCCGAACTGCACATTGAACAGAAGAGCTCAGCTTTGGGCAGTTGGTGCATTAGGCACAACTTTTACATCTGCCTCTCAGTAAGAGTAGAAACCAATTCAGATCAGGCATTTTGACACAAGCAGATCTGAGGAAGTCATTTGCAGCAGAAAGGGGCACCCTATACGGAAGCAAATAAACAACAACCCCCGACCTAAAAAGGGTTTGGCTTCTGGTAAGGACAGGAGATGATTACAGTAAGAGTATTGGAATGCTCAGAGAACCAGGGCAGAGGGTAAGGGGATGAGCAAAGATCATAAAGTATTACTGTGTTTGCAACAGAGGAGAGCATTTCAGATTCCCTTTGTCGGAGTTCTTTGTGGTGAATTTACAGGTTTTAATGGAGTGCTTCCTTTGTACTCCTTTCTCCCCCTCAGCACAGTACCTTCCATTGCTCTGTGAGACCAGCATCAGCGTACTTCATCCACAGGAAACAGCAGCCTCCTTTCAAAGGAACATTCTCTTTGCGAGCTCTTTTATCAGAGAGATCTCATGCCTGTTGCATGTAAAGAAGCCTGAAACGCCCCCTATTTTGTCAGACAGCAGGAAGTACTCAGATTGAAAAGTAACAGCTGTGCTTATCACATGAGGTCTCAGTGAGGTGGAAAGGGTACAGGACCAGGCAGGCAGCAGCATCTGTGATCCAGATCAGGCCAGGAGTGGCAGAAACCACCTCTGTGCCTCTGGCACTGCACTCCCCAGGCCTTGTGGGCCAGCTGGGAACCTGCTCTTGCTCAAGCCCTCAGCTGCTACTACACCTGCTGATCAAATGAGGAGCCCCAGACAGCTACAAACCCCTGACCCATAATAATCCTGCAATTTGTTCACTGCTCCTGGTACCAATAGGATTCTGCCTATAAAACAGAGCCCATGATTCAGCACGGGGAGACTGGACAGGAAGGAAAGGCTCCAGTTAAAGGAAAACTGTAGAGTAATACAAAGATTTCTACCTAAGTTATCTAAATATAAAAAGTAATAAAGCATTTAAGATATTTTTTCAGCTAGAATGAACTTGCTTGGAACTTCAAATTAGTAATTTTATGGTTAAAAGATTAGAAATAGGAAGTAGACTATTTTAGATCAAATTCTTTATCTTTAGAGTTTAACAAAAGTTATCAGCTAGTAATTTTATTGCATTTAGAAACATTAAGATGCTAAGATTCTAAAAAGCATATTAATTCTTTTATCCTAGAGTTGTTCACGGTTTAATTTTTTATCACTGGGGTCTCACTGAAACCAAGGTTTTTATGGACTTGTTTTGATATTGATATTATGGACATTATTATGGACTTATACATTGATACTCCTTTAATCAGACTCGATCATATTTGATTGTTTTACACTATGGGCATTAAATGGATTCTAATCTCTTCTAATCTTATTTCTTCCTGATCCAAATGCTCAGTAAGTTTTCTGAGAAAAAGGGAACAATTTCTCAGTGATACAATGAAGATAATATTTACCTGCATGGAAAATTCTATGCAGTTTGCAGACAGAAAAAATGCAGAGTGCTGTGATTTATCTCTAATGAATACCTAATTCATGTAATGAAACTGTAAACCTTTTTACCTTTATGTGCTTTTTTCCTGAGTTTGGGTACTTTTGAGCAGCAGATTCTTCTAACCTTCTGACCTAAGGGTGAAAAATAATACATTATCAGTGGAGACAGGTAATGCAAATAACTGCACATATACATTAAATGTGTCAGAGTTCACTGACATTTTGATTACTGTATCTACCACTGACATCCCTGTATGGAGAGATCAGTAAAACAAAGGATTATCATGACTGATTTTTAGATCTCTGCACAGCTTTGTCCGTAGTGTGGGACAGGAACTTATTTGCTCTTCCATCATTACTCACAGATACATCAGATGCGTAGTGAAGATTTCTTTATCCTTTGAAGTGTCACATTGGCAGGCAATACAATTACAGTTACACCACTTTAACAAAATATAAAAAATTACCAACAGGAAAAAAGAGCATATCTGTGTCTAGATGCACAGGAGTGTAGAATAAATTGCTTTGGATGAGCAAAGCCACTGAAATATTCCCTCCCTACCACACCTAAATAAGTGACTGCAGGTGACATAGTATGTGCTGGACACAATAAAGGGGGAAAAAAAGGGTTTACTCTGGAGCTGAGGTGGAGCAGAAAGAACAGAGGCAGATGATTTCTCATCAATGACATATGGTCAGTGTTTCTGGAAATCACTGAGGCAGAGTTTACAGCCAAGGCTGGTGATGGAGGCTGAGATGTCTTGTCACCATAATTTACTTCTGATGTAACAGGTTTAACATGCAAAGTACATTTATCGTGCAAACCCAGTCACTTTTACTTTCACATCAGTGCTTAGAGATGAGGAACAGTGTTCCTTTGCACACTTCCTCCCCACCTTCTGATTCACTGAAGTACCATGAACATAAAAAGGGAACACTATTATGGGATCTTGCAGGTATTCAGTTGTGTTTTATTGTTATGGTCATCTCCTGTCCTTCCTGGAAAGGCTTCCCTTATACTCCTGAAGACACATCTAGAAATTCTCTAGCTCCCTTTGCACTATTCCTTAAGTTTTCCTCATGGGTCACAGAAAAACCTGACTAAAAAGAACTAGAAAAGGCAAAGAGAGCCAAAGGATTTCAGGTACCCCTGCTCTGGCAAATTGCTCTACCATTCAGAATAGACTTCAGTAAATAAGAAAACTGGGCAGCTGACAACCAATCAGAAAAACAGCTTCCACATGTTTCTCCATGCTTGTATTTACATATAAAGCAATTCTTAGAAGGTTTCTAGAAAATATCAGGCACAGAAAGTCTGCTGTTTCTGACCTTTGGACACTTAGCTACTTGTTTTTCCTTATCTCACATTTATTCTCTAGATCTTGTATAAAATACACACTGTGAAAAATCATGGTGAGTCTCAGAGATTTACTATATCAAACCTCAAATCTGCACAGGTAACTCTAGACTGGTCCTCTCAATTTAAAAACTCTACCGAACTGTCCTCCTGCAAATGCAGAATGACATCTGCAAAGATGTGGCTATAGACAGATGGAAACTCCTCTGTTTTTAAGATTTTAACTGCTCTGTGAATTTGGAATACTGCAAAATAGTAACTAAGTGCCTCAAGGTAATACAGAAGCGTGGAATATGAGTGGTAAAATACCTTAACCAACCAACAAAAAAACAAAGGAAAAAAAAGTTTAGACTGTCGGAAGGTCAGAAGTTACTCTCACCTGTTTCACTGTTTTATAAAGAACTTCTCACTGATTCATGTTCCCTTGTTTCATTAGGGTAGAAACTTTTTCCATTAACACATTTCCCACTATTAAGAGAATTATATTATTCTTACATTGGTAGGTAGTATCTACTTGGAAAATATAACAGGAAGTATTTGCAGAAGAGCAGATTTCAGAACACAGATTAAGGTAAGAATTAATGGTGCTGTACTACAGGCAACAGGCAATAACAGAGGAAACACTACTGTACAAACCAAAGCACTGATATGCTACCACATTCTGCAGTCCAAGTCCTTTTCTAAGTTCAATCTTTCTTTTCATTGTCAAGCTCTGTTTGTTTCCTTCGATTAAAATCAACATAGTAAATAAGCATTTTATATCAAAAAAGGAAAGAACAGGAGAAGAGCAAGCTGTGTTAGAAGACAGTGCATCTACTGTACCTTCTGCAGCAAAGACATTGAGGCACAAAAGACAGACAAACAAAAAGCCACAAAGTGCCAGGAGCTTCATCCTTCCAACTGGTCACGAGATGTTTCCAAGGAGACTGAAGGAGTGTCCTGGTCTTCTCCAGTACAACCTCACCTTTTTATAAGATAGAGCCAAAGGAATGTTATGTTCAGAATGGGTGGAGATTTGGCCTTTGTATTGCACTTCAGCAGATGAAAAGAAACAGCACTTCCTATTTCAAGATGCAATTTACTCAGAATCAGGCAGCATAGAGAGTCCCCTACAATTTACACAGGAACCTGGAGTATTCAAATACACAGGGATGCTCTGAGGCAGAGTCCTTTTCTGGTGCATCACAGCAGCCTCTCCGGGGGACCTGGTGTGCTCCTCTGCATGACTGGAGAGGCAGAGAGCACAGCTGAACTGAACCTGTATGGACAGTGATCGGGGCCTGAAACGGCAAACCAAACCCAGGGTGTTTTAATCAAAGCAATTGCCAGTGTGTTGTTAACATAATTAACAAGACAGCTGGTTAAGCAGCAGATTTCTGAGTTTATTATTAACTTCTCAGTATCTATTGTATCTGAATAATTAAGTTGTGGAGATTCCAGCTAACAGTTAATATTAAGAAGTTATCAAATTCAACATAGTATCAAGGTTCAGAGAGTGTACTTTGAAAAAAAAAAAAAGTCCTTCAAGGAGGGAACAACTACAGAGCTGAGTCTCTTAAAAAAGGTAAGAAGTTCAGGTTTGGCAACATCCAATTCTCACAGCCTAATCTGATAAGATTTGGGTCTCTAACAGCAGAATATGTTATAAGATATGTAACCTTAAAAGGTGGGTGAAGTATCTGGAAGCCATCCAGACTTGGAATTACAGCAGGATAGAAGGCTTCACTCTGGTGCACATATATTGCCCCCACCCCCAGTTTCAAAGGTTTCCTATTTCAGATTTGGGATTTGGTTTGTTTCTTGCACTGTACCAGCAGCCTTCCAAATTTGGGTCACCCCTTTATCTACCAAATTTAACCCCAAAAACTTATTTCTGCAGTCCTACCTAGCAATATCCATATGTGGTGAAGATCGCTACAGCCTGACAGCCTTTTCTGTTTGCCAAGGCCGGCATTAGCAAGGTTCAAGAATCAAATCACTAACAAAACTTGTTACAAGATAGTATTATCTTCCAAGTGCTGTAAGAAAGCCCTGCCTCACCACTGGCACACCCCAGTTGTTCAGCCTGTAGTAAGGCCTTTAGTTCACATCCCTGCTGAGCATGTCAGGAAGGACTTTTACAGTTCAGCCAATGCAGAGAAAAATGAATGACAACAGAGCAGCAATGTTGTTTTTATGATCTCAGGCTTGTTTTGAATAATGAAACAGATACGTATGAGTCCTCATTTTGTACTTTTAAAGTCAACACTTTTGCTGGTTAACACTGAATCAAATGACATAAATCCCAACATAAACTGAGCATGTAAAATGGAGCTGGTCAGCCTACTCACAAAGCTTTGCAGAAGATCTGAAATGTCAATAAGGCACATGAAGTGGTTGGTAGGAGAGTAATTTTTCTGCTACATTCAATCAGGATAGATAGTGGTAGCACTGAAGCAAGTATCTCACTTAGTGACTGCAGTATTTTATCTCCATTACACTTTCTGAGAAACTTCTAGGCAAGCTCATGTACTGGGGGAAGTGAGTGAACGGCTGCGTGGGGCTTAGTTGCCAGTTGGGGTTAAACTACAGCAATACCCAAATTATTTTTCATGTCTTTTTAGCCTTAACTAGAAGCATCACCTTCCCTTCCTGTGTGCATGATAAGAAATAAAAAAGATGAATACAGAAAAGTAACCAGGTATGCCGGGAGATGACGCACAAAACAGAACCTCATCACATGATGGCTACTGACATTTCCAACTATGCTCATTTAAACAAAAAAGTGCTGGAATGTTAAATGTACTACATGTGCTGCCAACACCTACCTCAAAACCCCCCCTTCTTTCTTCTGAAGTATTTACAACATAATATTGGCAACAGAAGTATTTACAAAGACTTATTTTTCTAAATACACATAACAGCGCTGTAACTTTACCAATCACCCCAAGCAAGAAAACAGCATGTGCTGCCTGAACACCCCACTTGTTTTCTGCGTGGAAGAGGCAGGCTCCTACTTGGTCTCCTCTGTTACAGCAATCCAAGCCTTCCAGCTACTGTGATGGGAAATGAGGCAAACCTGTACAGTCATCACCCAAAAACCCCTGAGAGGGGTTTGATAGGAACAAGACCAGGTGCCTATTTTTTCAAGGACAGCATCAGTTTGAGGGTTTGTGCTGGCTTACTGTCAGGCTGCTATTGGAACGCAAACAGAAAACCTGAAAACTTTCTGAAACTAAAATACTTTATAAATTTATCAATAGAACTTACTGGGGTGAGGATATTGTAAGCAACTAATTTATTTTCACCAATTTTCACCAACTGAGTTGCAAACCTTGAGAGAGTGTTTTGAGTAGGTATTGGGGTCCATGAAATATGTCTTGCTTAGCAGTTTTGAGAGCAAACATAGCTGAGGAAGATTTTTTTTCTCCAAAATGAATACTTTCTGAAGAAATTTAAGTGCTTTATTGTGTCTGGGGAGACACAATAAAGACGCTCTCGCACCTGCCAGGTTGAGCAGAAAGGAGGAAAAATGGATGGATTTATTTACATTATCTCATTCTTATACACGTCCCAACTCCACAAGGGATTGGAGAGCATGTCACTTCCTTCTCCATCCCACTGGAGAAGAAAGGTGCTCATCAAAGTTGTCATATCACAAAAGGAATGAAAAACAGAAAATACTATTAAGTAAACACTGGCTATTATTTACATTAAACTGTGTGAGAAAGAATCTGACTCCAAGGTTAAAAACAGAAGGCTTACAAAAACCAGGGCAACACTTTATATCTTAAAATTTCAGACTGTAAAAGCTGATCAGTGCTGTGGTTGGACCCTCTAATTCTTAATGCCCTGTTTCATATGCTTCTATAAATGCTAATGTTACAGGAAACATTAAGCAAACTGAAAATGGAAGATTAGAAGCAATGACCTAGCATAATCTTTAGACTTGTCCTGAGATAAAAGCCTTTAGCAAATAAGGTTGCAGAATATACAAAATAGTAAGACAGAACTGTGTCAGGGGAGTGGCTGGAGACAGGAAATGGAATAAAAACACAGATTACTAAATAGCCTGCTAACCTGTGCCCTCAGAGTCTGTCAGCTGGAAGTTTGAGGCATCTGTATGATAATCTTCATTAAGGCATTAATTTTATGAAAGGAGAAGTAGCTGCTGTACGTCTCTCCAGCTGAAAAAAGGCTGGGAAGGAAACTGAGAGCAGAGATACTTCTGAATCATCCAGAGAAATAAGGGATGCATCCTGAGATTTGCATTATGTTTGCATTAATACCTGCTGTTCAAAAGCCACATAGGATGCTCTCAAAATCTTATAGAAAGTAGTTTGAGTTCTTAACATTAAATTAAGGCATGATCCAGAGTCCCCTTTTGTGCTTGCCAAAAAGAAACTAGATAAACTCTTAAATTTGCAATCTTCATAGAGTCATTATTTCTGGAGGTGGTATAAGATTCATTAATATTTTTTAAAGGTCATGCCATTCTAAGAAGATTCTGCATTTTGTATATGAAAATTTCTTTTAACCAGGTTGAAGCAGCCGTTTGCGACATAAGGAGAATAACATAGTTGGAGCGAACAGTCTTGTTAGAGCTAAATGAAATTAACTTTTGAGCTGCGAGAAGGCAGGAAACCTTAAGAACTTTCAGGATACAAAGTTAATTTAACCCAACATAGACAAGTTATGGTGAACCAACCTACTTATCCAGGAGCATGTGAGGGCCTGTTTTGGAAGGAGGGAACATAGTGTAGAAACTGAAGGCTGTAGTAGGAGTCACTACATGAAAGGCAGCAATGGCAACATCTGGGATACAGTAACTAACAAAGATCAGAAGGAAGAGCAAGACTGAGGTTACAATTTCTCCTGGCAGTTTATGCTGAGCCGATAAACACTTTGAAGACTGTCCTGGAACAGGGTTTATAGCATCTTTGACATAGCTTTTTCAGCAAGTGTCCTGCCACTCCCTCAGATTGTGCCTGTAAGTAAAGCCTCTGCAGAGCCACCAGCTGGTGTGTCTGTGTCTCGTGTGCTGTTCAAGGTGTCAGGCTCTGAGCATTCACTCCATTCTCTCCACAGGTCACTGTCCTGGATAGTCCTATTAAAGTGGAACTTGCAGCTCTTTTTATTTTGCTTAGTTTTAACTTATCCCCTGCTGGCAATGTGGGAAAGGTGGAACAACAGATGCTTCCCCTTTCCCCCTGTTTACTTAATGTGTTCTCTCTCTTAGTTTTTCAAAGTCTTAGATGTGATGAGGTTTATCTGGTTGTTGTAGGCTCCTAAACAGCATAATGAAATGAGACAAGGGTTCAGGCCAGAAACATTGGGTGCAGTGTTCAGTGTGGTATGCATGATGGAAACCTTTCTTTCTTGTGGTAGCCCAGTCTTCTAGTTCAGGCAAGATGTGATTTAAGAGCCTGTTTTTGACAGTTAATCTGCCAGAGCTCACACTTCCATGACAGGGTGATGAGAGGAGCTGTGTAACCTTCTCATTACAGAGTGTAACCTTCTCATTATGGAGGCAGATCTGTTCCCACTGCATGTTACTCCCCACAAGGTAGGGAAAAGACAGGCACCTAAGCAGGGAAGGTTATCCCTCTTGCCACTTACTATAGCTCTAAAGGATTCATCCTTGTTTCACTCAGCACTTTTCCTTTGCTTTGTCTTTCAGAAAGATGACAGAAGAATATGAGGTCTATCTGGTCTTCTGTACAAAGTAACTAGTCTGGTTGCCCAGTGCTTAGTTCCAGAAAACTTGGTAAGAGGAAGGGGTACACTGACAGATGTCTGGGCAGGCATCTCACTCTTCTTTTTCCTGAATAGATAAGGTGTTTACTTCAGCTGGCAAGCCTCCAAAGCAGAAAATACTGTGCAGATGTCAGCCCCATGGCTTTTGGAAAGATCTTGAGATTGTTCTGCATATTCGTCTCTTTCTTTAAAACATGAATAAGCCCTGTCTGCGATCCGATAGGAGGTGGTTGCAGAGACAACAACAATAATAATAAATAATAGAGTGTTTTGTCCTGATGCTGCTGCTTGGCCAC
Source organism: Platysteira castanea (assembly GCA_013397175.1). Taxonomy (NCBI): domain Eukaryota; kingdom Metazoa; phylum Chordata; class Aves; order Passeriformes; genus Platysteira; species Platysteira castanea. Next base: position 74,932 of record VYXC01002069.1, read on the forward strand.
TGTCACCTCTTTCTGATTATTCTGTACAGTGTAGGTATGCTAATCATTTCATACAAGCAAAATTAGTTGGTAATAAAGTCCAGAACTTGAACTAAGGAATTGAGAGGCTAAAGATCTTTCCATTTCTATAATGCTATGAATTTCAACTTTTCTTCTTCCCTCCACCTCCTACAGAGAGATATTTGAGGAGAATGTTCCATTGTTGATTTAGTTTCAGCTTGCTAAAATCTCATGATCCAGTTTACTGGGCAGCATTTCAATGCATTGAACAGTCTGTTCCCCAAAGCATTTATGGTCACCACAGTTGTACACAGGCAGTGTGACTAGGAAGAAGTAGAAGAAAAAAAGACTTCATCAGCAATGGCTTTACTTTTAGGTAGAAGTTTGATGAGATGGGAGAACTCTGCTGAAGCTTTAAAGAGCCCCAGTTTTGTATTAATCCACTTGTGTAGGAGACATAAATAACAGAAGAGTGAGATTTTTGCATTTCAGATAGCTGGTAGTTCTTCTCACCCCCTTGGGACTTAAATATAATTTGTAAACACATGTGGAATTTTGTTTTCTTACATCATTTTGGGTGGGAGGAGGAATCTCATCAGTGGCTCTTGCTCTTACAAGTTCTTCCGAAGCCCTGAAGGAATGTAGTGCTACAAAACATGCAATTCGTGTTTGGTTTTGCAGTTTGCTGGGGTTTTTTTAACTTGTCACATCATTTTTCTTAGAAAAGACGGTGATGGCTGAGGACGTATTGCACTGCTTAGGAAGAAAGAAAGTGATCTTCATCTTTGAATGGACCATCACTACAGTCAGGAATAAGGTGAGTTGGTAGGGTCAGTAGATGTGCAACACCGTGTGTCCAGTCCAGGTGGGATGGTGCAATGAGCCTAGATTTGCATGCAATAAAGGCAGACCTGTAATTTCAAGGCCATTACCTTGATACATTATCATACCTCTGCCATCTCACCACTGCAGTGATGCTGAGTTAGTGTCTTGGAAGAAGTCTGGTACATCCATAGATACCCAGACCACCATGCAATTTATAAAATGGTATAGCTAGTATTTTTCATGGGAGTTATATTTAATCATGGATTTTCCAGTTAAAATTTTAGTTAAATTTCTCTGATAGTGGTTAGCAGCATTTTGTTTTCTTCCCTATCCCACTTAAATTTTTTGTTGACCAACTTTGCAAGAACATGATGTCATGTTTTTTCTTTAAAGGAAAGTGTGTCAATTAAAAAACAGTTTCAGTAGTTCTTTTTGGTGTTCTTCACTAGCAAGAATACAAAGTATAATTATGTAATACATAATGTATTACAAGATTGCTCATTCATACAAGGAAAAACAAACACCACTATATTGCAGTAAAGGCTTAGCTCCTGTGTACAAGCTTATAAAAGAAATGCCTTACAGCAGTACTGAAGATTTACTGAGAAGCTTAACGATGTCTGCAGGAACACACCAAATGGTGTCAAAACTGAGTGAAGGAATTAGCAAAGATGGTGTTCTCTGGACCTATTCCTATCCATCATTGGCAAAGGAGAGGTGGTTAGATCTAAAAGCCATCACTCTCAGACGTGTCAGGTTTGTGTTTCGATAGCGTCAGTTCTGTGTTGTATTTGCTAGAACAGCGTGGGTGAATGCTGGGCTGGTGCCCGACGTCACACCTGGTGCCACAAGGTCACGTGCCTTTGCAGCAGCTGCCCCTCCAGCGCCAGGTGACAGGTCTGAACAGCCACCCCCAGCACGGCGGCTGCCGTGCACTGATGGATTGCACTGATGGATCGTTTCCTGTGTTGCAAGAGTCTGTCTCACTTTCCCCACCTTTCTTACGATGACTAAAGGTAACCAAGACGGCTGAATATTGAAATAAAAATCCAGGTCTTACTTAAATACTGTGTTGAGAGGTTATTTAAATGCATTCCTCTTTTTTATTTCCAGATGGTCTATTTCAAAAATTTGAAGTGAATTTATGGCAACAATTTCTAAATTCCAAGCTGGCTATAAACTGAAGTCCAAGGAAAATTATGCTGCATTACTGAATTATTTTCAAATATTGAAGAGTTAAAAAAAAAAAAAAAAGGGCTCTTTAATGACAGCAGGAACAGGAAGGAATAATCTTTGTCTTGGGACCAATTCAAGTTGCATAAAGACACCAGGCAAGCCCTGTTACTGGGTTATAGGTGAACTATTATAAAGGTAAGTGCATATTACCTGACAGCTTCCAGCAGCCTTAGAGGTGGGGCAAGCTGGATGAAAATTGCAAAGCTAATTACATAAACAATTTCATGAGGTGAGATCTACATTTCATGTTGTATTCTGCTGTGCAAACTTAAAATATATGTCAGTCAGATCTGGCCTTCTTAATTATACTAGCTGACTGTGAAGAACACTTTCTTAGGAAAGTAATTGGTTTATACTCCTGATAAAATTGAAGTAAATGACTAAACATTATGTAGCCACTTATTTAGATCATGATTTTTAAAAGGAGAATTACTTGAAACACCATAAAAATCCTTAGAAACCAGCTATAATCAGTAGCAAGGATCAGAATTTAATTAAATTGTGGACTAAACATCATGTTTATGTCTTCAATGTCCTTTGGCACACATAATAAGGAATTGCTGTAAAAGGTAGGGAATTTTTAGCCAGATTCAATTTACGTATCAATGAGTCATGCCTGGACCTGCAAAAAACCCCAGAATTTTAAGCTCATAAGAAGGTGTGCCTGGTGTCACTAACTACGGGCTGGCTTTAGATTTTCATCTCCCATCAAGTCAGAGCTGCCTTAATTAAGATAAACCTTAACTTTTGCCTTAAGACTTCAAATGTAAAGGAACAATTCCATTTTTTTTTCCTTTTTTGGAGACCAACACTAGGAAAATACTGCTAGTGCTATGATCTCACCCACAGAAGCCAAATCACACCTTTCCACAAGACTGAGCACAAGCGATACTCATGTTTCTTCAGGCACTATTTCTCAAAAGGTTATTAGATTTCTTGTTGGTCTCACTTTCTATGCAAACACCTCCTGTAAGCACTGTGTTGGTTTCTACACATCTCTATTCCAAACAGTCCACAACCCCTCCCTTGGTTCATAGTCAACTTCTAAAACTTCAGCCTCAGAATCTAGACAGAAGGTTTTTTGCCTGAGTTTAATTTTGTAACAAGCACAATTGTTAGAATTTTAAGACAGCTCCTGGGAGATTTCAGAATTTGAGGACAAGCACACTGCTGTGTTCACCTACAGTTAACAGTATTTAGAAATTAAGGGTATCAAATTGCTTAAAAAGATAAAACTTTCTGAACAGGCTACTTACAACTGACATGATCCACATATTTCTTCCTTTTAAGAACTACAGATGTCCCTCCAGCTGTAATAGTGCCAGGAACTAGACTGTACCTAATAATCTTTGGGCACAAAGGAAGTGCAACAAAGTTCTTCAAAATCCACTCTTTATTCCCTCTGTTTGAAGAGTCAAAAAATACTAGAGTGTGTGACAGACATAAAAGCAGCATTGGCTGCAGTAGTGGCCAGCAAGTTACACCAACAGAACAACTTCAAGCGTAGCCAGTATCTTTCAACTGGGAAACACTCCCAAAAAGGTGCTAGCCAGGGGTACTGAGAATCATCTTTGCAGATTCTTTCACAGGAATATGTACTCTCTTACAAAGGAAATTGTAACCATAACCAAAAAAACTATTTATAGTACTCTTCACCAAGTTTCTAATTTGGAAAAAAAAAAATTTCTGTTAACACAGGGAAGGTGAGAGGAGTCAGCTTGTGAGGCTAGAATTTTATTGTTCATAGGTCAATACATAAACATAGCATATTTAACCAGAAACTGATGATCTGAGCTGTTGACATTAGGTCAAAATTTTCTTGACCCAAGAACTCACCTTTTATTCCAACATACAGCAATAGAGTCTGTAAAGTATGTATTTCTTACTGTTAAACCAATTTCACTCTAAGGGAACGTATCTTTTAGACCAAGTTTAACACATCAATTTGGAGAAGAGGTAAACAGACTTAAGCACACAAAATTTATGATCCTGAGGTTTACAGCATGCCATCATCAATTCCCAGTTTCTGTGCCAATTGTACAAGCTTCCAAGAGATGACCACTAGGAGCTCTTCTGAAGGACACACCTTCATCGACAATACAGAAACTTAGCCAGCAGAAGAAAGACACAGCTATATTGCCATTCAACAGTTTTATACATCTAGTATCAAAATAAGCCAGCTATTATAGCCAGTCAACATTAAAGCAAGGAATTCTCATGTGTACTCCAGAGAGAGACTGAAGCTCATATGGGACAAATGCTGCATAGTTCCCACATCTCGTCTTCTTTACACTTGGTCAGCTAACCTGTCAAATCCAATGCATTTCTGACAACTGCTTAAACCTGTCTGAAATTTCTGCCCAGGTCAAAGTCATGATTGCATTTAGGGCCATATGCAATTTATTTGGTTCTTCCAAAGATGTCACTGAAATAAAATTTATGAAACTTAAGTGAAAATTGATGCATCTAAGCAACATTTCATGAAGTAGCTTGTGCCCCTATCTGCCAATGGGATACCAGTTCAAAAATTACTTCCTTTACTATGCAACAACAGTAAAAAAAAAAGAAAGTAAGAGTTGAACTGCCATCAAACCCATTAAAAAGCAGGTAGGACTATTTTATTCATATATTAAAAATAATTTACTTCCCCAAAATAATGTACAATTAGAAGCAGTTCAGACTATTTTAAACACAAAGCTGGAAAGTGTTTGAAGAAAAACTAAGACTGAATCACATTGCACTGAACCAATATGCTGAAATGCTTTAAAATTCTCACTTGGAGCATTGCTGCTTTAACCATGAATGTTTATTTAGTATGTGCACTAGGTAGGCTGTCAGTCAGTTGCAAAGATGAGTCTCTGGTTACTTTTTCCTGCCACCTCCACCACCTGCAAGCATGGTGACCACCCGAATGAAGATGTTCAGTGTATCGGTGTAGATACCCATGCATCTGGAAACAAGAAATCACAGTGAGTACTGTTGAACAGACACAGAATTATTTGGTGTTTCACACCATTATACTTCATTTTGAGAGCCTGCATGAACCATCTGTAACAAAACCCAGCTATGGCTGTCCTCAGTGCTTTGTACATCAAAGAACACCTGTATTTTTATATACCACCTCTGCCAGCATGAACTATTTACAGAAATCCTAACAGACAGTATACTGCTCTCACACAGGAGCCTCTGCTTTTATACTGAACTTTCATCTGTTTATCTCCAAGAATTTTGAAGGTCAGTATTACTCTACTTTTATTGGAATAAAATAGAGACAAGGAGGTAAGAATTCACCTAAGATCAGACAGACATTTACAAAAAGCTACTTGTTAGTCAGACTTGGTCTTTACTGAGAGTCAATCCTTCCTTCCCTATTTATCACACCACTGCAGCTTTTTTATTTAGTTCCAAAGACTAATACATTTTAAATGACTATGGAAAGATTAACTTCTTTTGTCTCAACTGATACTGACAGTTATTTTCAGAAAGCAGCTATAAATTCTGCCAGCAGTGCTTTAGAAAACAAAAATACTTTTTAGAATGTACTGCTGGAGGCATGTGACACCACACACTCAATTCTGTTTCTCACAATTCTCACAGTGATTTCAGTTTTAACTTCAGTAGCTATTTTCTCATTGTTGTTTTCAAACCCTGTGATTTTTCACATTTAACAGCAATACACTTTTGAACAACAAACAAAAGGCTATTTTTAAAGCTTACTTCAATCTAACTCGAGGGAAATTCTTAGCCAGACCCTGAGATCAGCTGTGGTAACAGAGAACACTTACGCATTGATGGGGTCATATTTAATCACTCCGTAGAAGGGCAGAGTTTCTGCCCGTTTGACCACCAGCTGTGTATCATAGAGCAGGAACATGCTGAAGAGCACCAGGCCACCATAGACCGCTACCGAATACAAGCCGGCGCCAAAAGCAGAGGTGGGAGGCAAGAACATGGATCCTGAAGGGGAAACGTACAATAGTGTTAAAGGTAACTGTGTGTATCTGCTACTCTGAGTTAGGTCAAACTTCAGCCACTGAGGCACACACTTTTCAGTAAGTATTCAATTCTCAGTTTGTGGTGTGTTTTTGATACCAAGAGCTTTAGTATGCACGCTGAAGATGTCACATACACAACTTGATCCAGTAATTTTGGACACCCTAGGGAACTGCATATTCTTCTTCAGATGAAAGTACCTGTGACTACAACAATGCCTCAAAACACATGAAGGAAAACAAGCTGATCAAGAACTAAAATCACATTTACTGCCTTCCTTATTTTCACTGGCAGTAACTAAAATAAAAGGCACCACTATTGGCCATTTGTCAGACTAACATCTGCCAGAACTGTAGCTTCACATTTGTTTTCAAGAATAAATATGACAGAATATTTTCTGCTGTGCTGGGGTTGCAAGGGCAATATTTAAGGCAAATCTTCACAGGGCAGACCAGCCTGCAACTGTGAGATGCACTTTTACAGCTTAAGTTTATAACCTACTTTACATGACAGTATTGAAACAGTATCTTACCGATTGAAGAGGCAATAACAAAGCCTAAGCCTATGCCAAGTGGTCCTCCCATGTTCAGGAATTTTTCACTTGGAGCACACATGGCCACAGTCGAGAGCCCCCCGACAATTCCAGCAGTGTACCAGGCAGCTCTGATCAGCAGAGGACCACCAAGGAAGGCCAGAGGAGCCACCACTGCACCCATGACACCTAGGCAAAGGAAAACAGAACACATGTAAGACTTGGAACAGCACATGTCAAATCCATGTGATTTTTTTATCTCCAGTCAGATGGCAGGGCTCAAACTAATCCATGCATGACAAAACACCAATGCACTTGATTGTGCTCTCATCTAGAAGGGAGCACAATATATCAGCAACCCTAAATTCTGTGATGTACTTTCATTTAGCACTAGAATACTTCAGAGAGCTCATCTTGGGAAAAAAAAGACTAACAAAAGTCAACATACTGATTGGTTCAAAACAGAGCTGGTAAGAAGAGATACTTAGCATGGACTAATCAACTACATAATAGCATTAGGAGCATGCTACACTGAAAAGCAGGACAGATTTCTGATACAACAATTAGGCAAGTAAGTTAGATTTTTTTTTGCTAGAGGCTTGTAGGAAACATGTATCTACTCCATTAATATCACATTAGGTTTTTTCACTTAATAATAATCACTACAATAAACATAATTTCTTCTTGGCAGACATGTTAGCTCTGGAGAGGCAAATATGATTCCAGTGCCTAACATCCACATGTCTTTTCTGAACTACAAAATACTTCTGGAAAAACAGTTTTGAAAAATGAGAGCCATTGTTATTTGAAGTAGGTATCATTGGTGCACTGACTCCTTAAATACCTGATGGACACATCCCTGAAGTAAACTAATACTGACATCTCTTTTTCTTTTTGGTTAGGCTTTCAAATACTTCCTATCCTTCACTACTGCTCACACTACAGCTGAAGAATAGTTAGTGTAGACACTCTCCTATAGCAAAGCTGTAGTGTTAGAAGGCAGTCACAAAACCAAAGCAGCTATGAAAACATCTAGTTCTGTCCAATGTGGAGTATACATACCTCAAGTTTAACTTGAGCATGACTTTTAGAAGATTATGAAAAACACTAGAGTTCTGTTAAGGACACTTAAGACATCCTTCCCTGACATTCAGAAGTTCTTGCTGATCTCTGAAAAATCTCAACTCTCCTATAGCAATATATAAAAATTTACTTTAAAGCCAAAGTTTTGTTAAAGCAAGCATCTGGTCACACTGAAGCACAGACATCTCTACAACAAACTCTAAAACCACATACCTGAATGCATCATCCACGCTGCATGTTTAGCTATGGGATTATTTTCATAGGATATGGACCTGACCAACATTCCAGCACCAATCATAGCTGCAAAAGTGGCACCAATTGCCTGAAGAAACAGCAGTACAGAGCTCAAGTTAACATATGGACATACGGTCTCTGATCTAATCTCGATATCTAAAAGTCAACACTGTAACTCTGAAAACAGCAACCTAATTCACAATTCGAGTATTCATCAATTTAATTCCTGTAAGGTTACAGTCGGATTTCTGCAGATCTTAGCTTGCAGTGATTTTCATTATATTTTTTCTCAGTTTTCTAGAAATCCAAATTTAATGCTTAAGTTGGCAACAACCTCTTGGCTGTGTAAACTAAGAAAAGGAAAACCCATGGTTCTGCCCCTCACTCTGATTAAGGTACCTGAAATGTGTTAGCCTTCCTTTTCTTGTACATTTCTCCACCCAAAGCCAACATCTAGTTTACAGGCTTTTGCTGCCAATGGTTTTTTAACCTCAGTGCCTCTTCTTACTCATGATTTCAAGCAAAATCATCCAGCATCTACCAAACTGGTACGGAGTGTATAACTTTTATCATCAATGATGCTTTATTAAATTAACTTCCCTAAGTTATGTGGGTGTTGGCATTTAACTGTTACTGTTTCACTCCACTTAACACACTGAATACGTACTAAGCCCACCAGTGTTGTTTCACCCTTGGCAAACAGGAGACAGCTTTCAAAGACATACACAGGAGAGCACAGGGAGGAATAAGAATGCACGGGGACCTCAGTTTCTATTTATAGACAGCAATAGAAACTGTGCCATTAACTTTAGATAGCTATTGCTAAGAGGTTTGTACTTGCACATATACAGCTGGTAAGGAAGCACAGCGTTTTTTTGGTCATGTAGTTTGCCTTTGACAAACCATCAAAGTAGAAAAACATGTTAGAATGTAACTAGAATCACCAAATCTCACATCACAAAGTATCATCAGGATACCTAATAGTCCTTATGGATAAGGACACTAATATAGGTTAAGCTTTGCCTAACTTCCCACCACGGAATTTACAACCATTACATCTGGGGGCCTTCCTCAGTAAATACATTTATTTTTATAACAAAGCTTACCAGCCAGGAACCCTTTGTCATGAGGTTCATGAGTGCAGGAGATCTGCTCACTGCTGCAGCAGACAGAGCTGTCATGCCAATGCTGCCCGCAAAGTACATGTACGTAGACTGAATTCTGTCCTTCACATACTGTGGCCAAATACTGAAAAATACGCAGATAAGCAGTCATACAGAGCTGGGCAGTTACAAGGTTCAGAATGGAGAGCAGCTAAAAACACAATCAAGCTGTTAAATGCATTTGTAGCTACGGATATAAGGGAGGTTTCATAACAGTGTGTTTAGCAACTTCTGCCATGAGTTTACAATGGGGACTGAACTTGTCAATCTTGCTGGTTTAGTCTAATGTTAACTCAGTAGAAACACTGAAAATTACAAATAATGCTAACTATAATTCAATTCTAAGGAGGGAGTGTGCATTGAAAACAGAATATTGAATGCTTTTAACTACAGAAAAAATAAGAGACCAGTGTGTAAACTAACTAACTGGTTTCAGGAAAAAGGTCTACAGAATATGTACTGAGAATGTAGAGAATGTGCTGCTGAGCAGCTCACAAATTGCTGAGTCACAGTGCACATGATTATCTGACACCACAGGACACAAATGTCATTCTGAGAGCTCTAACAACAGCAACAGACCTGGACATAAATGAGTTTCTGCAGTATCATTTGCTCACACTACAGACAGAAAACTTCTCTGTTAACACTATATTTAAACACAGTGCACACATTTTTTCCCATTTCACTCTTTTGACCTGTTATTCAAACCTCATGGAGAAAAAAATTAGACATAGCTCTGACAAGCTTCTCACAGATACAAGTAACACACATTCAGTATAAATGCAGACAGCCACTTCCAAATACAAATGCAAAGTAAAGCAAAATGTGTCCAACACACATTTCTCCCAAGCCCATGCTTATTACTACCCATTTTCTAAGTTTAACTATACAGTTTTGCCATCAGCCAGGGTTTTTTTTGACCAAAAAGCAATTCACCGAAGTTTTAAGAGGAACATGTTTGTTAAATCAAAGCTTAAGCCAAGATATCGTGCTTAATGAAAACTTTTTCCAACAACTGTCTTAAAGTTTAATGAACAGTCTCACAGGAACACCAGGGAAAGTGGTCTTAGCACTGCTTTTCAGAAGACCACACTTCCTAAGTTATCTGGAGCACACCTCACAAGACAGGTTTATATACTCTTCACATAAGATTTAACAAAACAAACTCACTGTGTAACTAAATGGTTACTATCTATTTAATGCTGAATAATTCTAATTTTGCTTTAAAAACCTCCAGAGACATAGGTGGGGGTTTTCTCTTCAGAGCTTAAAAAAGCATAAGCTGAGTGTACACTGGGTGATAGCAGCTAAAGAAGACACAGATAAAGAGAAGGAGATTTGCTTCATTAAAGAACTAAACCATCTTACTTACGCAGCCCTTTCAATAGCTCCAATCTCACTGGACATGCCCATTCCATAGTAGCATAGGGCTCCCAGGCCAACAGCAGCCCCTCCAGCAACAATGAACTTCCCCAGGCGATCAGCTGTATAAAGAAATAGAAAATACACAGATTCATTAATGCTTTTCCTTGGATAGTTAACAACATCCTCATGTGAATTTCGATGTATCTGCAAGAGATGATCCATGTTAGCCTTTCTTCTTAAAGCTGCACTTTAATTTCAAGTCAGTTCACTACCAGTTTCAACAGTCTGAAGGAAACATATGCCTCCAAAGAAGTTTAAAGGTAAGGTTCAAAGATTCTCAGTATTTAAAGCAGAGCTACTCTACCTTTAAGTGCAGTTTCTGCAGATGGCTCAAATGCTGCTTCTTTCACTTCCTGGCCAAGTTTTCCACGCCTTGCACCCGTTCTTACTCTGGTGGCGTAACTCTGTTAGATTCAGAAATAACGTAAGAAATAGATAATGAAATAGAATAGAAAATATTCTTATCAACTTACTTGCTACACTTAAAATTGTTAATTAACCTTTTATTAATCTGTGCTTACCTTCATACATACAAAGCAACTGTGCTCAAGGAAAACAAGTGAACATGAAAGTTTTGGAACCTTTGTGAAAAACATCAACATATTCTACAAGTACAAAACCAGTGTAGCGAATTCCAGAGGCTGGAATTTTCAGACTGCATTTCTTCTACTCTAGTCCCAGTGTACTAAACGCTGCCACAAGCCTTTTTGTTAAATATGAAAACATAATATTTATTTTTTTATTTTGTAATAAAGTATTTTGCTTTCTATGTTAAAACACTCTTCGTGCAAACATTTTAATGTAAAAAAGATTCTTGCACAATATTTATACTTTACAGACACTAAAGCTGGAAAAGCAGCATGATTTTTTCGCTTTCAAGTCTAACCTTGATTTATAGAATAAACCTTGAATGAAGGCCTAGAAACTTAAGGCTGACAAGCTCCAAGTAATTACAGTATGCTGCTCAAAGTCTTAGTGAGTTGCAAGAGCAACACAGAATACACTCATATTTAAATTCAAGAACAACTTTTATAGTTTTATGACAGTTTTTTACAGGAACTTTTAAATTAAAATTGCTTCTGAGCAGCCAAGGACTCACACCAAGCTGTGAGTTTGTTTCAACACTAAAATACAAAACCTACAAGCATTACTCTCATCAGCCATTAGAGGACTACAATTCAGGAGGTTTACCAGAGCCCTTCAGCTTGGTTGTGTTTAGCAGCTAATGAAACCCAGCCCAATGCTAGAGAACTTACACACAAAAAAACCCACGATGCACTGACAAACTTTGAATGCTTAAGAGGAAAACACAAAGGAGGTGAAGAATTTGCCACCAGCACTTCCATTAAGGTGACAGAAGAGCAACAGCAGCCCCTAACAGTTGTGAGTTGTAGGTCTGTGACTTCCCCTCTCAATGAAGAACAAACAGTGTCTCAGGATAACAACAGTCTGGCTTTTAAAAATGCTGCTTAGACCTGTGATTGTCCGGCCATAGATCAGAAATTGGTCTAACCTAGGCTACAGCTCTAAACATGTACTGGGACTAAACAATTCAAAAAAGTTTATTTTAATGTTATATTTAAGACTCTAACTTAGGAACATGGAGACCAGAGAAGAACTTCTGTTCCTCCCACCTTGCTCAGTAAGGCCTGTCCATCCCTAACTACATCTTTTAATCTCTTTTGCCCATTAATTTCCAAGACACAAGTCAGTCATTGGAACAGAAAATTTCACCTCAATTGCTCTGAAACCCCTGTGTTTTGACTGAGCAACATTTTCTGTTCAGTAAATCAGAGCAGGTACCTCAAACAAGCAGAAGGCTCATGCTCATTCACAGCAGGTACTCCATGCAAAGTGATTCTTTTAGCAACACGCTCACCCGTTTAAAAAGTGTGCAGTCAGGGCCATCAGAAAGAGAATTACCTTACCTGGCTAGGCTGCCACAGCCTGTATGCTTTTATACTGGAGCTCCTCAGGGCTGGGGGAGCCTGAGTAATGGTGGGGCGGATTGCCCGGCATGGCAGTGCCCTCAGGCACACCAGCCTGGCAGCCAGCATGGTTGCTGAGATAACTTAACACACTGTGTTCCTGTCAATGCACAAGAAAATGTATTTTATTGTTTGGTTACGTGGTTTTCAGATAAGGTACGCTTATTAGTTATTCTCAACTACAATAAAAGTAGTAAAAAAACCCCAACCAACCAACCAACAGCTTGTAGTAAAAACAGTATTATCATTAAAGTACTATAATAGGAAGTAAAACCTTCTTAAGTACACAATTTAACTTTGTTTTGCCTGTATTTGTTTCTCAGTTTCATCAGAGACTTCTCTCTTACAATTTACTCAGAAACAGAACATACCACTTTTCATACATATAAGTTTAATCAAGGCCCTTTACGTACTTACATTTGAGTTACTTTGGCAACTAACCTTCATTTTGAGACACAACTCTACATGACTACTCTGCTCCCCAAATTTACTTAAACTCCATCTAAGTATAAACCCAAATGAGCAAACAGCACAATACACGTGGTGGCAAAACACTTGGAGAGAGATTTTAAGCCATCCTTTAAGGAATTGGTTAGCTTTACGGGCATAGCATTCAGTCAAGGTCACAGCCCAGAACACAAGCTCAGGTCATCCTGAGCAATATTGACCAGAAAACAGTGACACCACTCAAGGGTAAATTGACAGCACCAGCAGAACCGGCCTGTGTGTTCCACTGATAGCATGAAAACTGCCAGCTCACTGCCACAAATGGCACACATCATACAGAAACCCCAAGGCCTGGGAGGCACACGTACTTTACAATTACACACAACCCCCGGTATCACAGAACACCCCAACTACCAGTGCCTTTTTTCAAACGACCAGTCATTCCTTACGTGTGCAGTGTCCAGTATAACCTAAGAATATTCTAAAGAAAGGCAGGTTTAAACACGGGTTAGAAACAAGCACGCACAACACCGGACAACTCGCATTAATCACAGAGGAGAGAACATAATCCTGCTGCTAGGAAGCCACTTTACTCTGCAGCGCAATGATAAAATGCTGCTTTTGTAACTGGAAATACTCTACGAGATACACCCTGATTGTGCCACTAAACGCAGCTCTTCCACTGGGATGACACGGCCTGCAGGAACTTACAGGGCCAACTCAGTGATTTTCACTTTTCTTTTTGGAAACTGGTACTTAGAGCAAGGTAACGTCAAGCGCTTTATCAAGAGCAAGGACAGCAGAGAGCTGAGAGCTAAAAACAGAACAACATTCCCACATGTTAACTGGCAAAAGCGTAACGTAGCGCTGCGGAGTCACTGCCGCACCAGAGCACGCAGAAACCCCTCCCAACCCCGACAGGGCGGCGGCGGCCGGCGCCCGTCTCAGCCCGGGCAGGGCCGGGCCCNAGGCGCGGGGACGGGTGTGCCCCCTCAGAGGTACGGGAATAGATGGGTGATTAATGACAGAGAAATATAGCAGTTTAGCTATATATGATAGGATAGATGGATGTTCTAGGAGTACAACGTTAAAGTGCCAGCCCGCTGACGCTGCCTGCACCCCGCTCACGGCCTCTGCCTCCTCTGCATGTGAATTTAAGTCTTGTCCTTCCCAGCGTGTCAGAAAGCTCAGGACCTTTNTGTCCCGCTTTCGGCCCACGCCCGGCCCGCGGCCCTACACCTGGCCCAGCCCCGCACCTGGCGCAGATCCCCGCCGCCTCCTGCGCGCTCGACCCCGCTCCGCAGCTGCGCCAGGCCCGGCCCCCGGCAGCGGAAGTGACGCCAGGGCCCCCCGCGCGCTGCCCACGACCGGCTCGCTCCCGCCACGTGACCCCGGAGCCCGCGGGCGCCATTGGCCGGCGGGGCGGTGACGCGGCGCGCGGCCATCTTTGGCCCGGGCAGCGAAGGTTCTGGAAGCCGCGGGCGGCCGGGCCGGCAGGGGGCGCGCGCGCGCGGGGCAGGCGCGGGGACGGGTGTGCCCCCTCAGAGGTACGGGAATAGATGGGTGATTAATGACAGAGAAATATAGCAGTTTAGCTATATATGATAGGATAGATGGATGTTCTAGGAGTACAACGTTAAAGTGCCAGCCCGCTGACGCTGCCTGCACCCCGCTCACGGCCTCTGCCTCCTCTGCATGTGAATTTAAGTCTTGTCCTTCCCAGCGTGTCAGAAAGCTCAGGACCTTTGCATTTCCTTCCCTTACAGCACAGCACTCTAGAAGGGGGAGGTAAATCTCCCCCTCTGTAACCTCTCTTTGGAGATACACCTCTTTTCCTTGTGGATTGAGTACATGCTCTAAGGCTGGTGCTCACATGCCAGATGAGCACACAATACAGGGTTGTTTACATATATTACAGAAATGGATGATGCCAGCTCTAATCCCAGCCTTGCAGGGGTGCTCCACAGCCCTTCCCGGGGCTAAACATTCCCCTTTGGCCTAAACTATTTCTCTACTGACAGCTTCCTTCCAGCCTCCCTCCAAATGGAGCTCTGAGATTTTTTCCAAGTTTAACCCTAATCCTAAACTGAGCCTTACGAGGGACAGAGCAGCATTTCCCTGGACTATCAATTCCTCAAATTTGCACCAAATTTTACTTTGGGAGCCCCCTTCCAGCTCCACTCCAGCCACAGCTCCGTAGTTTCTTTCAACCTTAATGCTAAAGATGGCCATGGTTCTTCATTGCCAAGTAAAACAGACTGTCAGAGTCTTGAGCAGGATCAAAGACAAATATAATAAAAAAGATGTGTTGAATATAGAATTAAGTTCAGAAATAGAATAAGAGTTACAGATATGCTTTTGAAAATTGTGAGATTAGCCTTTCTGTATCTTGGAGCCTCCTTGTTTAAACTATAAGAAAGGAAATACAGTGACCTGCTAGTTCACAAAATGAAAGTCAAGATAAGAGAGATCAGATAGGGAAGAGGTCTGAAAGTGCACCAGCATGTAAGATTTTGAAGAAGAATTTGAATTTATAAGAATGAAGCAGAAGAATACATGACAGAAGGGTGGAAATTCCATCAGAGGGGGCCAAACCTACTGGGGTTTGAGATCTGATTCTTACTTACTCTGACTTACTTGTTTGCTTTCTGTTGGAGTAAGTGAAAATCCAGAGTTTTGGTGTCTATTGTATTGAGGTCGCCTATAATGCAAGAAAAAAAAAGGCCATGAAGATGTTGTTTATTTAGAGACTTGTAGTGCTTATTTCAGAGTTTGTAACACTCTATAATTGTTAGGTACTAAAGGATTCATTATAATAATTAATATTTAAATTTATAATTAAGTTATTAATAGTAATAATTTATGCAAGGAATCAAACTTATCTCTTTTACTACAGCATATAATCATGTAAAGAACTCTCCTGAGACTTTCAAATAAGATACTCATCCTAGCTTTTCTCCAAACTGTTTCTTAAATAGATAATTTTGTCAGAAGCAACCCAAATCTACACAGGGCCCACCCTGCAGCAGACTCAGCAGTTGAAGCCTTCTCACAGAAATTTGCCTGCTGAGGTACTCCTTTCCTCCTAGGTGGTGAACACCTGTAAATGCTCTAGCTGGCTAAGTCCGTGTGTGAGCGGGGCAGCAGGGGCTCGGATGTCCTGAGCAGTTTCTCACTTGGAAGCAGCAGGTTGGGTCCTGCCTGCTGGTGCCACTGCAGCGCTCCCTGGGGCAGGAGGGCGGTGTGCCCCCGTCCCTGTGCCACCCGGGAATGCCGCAGAGCTGCCGAGCAGCCGGCTGTGCTTTTGCAGCACGTAGAGCTCCTGCCGACAAGAGCAGGGATAACAGCAGGACAGAGGCTTGGCAGGGAGATGGCAGCCAAATGCATGCATGAAAACCCGCTTTTTAACTCCAGTGCACTGCTCCTTCACGGGACCGTGTTCAAATGCACTGTGCATCCACCACCTGGGTCTGGTGCTGTTTAGCGCCTTGTTAAGGACCTGGATGATGGCACAGAGGTGCCCTCAGGTTTGCGGGTGGTACGGAACTCGAAGGGATGGCTGCTGCACCAGGTGGTTGTGCTGCCATCCGGAGGGAGGTCGATTGGCTGGAGAATTGGGCAAACGGGACTGTCATGCACTTCAGCAAAAGGAAGTGCAAAGCCCTGCTCTGGGGGAAGAACAGCCCCATCCACCAGCACAGGCTGGGGCTCTCCAGCTGGAGAGTAGAAAGATGCAGGCACACTGGAGGGAGTCCACAAAGGGTCACAGGGGTGACTGGCTGGCAAGAACAGGCTGAGAAAGGTGGGGCTGCTCCATCAGAAGAAGAGAGGGCTTAGGGCACTTTATCAGTGTATAAATAGCTGATGGTAGGGAAAAAAGGAGAAGGAGCCAGAGTCTTCTCAGCGATTTCTGGTGACAGGACAATATGCAATGGACCTAAACTGAAATACAAGACTTTTTTTTAAACATAAGAATTTTTTTGGTGGGTTTTTTTTGTTGTTGTTTTTTGTTTGTTTGTTTGTTGTTTTTTGTTTTGTTTTGGGGTTTTTTATTGTTGTTGTTTTTAAAAATTATTTTTACTGCAAGAGTGGTTGAACGGTGGGACAGGTTGCTCAGAGCATTGTGGAATCCTTCTATAGAAGTTTTGAAAAGCTGACTGGACATAGTCCTGAGCAANGGAGGGAGGTCGATTGGCTGGAGAATTGGGCAAACGGGACTGTCATGCACTTCAGCAAAAGGAAGTGCAAAGCCCTGCTCTGGGGGAAGAACAGCCCCATCCACCAGCACAGGCTGGGGCTCTCCAGCTGGAGAGTAGAAAGATGCAGGCACACTGGAGGGAGTCCACAAAGGGTCACAGGGGTGACTGGCTGGCAAGAACAGGCTGAGAAAGGTGGGGCTGCTCCATCAGAAGAAGAGAGGGCTTAGGGCACTTTATCAGTGTATAAATAGCTGATGGTAGGGAAAAAAGGAGAAGGAGCCAGAGCCTTCTCAGCGATTTCTGGTGACAGGACAATATGCAATGGACCTAAACTGAAATACAAGACTTTTTTTTAAACATAAGAATTTTTTTGGTGGGTTTTTTTTGTTGTTGTTTTTTGTTTGTTTGTTTGTTGTTTTTTGTTTTGTTTTGGGGTTTTTTATTGTTGTTGTTTTTAAAAATTATTTTTACTGCAAGAGTGGTTGAACGGTGGGACAGGTTGCTCAGAGCATTGTGGAATCCTTCTATAGAAGTTTTGAAAAGCTGACTGGACATAGTCCTGAGCAACCTGCTTATGCAGGAGGGCTGCCCTAGATCATCTGCAGAGGTCTCTGCCAACCTCAGCTGTTCCGTGAGTCTATGAAGTATTGATGATTCCTGAAGGATCTGAAGCACTTTTGATTTTTTAGGACTGATATGCACCAATGAAGAGTGTTTGGAAAACAGTAAACAGTTTGTAAAAAAAAGTTATTTTCAAAGCAACAACAACAACAACAACAATAATAAAGAAACCTCATGAAGATACTGTTTTTTGAAAATAGGTGAACGATTCCTCAGTAATCAAAAGTATAAACAGGAAAACTTGTAAATTTTTACTTGTACATAAAAATTTCTTACAATTTCTTTTCAATAGGCCACGTTTTCAAGAACATGTTTTGCATTTGTTGGAAATCTTACATTTCTCTTGACAGGATCAAATACAGTTTGAGATTAGAGGGTTAACTTCTAATTAGATATTCTGCAAGATCAGAAAATGCCATTGTGAGGGGACTTGAATATCCTGAAGGGAAGTGTGAAGTCAGGCTCCAAACCCTGCCTCTCTTCCAGGCAGGAACCAGGTGAGGAGCAGCCCTTCTTCACCTGCTTTGCAGCCCTGCTAGTTCCCAGCAGTGACATTTCCACAAATGGCTGATGCCACGGCTTAAGGGATGGTGGTCTCCAGCTGCCATGCCTGAGGGAAAAGCTGATCCCACTGCCTGACTCCAAAAGAGACTCATCCAAGCTCTGCCCTCCAAGTCCTGCAAGAGAAACATCATGTATTTTCAAAAAATAAAGTCAGCCTATTCTTAGAGATAAATAGTTTCTGAAGGGATTTTGTTGCCTTGCCTTGAAAGCGAGGATCACGAGCAATGCTCTTCCAGGAGGCACCATGGGGCATATTTCAGCCATGCACCCTGCCTTGCCAGCCACCTGCATTGGGACAGCAAAAACACGCTTACATATAGGCCTCTGCAATCCTGGAAAGCCACGGGAGCCACAAAAAGCCCATTATTGTGCTAATAAATAGGGTCAATGTAAATTTTGAAGCCTAAGCTTTTAACTCGGCAGCTTTGGCAGCCTCCTGGAAGAAGAAACATCTCAGTTGTTCACATGGCTGTGTTAATCAGCAGGAAATAAATAAATCTGTGCTTAGCACCATTTCTCCTTAGGGTAAACTTTGCCATTGAAGTTTTCAAATTAAAGCTGAAGAAAAATATTTTGAAGGTTTTCTGGCTGTGCTGACTCCAGCACTCCACATATCTCTCCCAGGAGATTACCGGGGACTTTTGGACTTAGTCTGTTCCTGGTATTCATGTGATAAATGCATATTCATTAAGCTACATGTTCTTACTTTAGATTAGATATCATTAAACACTGCAGTGTGGAGGGAATTTAGGGAAACAGTACTGATGACTTTCTTTAAGCCTGGCAAGAAAAAAAACCCCATTAAATAGAGTGTTACTTTACCATGGAAGAATGACTCCTTCCATGCAGGAATTTGTGCAACAAGAGCAGGTGGGAATGTGCCAGAAGTGAAGAACTGTGCATATTTTCTACAGGTGTGATAATTTTCAGGGTCTTGGATTATTTGGACAGATCTCAAGACATTTCAAATAGACAGTAGCGTCATTTCAGTGGTACTGAACTGTGCTCACTCAGAGGAGTCTTCCCTCCTTTCTGTTACAAAGTTTGCACCTTGCTCGTTTTAAAAAGCATTGCACTGGAATTTGTACTGCAGCTTGTATATTTTGAAGACTTCCATATATATTTACATTAAGCAAAAGTAATTCCAGTCTGGAATTGGAGAAAGTTTGTTCATGAGGAAATTCCCTACGCACAGTCATAACAAGCACAAGCTATGAAGAATTTCAAATGTTTTCTCTGTTGCTAAAATAAAATGAATCCACCATGGCAGACACTTCTGGTGTCAATTAATGTGTTCTGGGCTGTTTAAGTGATAGCTGGATGTTTTTGTGTGTAAAAATGCTGTTTTGAGCACAGGAAAAATAGCCTTTAATTACCATAGACATTAAAAAAATTAATTGATATATACAGTTGTATAAAAATCATTTAAGAATGCAAACCAAACAAGATATCTGTTTGCAATCTCTGCAACAGCCTGAAAAATCAAAAAATACATCTCAAAGAATAAAAATAGCAACAGTTTTAAATGTGTATTTTCCTACTGCTAGAAGTGTTCTACTGTTTTCAGTATTTTTCATGACACAGTGCTGTGAGCACACATACAAGTTTGCTCTGCAAGCACTCTGCAAACTTCAAACTTAGAGGAGGAAAACACTTTCAGGTAGAATGTGTGGAAACCTGCATGTCATGGGGTAGCTTTATGGGAGAAACAGGTTCTCTTGGGGGTTTCTTCAGTCTATGCTATGTTTTCCTTCTTGGGCATGTTAAAGGAAGGAGCATCAAGTCAAGCTGTCTTGATAAAGAACCCTATGCTCCTCAAAGCCCTAAGGGGGGAAAAAAGTCTAAACATCCAAATCTGCTGAAAAATTCCTGCATTCAGTTTTTTGATCATTCATATTTAGGCCCTATTTTTAGAAATTACTTTGTTTTTCTATTTTCTGAGAGGAAACATCACCCAGGTTGCAGTGAACATTTTTTTGGTAGGTTTGATTCTCTATGGCCATATCAGTAATCCTGATGAAGTTGTGCCTCTAATCTGCATCTGCTCCTTAGGGAAGAGGCACAGCTCCCTTTGCCTTATTAGCAGTACCCCCTCGTTTGGCCTAGCACCCCCATTTCCTCTTACTCTGGGTCTTGTCCCAGCAAGTGCTTACCTGGCCTTTTCTCACCTCCTGACATTCCTGCAGGCCTCCCCTTGGGCACAATTCCAACGCTCTTCTGCCTGCTTCCAAACCTGCTGTGTTGTATCCCTGCTTTCTCTCTGTCCTTCCTCAGTCCCTTCCCCATCCTGCACTGCCCCCCCTTTCCCATGCCAGCTGGGATTCATTCTGGCCCTGACAGTTTGTAGCTATTTAAACAAATGGGGTTTTAGCCCTGTCAAATGTTAGTGCTAAACAGTATCAACTACTAAAATAAACCTCCAAAATCAGAAGCTTGATATCAAGACCTATCTTTTCCATTGATTATGTATTTTGTGTCTCATTTGGAGAATGGGGGCTAGAGCATGCATTTCTGTTCCCAGATTTAACCAAGGCTAAAATACATGAAGATAAATAAACTTGCATGTCAAATCACCAGTTCAGTAAATTGCTTAAGGTTGTGAGTAACTATGTGAGTAACACTCTCATGTATTAAACTTAGAGTAGATGCTCAGAACTTGTTTCTTTAGTTACTCAGGAGAAGAGCTTTGGTTTCTCAAGTGCTCAGAGATAAATGAAGATGAGTGCTTTGGTGAACAAGGATCTGACTGGTTATAAATGAATACATGAGATAGAACATTTTGTTCACTCAAGATTCGATTTCAATAAATTGTACATAAAAGGACATTTCTTTTTCTTGAACTCTGTTTTAGAGGCTATACCATGAATTATTTATTTACATCAGACAGTAAAAAAAGCTAAAACAGTTTAAAAATATTTTTCAGTGAAAGGGTGAAATCTACATTTACAGCCTGGGACCTCTCAACCTCCAAGAAATTGCTATTCATTTTGTTTAAATACAACAAATACTCATTTTCCTAAGTGCCTGTGAACTCTATGCTGCAGCAAAAAAATGACCCAGGGCTTTTTCTGAAATTGCTGTTTGTGCTTTCTAATTACTTTAACATGCAGAGCACTGTTCTTCTGCAACTTCTTGAAAAACAAAATTATTTGAAATTCAGTAAGCTTTGATTTAAAGTGATTGGTTTCCACCTGAATGGAGTGGAATTTTCTTCTTGCAAAGTTTATTAGTACATTAAAAGATGCAAATTAATTCATAATTCTTTCAGCTCATTCTCTTGGGAACAATTATACAAGGAAATTATTAATGTACAAGAAAACAACAGTTAAAAATCTCAAAGGGCAATAGAGGTGTGGAATATATGAAAAAACATTTAGACCTAGCTAATAGCAGAACTCGGTTATAATAATAACAGTTCATAAACCAATTTTAATTTTTCTTTATTTGTAAACTGATAGCAGCCACATAGTGCAGACAACTCAAAGGCTGGCGAAAGGGGTTTGCAGTCAAAGGCCCTGTTCTCAATGAAGGGCTGAGTGTGAAGAGTTGAACATGTGCTACCAGGGCTTGTAGGGATCCCTGCCAAAGGTGAGGCGTCAGTGAGCTCACCTGTGCCCGTGTCTCTGCCCACACCTTCCCATGGGGACTGCAGGCCAGGCTGTCATTTCAGTGTAAGCCTCCACACTCTGATAAACAAGCCCCGTACTTTCCATCTGGATAATGAAACCCCCCAGGATCCAAGTAACATCTGATGAAAAAAGAGCAAACACAGGCTTCTTTGATCCACCTATTTTTTCTCCTTTTATTTAAGGTGTTAAACAACTCAGCTACTTTCCATTTTTCTTTTCATAATTTATCAAGCATGCTTTTAATATTACATATCTGATGAAAGTTTCAAATCTTTTTACAGTCACACTCATAACACAGTCTTATCACCAGGATACCTGTAATGACTCTGGGCTATCTGCTTGCAGCACTCCCTGACATATGGCTATCAGTGAAAAGACTGAGAGGGAAACACATGCTCTCAAAATATTTTAAAACAAGCACCACTACTGAGAGCAGTTTGTCCTACAGAATTTGCCCTTTTGTAGCTTTAAGCAGAGCCATATAAACGTAATACACACAGATCAAATCTCTGCTGACATAGCTTGATACACTGGGGCAAGACAAACAGACATCACATGAACTGAGAACAAGGTTACATTATGGAGATGCAGTAGTAAAATAACTTGTATTAGACTTGCTCACATGTGCCTTTCTCTACAGACTCTAAGACTCTAAGAGTACTGTTTATAAATGAGAAATATTTACATTTGAAAAAATAAGATGCTGAACAAATATTTCTCTCTGTTTTCAGAATAGCACAAGAACTGAAATAATAAAAATCTTAATAAATAATGGTTTGACAGAATAAAATCCTTAAGAAGAGTGGACACAGTACTGTTGTACATACAAATCACCCAGACAGAAATCCAGGTTCTAAACACAGCATTATTTATTGAATTTTCTAGTGACAGTAGGCCACTTCCAAAACACCCTCCCACAAAAAAATTCCCAAGTTCCAAAAGAAAGACTTTGTTCTGATGATGTGTCTGAAGGAAAAGATAAGTTTCTACATGTTAAAAAATGGAAGTGTTGAAAATGCTGGCCAAATTCCTGTTCTGTTTTGCTTTTGCAGTTGCATGACTAGATCAATGTATTTCCTTTTGCCAAGTGAAAATAGGCTTCCAGGCAAAAATTCTATCTCACAGTTCAGCTAAAACTACTGAGAGAAATCACTGAATATTACCCATCTAATGCCATCATTCTGTACATTTAGAACAACATATGAACTTCCTGGAAAAATAATTAATGTAACACCCCTATGCAACTCAAATTCCACTAGCCTCTTCTAGCTATTTTGTTTTCTGCTGGTTTCTGCTAGAGACCAAAATCTCCATGAACTGAGAGAGAAAGAGGTGTCAAAGAATCAGAAGAATATTTCTGAGTGAGAATACTGACAAGAGGCTATTATGGTTAAACAGTTTTCAAATGAAAATTCAAATATTTTAAAATGCAAACCCACTTCTTTTTTTCCTGAGGTCAGAAGAATAACAGCTGTTTTTAATGTCATGTTTATTTTTGCCCTTAAAAAACCAAACAAAGCCACAATATAGAAAACTCTAGAAAAAGGATAATGTCCTATGAAGAGATCTGTAATATGCAGGGGCCAATAAGAGGGTGAGGCTAGAGCAGGATTTTTTGAAGCAAAATTTTTTGAAGCAAAAAAAGACTTCGCTTTGGGCTGTGAGATGTGAAACAAGCTGATGGCATCAATTTGATTCTGAAGGGTTATGTACCTATATGAGAAAGCTGTGATTTAACTGAACTTGGGATGGCATTTCAGTAACTGTAAGGACAAAATGGACAGAGGTATTCCGTGTCACCACTGAAGTGATTTCTTGTAAGGCTAGCACCAAGGTTCAGTGGCTGAGATCTCTCAGCTGGTGCCTCTGTGATTTGCCTCTTTGGCAGCAAACCAACAATGAGAGCCTAGCATAAATGTAAGTGCCAGATCCATTTTTTCCCTTTGAAGTGCACAATCCTAAAGGATCAGGGCAAAGCCCTGGAGGAAATAATATTCAAGTTAAATATCATCATTGTTCTCAAGAAATTACTTCAGTAGCTATTCTAATTAATCATGGTCATTCCCTATCTGCATAGACAGCAGACAGAAGTGTCACATAAGGACAGTCTTTCAGAAGGAGTTTTCCCCCTTTAGACACAAGCAGAGAGGCTTGACTTAACATACAAACTCAGAAGGCTGCAGATATAAAAGGTGAGAGCTCCTCTAAATATCAGGCTCTGGTTTGGTTACGGTATTTTTAGGATTTGGCCCTTAGCATTGTAGCCATTCAGAAACTTGCTGCTGATTACTACCAAAGCAAAATCTGTGATATAAATGTGTGAAACTCTGAGACACTGAAAGAAATCACTGTGGAAATGCAGCAATGCCTCACTGATCCAGCAAATTCACTTAGGCCACTGAAGTGTTCCCATCCCCGTTATCAAAGCATTGCTCATCTACCAGAGGTGGCCAAGTGAGGTGGCCTCAGGTGATACAGTTTCCTCCCCAGTAACCAGAAGGCAAATGAACTGAAATTTTGAATCTCAGCATGAAAAACAATCTTTTCTTTGAAATGGATATTGTTTAAGCTGTCATGAGAAATAAGAACGAGTGGTGACAAGTGCCATAAAAATACCTTGGTTTAGTTTTAAAGATATTTATGGGAAGCCTTACTTATTGCTAAATGATGGAGAACAGTTACAATCTGTTATAGTTAATTTACTACTACATAAGTAAAAATGTGCTAAGAGCAGCACACTTGTTAAATTAAAGCTCACTTAATGATTACACAGCACTTGGGAATAACATCTAGTTAAAGAGTAAGCAGTAATGGATGTTTTCTATAGAATCATTCCTTTTGGGAAAATAAGGCAACCAAAGCTCTTTACATTTTTGCTCGTAACTAAAAGATACAAAATACCAGAAAGAAGATGAGGAGGGATTTCTTCTTTTAGTGAATACTGGAGTATTTACTAGAGCTGATACAGCGACCATGAGAAGGTTACTGGCTTTGACTCTCCACCCTACTACAGTGGGTTGCACTGAAGTCAGTCCTATTATCTTGCTGCATCACTCTACAACAGACAGAAAGAAATCAGATAAAAGCCTGGACTGGATGCTACCTATTATCTACCTTCTTTGTAATTTTTTTCTTGTCACCACAGTATCTAAAAAGGTGATTATTAAATCAATAGTAATAACAAAATCCCAAGACTCAGAGAAAAACTAGTATTTTCCTCTTTATGGGAGCAACAATTTTAGCTGAATCAGGGCTATTCTTTGGGTAGGGAGTAACCTTGTCCTGGTTTAACCCCAGCCAGCAGCCGAGCCCCACACAGACACTCACTCACTTCCCCAACAGCAGGATCGGGGAAACAATCAGATGGGTAAAAACTGGAAAACTCGTGGGTTGAGATATAGGCAATTTAATAGGGAAAGTAAAAGCCACACAAGCAAGGAAAGAAAAAACACAGAATTAATTTAACACTTCCCATGGGCAAGCAGGTAATCAGCTACTCCCAGGGAAGCAGGGATCCATCACACCCAGCAGTTACTTGGGGAGACAAATACCATCATTCCAAATATCCCTCCATTCCTCCTTCTTCCCTCTACTTTACATACTGAGCATGATGCCAACCCAATCATTCTGAAGTGTGAATGTGGCCCTCATCTATCTCCCTTTCCATGGTGGTACCTCTTCAACAAAATGTGATGTTTTTGCATTGAGTACCTTTGCAAAAAAACTTAATTTGTTTAAAAAAAAAAAAAATCTTGAAGAAGCCTCTACAGCAATCCCAATATATGGATTTTGGATACTTTTTTTGTCATTATCTTCTTATATAGAAGCTTTATAAAAGCATTGCTTCTATAGTTCAGGGGCCATGTTGTGGCCATCCCACATAGCAGCAGGAGTGGCTGGCCATGGTTCAAAGCTCAGTCCCCTCTGGATGGCTTTGCTAGAAGCTGCTGTAGGATAGCTTGGTGCTAAGATGAGGAAAAGGATCATTTTGCGACTATCAACCCTCCATATGCTAACGTAGGATGAGAAGTACTAATATCTGTGGAGCTTGCTGCACGCTGTCTTTGGGCATGGCAGAATAGCTCCACAGCAGAGGCTCTGTGGAGAATTGGGGTGAGTCTCCACGGTGGATGCAACTCCAGCTAAGTTATCCCAACTCAGAGCTATGAACCAGTGCTGCCTTTTTGTCACTGGCTGCCAGAAACTGTTGCCTTGGTTTTTGCTAAGCCTTCTGTTTTTAACCTTGGAGTCAGATTCTTTCACACAGTTTCATGTAAATAATAGCTAATGTTTACTTAATGGTATTTTCTGTTTTTCATTCCTTTTGTGATAAGAGAACTTTGATGAGCATCTTTCTTCTCCAGTGGGATTGAGAAGGAAGTGACATGCTCTCCAATCCCTTGTGGAGTTAGGACATGTATAAGAATGTGAGATATGTCAATAATAATTATTATTCCCCTCTTTCTGCTGAACCTGGCAGGTGTGAGATCCTCTTTATTGTGTCTTCCCAGACACAAGAAACCCCTGCACATCCAAGCTCCAAACGGAGCAACGACAACATGTAAAATGGATCTTGACTCACTGTGTACATCCATATCCCTGGTACTGATAGTGATGCTACAGCATCAGATCATTATTTTTCTTTTTATACATGGGCAGTAATTGAGTGCTACTGGCCAAGAAGGTTACAAACATATTCACTCGTTTTTTAATGATGCTTCATCATAATGGGTAGCACCTGGGATTTAATGAAGACCACATACAGTATTCTCTTTATCTCATAAGAAATTTAAAGTGCATCTTTTTGTGGTTTGTAGTACGATCGCTAAGAAGGCTGGAATTCGTGAAATTACTATATGATTAAGAGAAAAGCATTCTAGCCTTTTCTACTCATTAACAAAGGAAGACTCTGCATTTAAAGAAGATTGATGAAAAGTTTATGTTTCTTTTCATGCAGACACCACAGGTAAGGACTCTGAAAAGTGCTCAGCACTGATCAAAATGAGAGCTACCAAAAGTTGAGCAATCGTCTTGTGGAGAGAAAAACCTTTCATCCATGATAAATCATAAATATTGAAAACATGCAGTAGTTTTTCAAACAAGAGTTCTTAATGGTATTAATGACCTGCTCATGCAGGACTCATGCGAATCTATTTTGGCAAAAACCACTTTTAATTGCGGAATTTCTCCTCAGATATTGTAGGTGTATTCTGGCCGTATTTGTTCTGAAATTCTTTCAACTCAGTGTAGAATTCTGCATTTAAGATTAGGTCCAAGGAAGACAGAGCCTCTTAGTCTCCTGTCCTGTGTCCTATGACTTTTTACTTACACATAACTTGAAATGGATAAAGCTTGTCTAATTATATAAAGGGGGCTATGGTTTTTGGGTTTACAGTGGAAAGTCAATCTCAGCTGTAACTGTGGAGCAAACACAACCTGCACATCATAATGCTGCTATGTAATTTATTAATCTAAAATGTTTCAGCTTACTACAGATACCTATAAAATCATATCAGTAAATGCACAGGCTCTGAAGGGCATATTATATAGAAAAGCTATACAGTAGGAGCTGCTGCCTGTGAAGACATAGCATAACTAGATAATGTGCTTAATAGTATTTATTCATAAAAGGCAGGCTCTGCTCTGCAATTTGGATCTTACAAATAATTTAGCATGCACCCAGGAAAGCTGAAATATCCTAGTAGCAAAAAAACCAAACCAAACCAAACCATACCAAATAAACCAAACCAAACCAAAGGAATTGAGATAAAAGGTGCCTATATTTTTGAACATAAAGTATTCTGCATCTGTTTTCCTAAAACTCTAGATCTATCCATTCAGCAAAATGACACAATTTTGGTGAAGGTCAAAAATGTATTTGAGTAACCAACTTACACAGGTTTACTGAATTTTAGCCTGAAAAGGACTTGTGTACAACATGAGCCCTAAAGTCTCAAATGATTTCTCAATCTACTATGGAACTTCTGATCAAGGTGAAATCTCTGGATTTTCCTTTAGCAAGACACCCATTCTGTAAAAGGTAAATGGCTGCATCCAGATTGAATCTGAGTCCATGCCTGAAATCATAACTGTGGTAAACACATGGGTCACTGCCAGCGTGTGTGTCTCTAGTTTGCACAGATAATATAAAACTATGCCCCCACCACAGCACATGACTTCAGCTCATTTTCTCCCTTTCCCTATTCCCACGTGCCCATGTAACCTTACAAGTACTTGATGATGTATCTTCAGGGTGTATCTCAGGGTGTAATTTGGAGTAGTTCCACAGAACACATTTGCAGTAATCGTGCTGGGCAGCAACAAGGATCCTGATTTCTGTTGCAAACTTCTAGAATACCACTGAGAAACTCACCGGAAGGTGGGAGTTACTAAAGGAACCCAAAGGAACTGGAAGCTGCTGAACATCAAGGACAGCTGGTTATATCTGCTTCCTTTGGCTGCCTCTGTCTCACAGTCTACCACATTAAAAATGGGATTTAGTGATAGCTCCTTCACGAACAGAAATAGTTGATTATAAAAACAAACCAAATGAAATATTCAGTAATAAAATGGTCAAGTTACTAAATAATGCATCCAGCTTGCTCTGGTGCTCGACCTTTGCAAAATTCCTTGGAGGTGAAGTGCAAAGTATTTTTTCCCTGATGGTGTATTCCTGGGGAAAAACTGCTATGAGAACTCTGTATTTCACAAAGAAAGAAGCTCATTTTTAAGCTTTAATTATGCATGTTCTTCAGTGGGTGGCCTTCTTCTTTCTTAGTAGGTCCTGAATCAATACCTTGGCATAGAGCTAATGGGCACTGTGCTACTTGAGGTGCCATCTTTCAGAAAAGAGACTGAAAGCAAGGTCTCATCTCTTTTTGATTTTCCTGGCTTTCATGACATTTTTTCCTTTTTTTTTAATAATAAAGGTGTTAGCATCAGTGCCTTGGCCACAGTCCAAGTTTGGTAATTACATTCTGTCTCCCTAAATTTTGCTTTGTGCAGTTTTAATTTAATATGGTGCCTTCTCTTCCTGCCCTAAGTTGTTTTGTGTCATTGCTGGGCACTATTAAATAACCTCCATATTTCCCTCGAGACAGCTGCATTTAAGCTGTGGGTAAGGCAAAGCCTGCACACGAATTTTGTAAGCCATTCCCAGAGAAGCAAACACAAGCTCACTTGCAATTATTACATGCCAATATTTACCTGGACAAACTCCAGCTTCTCTGCTTCCCTCCAGTGGTTTACTTTCATTTGGAACTTAACTACCCAAATGAAAACAGCTGTAGGCAACACTGTCCCTTCTCGAGAGGTCACAAGGCTCATGCTTGGGAGGACATTTTCAGCAGGCAAGGTAGTTTTATCCTCTTTAGGAGAACAGAAGCTGCTACAAGCAACCTTCTTCCACAACAACGTGGATTTAGCCATGAGCCGCAGGGTGATGCTGGGCAGGGTTATCCTGTCTCAGTTGTGTGTGTGCCTTCCCATTTTGTCCCTCTTGGAGGATCGGTTTGTCGTTCAAGGGCGACTGAACGTGTCCGTGACCCCCGTGCTGCTCAGCCTCCGGATTCAGCTCATGCACACGGGGCTACCCCTCCGAGAGAGATTCTAACAGGCTGTCCCTGAGCCTGGAAGTGAAACTAATGCCAGCACATCTCTGGATTTAGAGTACAAAGTGACCTTCTGGATGGTCTAAATTGTACCTAAATTGAGCGCGCTGAAGTTCCGTGTGGTGACTCTGAGAAGATACAAGAGTAGCGCCGACAGGAATGGTTACAACTGGATATAACAACTGGGAGGTGGGGCTGGTGCCGCGGGAGTGCTGGGCGTGGAAAGAGCTGAGGGAGCTCCTCATTGCAAGGGATGCAGTGCAAGCTCTGCCCTGGACAGGGAGCCGGCCCTGCAGCTCCCACGAGCACCAACAGGAGACCTTGCCTGCAGCACAGGAGCTGTGACCCCGTGCCTGGGGGACCCCAGAGCGCCAGGAGCCAGACAGAGCTGTGCCTTGCACTGGGGTCCCCCCCAGAACATTTATATATAATAGTTTTGTTGACTGAAGAGTCTGTGAGAAAGCCTGGCAGTTGCCTGGGAAAGGCTCTGGATTGGAGCTTCCAGGAATCAGGAGAACCAGTCTGCTTTTAGGGTCACAGAGAGAGGGGAACGTCCAAGTCCTGCTTGAGATGGTTCGAGAGAGGCACTGACAGTGGTCATGGTGCAGCTGTGGGGTCACTCTCATGGCAAGGAGACCAGCCAGAGCTCCAGGGCAAATGCTCCCTGTGCTATTGCCCATGCTGCTCTCAAATACTGCACATTGAATAGTTCTAGGAAACACTGTATCAGTATCTAGATGTAGAAGCATCCAGGAGACATCCACACTAGACACAATTAATCCAGAGAAGCAAAAGACATCGATATCACATGGTTTTTCATTGGCACCGAGCTCTTTGTATGTAGACACTGCTGCTCAGGACTGAATTCAGTCAGGTAGGCGACACTGCCATGAGTTTCTCCACTTGTGTGTGCTTTTAGGAGCTGTAAGAGCCGGGGGAAGACCATGTTACAACACCAGGCAGGAGTGATCTTATGGCACAAATCCTTCTGAGGGTGTAAATCAAGGTATGCAGGTTTTCATCAGCTTGACAGAAAAGTAGGTTAAAACCAAATATCACTTATATAAAACTTCAGATGCAAGCTGTATAACCAGAGCCATCCAAAATAGGCTTATGGCTAAAGCTTATTAAATATTTTTAAATGAATGTATTTGAAGCCTTACCTTGAAAATAAAATCATAAGAGCAAAACTCTATTGCTATAAATCAGCAGGACTCCACTGATTTTCCAATTTACTGTATTTGAGTAATCTTGACTATGTATTATCTCACTCAGCTTTAAAACATTGCCAGAACTGCAGGCTTTGAGGCTTTTCATACTGATAGTATTGTTGCTTTTGCTTCCATCTTTTTTTCTCTTTTTCTCTTTTTTTTTTAAATACAGCATGCTTTTATTGTTTAATTTAAAGCCATTCAACCTTTTTTCCTGCTATCCAAAGGCATTTTGTATGTAAATCCAACAATTTGGACCCCAAACCACCACCATCTGCTTATTTATAGCATGATCTAGCAGTAAAGGGAATCTCTGTTAAGCCCTTAATGGGAGTCATGTGACTGTGCAATGACCTCGGTTTATTTTCCTGATAGAAGTGATACTATTTCCGTACTGATCCCTGTTAATATTTTGTGATGTTCTGCAACAACAAGAACATTAAAACAACCTTCATTTTGAGACCCATCCCCTTCATCCGACTGTGGCTGTTGCTTTATCAGGTATGTAATGTGTGTCTGGTCCTGGCATGCCATTAGGTGCCAGAATTAAATGTCTTTCTAGATTTGTTTGTATTCATTCAGGGTCTGAGGGGGAAGGTAAGCTGTTAAGTATGTTGCTTTTCAATATCCTGAGCTTGGTGTGACACTCAGAAAAAAAATTGCCAAACAACAAACCCCAAACCAAAACCCTGCAATGCCTGAGTTTCAGTGGTGCAACAAAACCAAACAGCTGAAGGAAAAAATGGAGCCAGTCATCGCTGGTGGAAAGGAGAAATTAAATAATTGAAGAAACCTGCCTTGTTTAAATACTAGCACCAAGAAAAGACTCAAGTAGGTTTTGAACTTGCATGAGGTTTCTCATAAACTCTGATCCTGAGGGACCTTGACAATAAAAAACCCCTTAGTTCAAAGATAGTGTGTGGGAAAGAGCAAAGCTGTTGACGTCCTACTTTGGATGAATCACTTTCCCTCTAATGATAATACATATCAATTGCAGTGCAGTGCAACAACAGATTTCTGCTGCTCTCAGAGTTCACTCCTGGCCCTTAATGTGCAGTGTGTGGCGGTAGGAAGTTTTTACTTTAGAATGTTTTTTATAATCTCATTCTTACAGTCAAAACTATCCGAACACACTTTTGCAGGCAGAGCTCTCTGCACTACAGAGATAGATACTTTTTTTCTACCTTAGATACAAAAGATACTTTATTGGTTTTCATTGATTTGTATGGCTAGTGCTGCAAGTTCACAGCACAAAACTGATATATGCCATATTAAAACCACAGATCAAGTTCCTAGAGTTTACTGTTTCACTTTTATATACACAGTTATACCTAAGGGTAAATGAAGAAAAACTAGGTCATTAACATGTGTAGTGGTGACTTTTTAATACAGTTATGTGCTGACTTGCCTCACAGACAGGTGTTCTGTCCATAAAATTGTTCAAGTCAGTAGGGTTATGAGACTTTGCACTGCTTATCCTACTTGCCACTAGGGCTTTATTCCTGCTCAGCACACATGAGCAGGGATTTGTGTATCCAAATTACAGGTCTACAAAACAAGTATCTGTGTCTGAACTCTCTGGCTACAGAGAGAAATAGCCATTTCCAGATTTATCTGCTCCTAGGGTAGAAATTGAACAAGCACAGATGGGTTATGGTGTAGCAAATGATACTTTTATCCCTTGACTAAGGAAGAGTGCACTGGCTCTGAGACCCATTCAACCTCAGCCTCTGGCTGAGCTCTGCATCGCTTAGAAAAGCGTGGAACCCATTGGTGGTGCTCTTTGTAGGGTGTGTTAAACACAGCTTCTCTCTAGCTCTATACAGAATAACTGGGTCTGAAGGCAAATAGCAGTATTTCAGTAGGAATGAGGAGGAAACCAGGCAAATCTGTACAAAATGTGACACATGCTCCAGAAAGAACATGCACCATACGCCATTCAGCTGGTGGGCACTTTACAAAAAGACCACGTGTCGATCAGTTTGGGTGAAATCCTGATTCAACTGAAATCAAATGCAAAACGTGCGATCCTGAATAAGCTCAGGACTTCAACGTTTTCTGAAGAAATAGCATATTTCTGATAAAACTACCACAAACAAAACTCTGGGGTTGCTCCTCCAAGGAATGTCAAGAATCTTAAGCCCATCTCGATGAGCTTACTGATTGTGAGGTTCAGCCCACAGAATATAACAGGGATCACAGACTGAGGCAAATTGAGAGCCTCAGTCTTGGGCTCTCAGAGGGCTGATGAGTTTTAATCCTCCAGTGAGAAAAGAGCTGCAAGCAGCTCTCCCTTCCATCTCTGTAATGTGTGGAGAGAAAATAAATCATTATTTTTGCACTACCTCCTAAGGAAAGCAGTAGGTGCTTTTTTATTCAGATGACATTTTTCAAGCCTATCCAGTGTTCCTGCTCTGGCCACAAATCAGTGGCTGCTTATGAGCATTTTGACAATTCTGCCAAATCTAATAGTAACCAGTGGTGGTGGGCAGTACAAGAGAAAAATCAGGTTGTGGGATTTCAGCCAGCCAGCTAATTCTGAGCTCCACAACAGTCAGCAGGAAGAACTTGTAAGTGGTGTGTGTGAATACAAACGTCAAAGATACCTGCTCTGTGTGCAAACTGTAGTCCGACACACTAAAGAATGTATGACCTTTAACTCCATGCAATACCTGTCAGCCAGCTGTGCTAGGGAGGAATCTGCATGCAGTGCCTGTGATATGTTGAATCTCTTTTCAGGTCATCTAGGGTTTGTATCTTTTATTCTAAATGTTAGAAAATGAATTGACTACAACCACAGCACTCATGTAAAAGCAACATATCTGGTATGAGTGATACAGATAACAACACCTTTCATCAAAAGATCCCAAGGGTAATATGCATCTTATTCACAATAGTTCCAGCCCTGCAACAAATTCTAGTTTAAATTTATACACAAGCTGCTCCACTGAAATCTAATCATATGCGTAAGCCCTCTCAGAATCAGGGACTAGCACTGAACAAGAATTATGTTTGTCTCTGCTGATAACAAGACTCTCTGTAGGGTGAAATACAAAAAGAAACCTTGTTAACTCCTTGAATTCCTTGAAAAATTGTGGATGTCAGACCCATGTTTTGTCCAAACCAAAAAGACTATCATCTTACTCTGTCTGAAAATACTCCAAGATTTTTAATGACACAAGTTGTGCAGGATTTTCTGCATCTGAGAAGATGAATATTCTTCTGGGAAAGACTGAGCTTTTAAGTTAACTTCTCAGCTGGATAACTAACGCTTTAGCAAAGCGAGAAAAAACCCCCACAATACAAATGAGGCATAAGTATGGGAGAAAGAGTGCCTGAGAGACCCTGGTTTTATACATCATACCCAGTGACCTCAGAGACAGGAAACTATGTAACATTCCATGATGAAATATAATACCCCCACCTTCCTCCAGACTATTTTGCTAAACTGCTGGGTTTCCATGTGTGTACAGGTGAATCCAGAAGCAAAAGAAAACCTTTTATATATTAAAGAAGAGTAACTGCTCTTGTAAGCATGTACAAAATGAAAAAGCTTTCAATCTCATTCTCATATAGTCTGTCAGCACTGGTTGCCAAGTCATGATCCCATCAAAAATACGTATCTAAAACATGCCACAAGTGTGAGAGCAGTCTAAACCTGACTGCATAGCCTGTCTCATCACACAATTGAGATGTGGAGAATTTCACCAGTCTAGAATTTTGGTTTTGGTCAACTTCTCCTATCAGCAGGAGAGGACAAATTTTGAGAGTTGATTTTAAATGTTAATGCTCTTTATGCTCAGATCTAGCAAATGCCACATGGAGTCAGACACACGGTCCATCCTTCCTCTTTACTGCCAGTGGTGTCTTGGTGGTATCACTCCAACAGAGAAAGTGAGGAGTGATGAAAAGCAAATTTCAGATCTAATTGTCCCTGAAGTTTGGGTAAGTTCCAGACCTATATCTGGGTTCAGATGTGACCCTATGCCAACATCACACCGAAGTAAAACTTAACAGGGGATTGGTATGTTGATTGGTTTGAAAAATTACCAACGTGGAGGTCTGTTTGCAATTTCTTTGGCAACAGCTACCTTTATCGAGCTTCCTAACACCCATACTTCTAAATATACAAAATAATAAACACGATAAAAACATTACTAATGTGCATCCTTTCCCCTTCCCAAGTGTGCCCCTTACAACAGTTTGCAAGCAGCATGGAAATACTTTTGTGATTTTTCCAATGTGCTATAGTGAAGCAGCAGAAATCCCATACAGCAAACCGGAGATGCAGTGTGCCCTTCTGTTCCACTCACACAAAAGGAGGGGTGTTCTTACCCACCTTATAATTCAGTTTAGGTAATGCCTCTTAAATACACGCTCCCTCCAAGGCAGTAATTCATCAGTGTTATCAGATAACTGCTTATTTTGAGCTGTTAATGACAATACATTCTGCAAGTATGTCTGCCAAGTGTACTAAAGCTCCTTCCTTGTACAAGTGGAATTCAGCAAATCAAATCTAGAGGAAGAGATCTAACCTCTAATGGTCTTCAGGGGAAACTTTTTCCTGTCTTTCCCGAACCAGTAAAAGAGCCCAAGCTGTGCTATTTGGCAGCTTAACCTCAGAGGATGTGCAAAGTAAAGAAATCCCTGAAAAACAAGTAAGTTCAAACACATATCACTGCCAAATCCTCTTCACTTGGAAGAAGTCTTAGGTAACAAATCCAATCTCTACTTCAGGCTGCATACGCTATAAAAAAACAACCCAACCTGATGTGAAAATCTTAAACATCATGAAATGAAAAACTGTATCAATATTTTACTGCAAGTCTAGACCTACTTTAATGCCACTTATGAGATATTTTAAAAATATTGGGATTTAGGTGGTGGAGACTAAATAACAGTAATTTAATCTCCCCATCTATCTAGTTGCGTTTCAGAAAATGAAACTGTACTACTTTACACTGATAGCTTTATAATCCTGTGTTTCCATGAACTCAAAATTCTCCTGTGTCCTTGGAAGAGATAACACTCTTCACTCAGCCAGTGGTGTGGACACACTCAGCAAACACTCAAACCTGTTTGTGTGGCACTGCCAGGCTGCTGCCCTCTCCATGCAGGTACAGTGCAGACACTCACAAACCTCTTGGGACAGAGCTGGTGCTCAGCTCAGCCCTGCCCTGGCAAACAGGAGAAGCCAGAGCTGCCCCCACACCTCTGGCTATTCAGGGTTTCCCCCAGCAGTCAGGAACCAGGCGTATAAAGGCTGCTCTGGCTCTGCAGTCCTCTTTCCCAGCCTGATACCTTCCCTACAGGATATGCTTTATGTTCCAGTTACTGAGGAAAGCCATCTGCTAGATGGGCCCCAAACATCCCAGAAGTCCCAAGGCTGATGGCCAGCATGCTGGCTCCATCTTCAACAGCTCTAGTCTCTGCCAGCACTATGCAGAACCGTGGAATCTCTATTGCCCCAGCACCTCTACTCTCAGTATTACCAGGTTCCTTCCCTTTCATCTTGCTAGGGAAGATGGGAGGAGCCAAAAGCTGGCAGCATCCCACCAGAAAGACCCCGGTGTTTATGGAGGCAGTGCTGAACAAGTTTTATAGGTCCATGGAAGCAGAAGCGGATCCTTCCACCTCCACCTCGATGCTGGAAGATCTGTTCCTCCCTCGGCTTTACCCTTAGAAACATTTGCCCCAGTCCACTTCACCCAGCAGAGCCTGTCCTCTCACGACGCTGTTGTGGCTCTTCCCAATCAACCACGGGTGCCTTCAGAAGCCTGAGTGCCACAGAGGATCAGGCCTACCACATTTTGGTTTTCCATCCTGCAAAGTCTTTTAAATTTTTCTGCATTTCATAATCCACATACCAGGCTCCACTTTCAGACTTGAATCCTTCTGATTCCTTCCATCCAATTGACAAGATGAGGGCTTCTTTTTCTTAAATATATAATTTAACAAAACCTATATGGAATATACTCACTTGTTTCAATGATCTGGAAAATGTGCTTTGTCTTTTTTCCAGAGAACATGCACATTTCAGATTTCCCTTAAGCTTTTGTAATTCTTTCTGATCTTGATGGTTTTACTTTGTCAGCCCAGCTGATAGTAACCAGATGAGAGAAATGATTTGAGGGTGGCTTTTGTCCAGGAGGTAGCAGAGAAGAAAACCAGCAATAAAATTCTGGTAATTTCTCATGTCATTGTAAAGACATGTTGTGAAGATTTACATATTCTGCCTGTGAAGCAAACAGAGCTATTATCAGATGATATGGCAAGAAAGGCTTGAAAAGCTGTTCAAAACTTAAGGTGTAATGCTTATGAAACAAACCTTTCGTATGAAGAATGCTCAAAGGAAAAACATCATTTCAGGAATCTTGCTCAGTAACCTGAGCAGTTCTCAGAAATACCATAAAGACTGGCATGCTGAGCAGAACTTAATGTGTGAGCTGTGTGTACACTTCAGAGAACATGCACATGGCCTATCCGTTTAGCCCACAATCCTGGTAGATAAAAGGCTAGTTCCTGTAGGGCTCATGGCATGCTGAGAGCTGCTTTCAGCATTTCACCCAGCCCCATCTCTGCATCCATCAGCTGGCCTCAGAGTGAAAGGGAAGATGAGAAATGAATTAGAAAGATACAGCTTGTAATGGCTGAGTCATAACACTGAATGCCTCTAACTCAGGCTAACAGGGTCATTTAGAAGGGATGACTTGCTGTGCATCTGCTGAAGAAGACAGGAAATTCTGGGTACTTAACATTTTAGAATAAAACTCAGAGTTTCTCTTCAGCTGCATTTAGTGTCTGAACAAACTCCAGGGCACAAACTCCAGTGCCAATTTAATACAGGCTTCTATTTGCAGAGACTCATTAACGTTGTGCACAACTGCTTTAAAAAAAGGTTAAAGTCTTGGCAGAAAGCAGCAATACCAACTATTGATTCAGCTCTAGAAACTCTCCAGCACTTACACTGAGTCTTACCACTTGGGGAAACATTGAGGCATCGAGCAGAGTTTTAAGCAGACACCAAAGCACAGAGCCACAGCCAGTGGCACAGAGGGGCTGCGGGCACAGGCAGGTCAATGTCGTGTCCCTGCAGTCACCACAGTGCCCCTTGCTGTGGCAGCTGATGCCGTCTGCAGGGGCAAAGCTGCTGGCATCCCAGCTAACTGCTCTCCAGCAAATCAAATCTGCTTAGATACCTTCCTTAACTGCATGCTTTAGCTCTTTATGAAAAACAGGGCTTTAAAAATGAGACACCACCATTCTGTACTAGAATAGGCTTATACTAGGCCTTATTCTATACTGGAATACTACGGATTTCTTCTCTTGTAATTCCTTTGGATGTGAGGTCTTGACTGTTTCTCCCTTTGTAGATACTTGGGTTCATTACAAAAAAAACCAACCATGAAATAAATAGAAAAATAAGCACTGAAAGTGTGTTCTGTTCATTTGTAACATCAGTGGCTTTAGAAATAGCTTGGAAGAAGCTCAGGAAAAGCCTTCGATTCAATTAGAAATTATCCAGAAACAATGAAAAACCAAAAATGTGGACCTGGAGCAGCACAGGCATTGTACAAGTTTTGATCAGTTGCTGGGCTTGATGGCCCAGGCTCACCTTTAACCACCTGCATCTTGTTTGCTTCAGACCTATAGCGTATATTAGAGACCTCAATGTTATTCCACCAAGATTTAAAGCAGATATTATTTTGTAAGAAGTTAATGAAACACTTTTGAGAATGAGATTTGGTATGAAATG
The DNA here is from genome assembly GCA_013397175.1 of Platysteira castanea. NCBI lineage: Eukaryota > Metazoa > Chordata > Aves > Passeriformes > Platysteira > Platysteira castanea. The sequence continues at coordinate 113,448 of VYXC01002069.1, forward strand.
CTTTTCATCTGCCAAAGTTCTCAAAGCACTTTACTGTTCAAATATAGTGATACAGATGGCTCACACTCACTGCTCTGCTGTAACCAGCTGAGGAATGGACAGCAAGAAACATTTCATCGTTCCCCCTTAAACCTACATAAATATCTAGAAGAAGAATTGAAATACACCTCTGTTCATTGAAATGGGAAGGGGAATGTAGGTGGAAAGAATTCAATTATCGGAGTTGAAATTTGACAGGGGAGTACATCTCACTTTCTGGGGGTATGATAACATTCACCTGCTCTGAGTGGTGCTCTGCATACGGCACATACAGCAGGCAGTCTGAAGTGCTGCAGTCTGAAATCACTGCCTCTCCTGGAGAGATTGCTGCAGCAGGAAGACCGGTTTCTAATTAACACAACTTTGCATGCTTGAAATCCTTAATTATCCGAGGGGCATGGGAGGAACACTGGGGACCTCAATCCTTTACCTGCAGGGCAGATGAGATGATACGAGAGCCGTGTGCTCTGTCTGCTTCCTGGCACTCCCACTGCAAAGTCCCAGTGAAACAGCTCCTTAACAGGAGCCATGAAAGCTCAGATGTGGAAAACCCTAAAGGCTGAAGGGCTCTCAGAGATGCAGAATGATGTTCTCAAGCTAAGATAGAACTTAGTACCTTGTCTGATGCCTGGAGGTACCTAAGAGTGTCACTACAAAATTCACCAGCTATATTAATTACTTTTATATTTATGGCCCCCACCCCCAAAAAAACTCTTAACTGGAAACAGTGGCAGGCAGTGAGTTGAACCTACAGTATTTATTGTTCTAGAATAATTAAAGAACAATGATGATGCAAAGGATCTTGAAAGATCACCAGGTTTAAGTTCCTGCTCCCAAACAGACTCATCTGAACCTTATAGCATTTTTGGTGAAAAATAATCTAAACTCTTCTTAAAGCCTTTTATTCCTGGTGAGAGCACCTACCCAAAGAAGTCTATTTCATCATTCTCACTGTCAGAAAGCATTTCTTCCTCTCAAATGAAAATCTTGTACTCCTGTCCACTGCAAAAATGCAAATGCATGTACTAAGTGCATCCAGTTTGGACTAAGGCTTTTTGTAGAAGACTGGAAGAAATAGGTGTTGTCTGGCATTACATTTATAGAGAGGGGCAAGAAAAGATGGTATTGGGAAGAGAAAGGTGAAGGGGAAGAAAGGGAAGCTGAAGCATCAGGCAAAAACAAAACTATTCATGAACGATGTTTTGTAGAGTGAGTGAATGCAGATTTGATGAGTTCATAAGTAACATCCTGCAGGGTCAGCAGGGAAACCCTAATTAGGCAGGATGGCCTTCCTCATTATTAATTAGAGTTATGTGCCTGATTAAAGAGGTGCAATTCTTCCTCGTACTGCAGGAGGCCAACAGGAAGCCTGCAGCATACACCCAACCCGTGTCCCCCTCTCTCCTGCAGGCACATCCCAGGTGTTGCTGAGCAGCCTCTCTTACCCGTGCGTATCCTCATGCACACACAGACACGCGGTGCGGGACACCTCCGCCTCCCTCCTCTCCTTTCCCAAGACGTGCTGCTTATCGTGAGCCTGGCTTCAGAAGAACGCAGGGATCTTGTCCTCCCCTAGACGAGGAAGAGGCTGTCGAGCATGCCGTGGTCAGTTGAGGAAGGGGGGAAAACCAGAGTAGTAGTTGCATGCAAATCAGTAGCTCCCAGCGTTTCATAACACACGTCTCGCAGCAGATGCCACAGGTAATTATGCAACTGAGGGTAGTGCTCCCGGGAGCACTCACAAAACACAGCTTTTATCTGGCTGCTTCCAGCCCGTGTCTGGTAATGTATAAGTAATGTTAACAGCATCCACATAGGCAGTCAAAGATTGGATGGGCACTGGGTAAATGCACGCCTGATGAAATACAGATTTTGCTGCAAACTTGAGATATGTTAGAAGAGGGGGAAAAAATAAAAGGCCCTTAAATACACCTACCAAGGTGCTACCTATAAGTTACAAGAACTGCTTTCTAGATAAGAAAAGCTGGGTATTTAAGGACTTTCTGAGTGCCCCTTTAGGCAAGCAGCCTTCAGACTGATTCAAGATAGGTTATGAATATGGGGTGGCAGCTGCTTGACATGGGTCTGGCTCCATACAGCAAGCTGACAGCTTCATATCCCAGGACACTTCAGCAGTGTGACAGCTGTGATAAGCAGGAAACTCACTGTATGACAGTGTAGTTAACAGGAGAATCCCCTGTAAGTGGGGCCAACATTATTGTAAAGATACATCTCAGTGTGCTTAGGAAAATAAGCAAGAGATCAAAATTAGCTTTTCTGCATTTGGTTTCCCACATGCTCCTCTCATTTTTCCACCTGTGCTTTGTACATGTTCCAGCCATACCGAGTTGCTCCACGAATGTGCATAAGCTTATCCCATTTTATTGCCCAGAGATTATAGACACAGCCTTGCAACTGAGAATGCACCAATGTATTGTGAATACCATCCCAAAATGTGGTGGCAAATTGGAGAAACAGAGGAGTTTTGAGGAAGGCATGCAACAAGAGCAGGTCTGTGGAGGAGCTAAAACACAGTTGTAAAAACAGGAACCACTGATATTTCCCAAAGATAGTCACAATGGAGGGGCTGCTACAGCTACTTTGTTAACTTTGGTTTTGTTGTTCAAGCTTGTCAAAACAAGAACAGTTCCTGAGAGGAACAATTCTGCAAAGCAGGTGAACATCTTTTGTAAGTGAATCCCATTTGTGAAGATAGCTTTAGGTGCATTGAAATAAATCACATTGTAGTTTATCGATGAATGTATGCAATACAGCAGGCTCACAGTGGCTACAAAACTGAGAGAGATTCGATTATCTATATATAATTCCTCATTATGTGTCAACGTGAGGAAGTACAGACAGATACGTGAACTGAATAGAGGAAGGAGATCAAAGGAGCTGAGCTAAATATTCAAATGCAACAATTTGATAGAGTAAGGGAACAGAAAATGAAAAAACTACCCACAGTGACTGCTGATCCTGAGAACTGATGGTGGTCATACAGTTTTACTGTTATTTTCCTAATGATAAAAATGCTGGGGTTTAATCTGAAGTTAAAGCATTGCACTGCTTTCCACCACTTTTTCAAAATTTTCTGTGGAGAACTGTTCTGTGATACAGCTTGTATCATTTTATGTAAAAATACTGAAAAATTATTGCAATTCTATCTTATGAAATATCAAACTGTTTTGCCACTGAACAAAGAAAAAGAAAAGATCTTAAAACAGGATTTTACTAACATCTATCCATAATGCTTTGTAGATAAAAAGACACCATTTGGCACATCATCAATTTATGTTAGTACAGCGTCAGTGTCACAAACCAGAAAAAACAATCTAATTGGGAAAGAACCCCTCCCAAACGTCAAAATAAGAAAGAATGTACATTCTAAAGTAAGGTTTACTAAAAAAACCCTCATCCTTTTGAAGTTTCTCTTTCACATATACATAATAGAAGAAAAATATACATTTTAACTGCCAGCATTTCATGCTTCAGCAATTCTTAACTTTGGTTGGCTTTCAGAAAAAAAAGCCATAAGAACTGTAGGAAGAACAGGCTTTAATTATTGTTTTATTTAAAAAAAAAATAGTCTATTGTATCTCTTAGTATCAAATTCCTAAAAAGCACTCACCCTATCACATGGCTTTCTCTAAAATTATTCACAGAATCACAAAGGCACAAATACCAATATACTGAGGAGCTTAATTTTATGTTGTGGCACAAACATTTTCTAAAATAACTTTCTAAAACAGATTTTTACAGTTTTATACCCATGACCAATACCCAGGCAATTCTATAGCTCTATTTTTTAGCAGAGGTGATCCAGTAATTTAATATCCTAAGACATGTTGTGAATGGTAAGCTTTTAAGGGTGGACTAAATCCAGGGACAGTTTGTATTCATTCTAGTAGGAACTAGTAAATGCATCATAATTTCAGATTACTTAAACCCAGGAAAACTCTGTCATGCCCATCCTCTGTGATTCAGCAGATCAGAGAAAACATGAAGAACCTCCCCCTGGAACTTACATCTGTGGATATGCTCCTTGTAGAAGTGAAGTGAGGTTGCCCTAATTACCTGATTTCTCAGCTACCAATAGTTTTGGCCCACAGTCTGGTTTTGGCTTGGCAGAAATCAGTAGGAACCTGCTGTTTATTTAAAAACCTTTCCCACAGAATGCTGGAAGTTGAAAGGTTCTCGATCTGGGTCCTAACAGCCCTCAGTGTCCACCCCTGCCCTCAGGGGTGAGCAGCAGCAGCAGAGTCCATCAGCACCGAGCTCCTCTGGGATGCAGCAAGTTCATGAATCCCCAGAAGCACCAGCTCTGAACCTCACTGGGAGCACAGCAAAGTGAGAAGCTTTGCTCCTTGCATGCAGGATTTGAATTTCCAGGGCTGCTTCTTTGGCTCCTTGATAGCCCCTAAATTCCTGCAGGAAGCTGTTGCCAGTGTAACACTGCTCTCCAGGACCTCAGATGGCAGCTTCTCTCAGGCTGTGTTGAAATTAAATAGTAATAGAAAAGTAATCTCTGGAAGTGGATACCAGTTCGAGTTAGAAAAGCCCTTGCCAAAATACGCTTTCAGAGCAGGCACAGCACATATATTATTGAAAAGCTTTGTTTCTATATGGCATGCCAAGTTGGCAGAAACGCAAATTTGAAATTTAGAAGTGATTGCTAGGGAGCTAGTCAAGAAGAAGGAACTAGAGGAAGGAATTAATAGTATTTGTTTCTTTTAAAGAATAAATCTTGAGCTAGTTTTCTTTTTTATGGCAATCTTACATTATTCATCTGTCTTTCTAGGTCAGAAAATAGGAATAAATTTTATGTGACACTCTCTTGTGATCCAGTGGTACAAAATGGACTCTCACAGAAAGCTGCAGTATTTTACTCTGCTGTCCTGGCATGTAGGGAAATGCATTTTAGGGCCCTTTGTGGTCCGTGTGCTGGTATTGTGCCTGGCAAGATCCCTGTGTCTTTTTGAGTAGGGGAAAAATAAGACAGCACAAAAATGATACAGGAGTAAAACTAAGTAACACAGACTCTACATCAAGGATATTATTTCCCTAGGGAAAACTGGGATGATTTTTCATCCTCTTTGGATTCTGTCATCTTTTTCAAAGTATCTGTTTAACCATAGAACTGACTTAAAGGACAAGCACTAAAGCTATGAGAATGCACTGCAGCAAATTCTCATCCACTGCTGAGGGAATGAGGGGATGGAAGTAGGGCTGACAGAGCTCTGATTTAAAAAAAAAAAACCCACCAAAGCAACACTTTTATAAGAATAAAAAAGGAAAAAACGAATGAGCAGTGTCTGATTACTACAGAGAAGTCACTGATTTTGGTGAAAAAATTTACAAGAAACTACACCTGCTACCTCAGAAGCTTTTGTTATTATTATTCCTCCTTTCTACCCATGGAGAAATAAAATTAGGCAGCCTTTTCTACCTCATGGAAATAACCTGTAGCTCAGACTTCAAGAGCTGATTATGCTATACCTAAGATGACCACAGCCAGATATCATTCCCAGGGTTTATTACCATGTATGACAGCGAATTCTGCAAGACTAAATCCAGGTTACTGGCCCTGGAGAATTAGTGTTAGTTGTCTCCATGTTCACACTGTAAGCAGAATGCGGGAGAGCATTAGTAACGTGCTAGCTCAGGTCATGAATATTAAGATATTTCTGCAACATCACACAAAAAGCCTACAGCATCACCTCAATCCAGGTATGCTAGTCTGTGTCAAAAAACAAAGCAAAACAAAACAAAACAAAAACCCCAACCAACCAAAACAAAACAACACAACCCCAAGTGCAGTTAACTCCTTTCACCAGTGTCCTAGGAAGATTCATTTCCTGCTGATATAGTTTTACCACAGAGGGTCAGACACATTTTGAGCTAATTAGAGCGTAAGCTGTTGCACAGGATTCAGATGTATAAAAGTTAGCTGTATGTTTTCAATATAATTCTCAGTACATGCCAGCAAGACATGCCATCAGTGCCTGGTCTTTCTGCTCTATGGCTCCACAGAAATGAGATAAGTAAATTCCTGGCTCAGGCATGAAATATCTCTTGAATTCATTACTGGCTATGCCTGAAGAGTCTGCCACGAGGTAAGTATTAGGCTAAAAGTTATAGGAGATACTAAATCCAACAGAGGATTCAGGTTGTGAGACAAGAACTGTAGTGGCACTGTAGTGATCTGACTTTAGATGAGGTTCTTAAGCAGAAATTTAACACAAAAAGCAATTTGTCCATGAAAGAAACAGTCACTATTTGCAAAATTGCTTAAAGAAAGCTCTGTCACTGAGGTCATTGATACCTGACCTCACCATAGCAGGTGTTTCTACTACAACAGCAGAATCATGAAATTTTTTTGTTTGTTTTAACAAATATAAGTCCATTTAGGTTTTGGTAGTGAGTATCCAGAACTATATACAAAGCTCCTTTACATGTCAGTTTGCTTTAAATATTTGTAAAGGATTTTATAAGGAGGGTGACACAGCACTTTAATAAATTAATAAATAAAATAGCAATGAAAAAAAGCACTGCCTGGTTCAACACCTCCAGGACTGCATGAGTTACATGATTCCCATGCCAAATGGAAGGAAGAATTAAAACTGGACCCACAAAATCCCCAGTAAAGAGCTGGCTGAAACCCAAACACTTATGTATTGTATGGCCTGAGGATTATTCACCCAGCTACACTTTCAATTTTTGACACATGAACCGCAGAGCTCAAGAACATGAGCCAGAAATTTTGTCATCCCTGTGGCAGTTCGTCCTCCCTCCCCAGCTGATCAAGTTCTGCTTGTCTTGATACAGACTGGAGAGAGCAGCTCTGTCTCCCCTGTGCACCTGAAGAGACAGGCAAGCAAAATATTAAACAGCTACAGATGCTGAAAGAAAAGCAACTGTTCAGTCAGCTCTTCAGGGTTTTTTCAAAGCCGTGCTTGTAGGACAAAACTGATGAGAATGTCTGAAGATTATTCAAAAAAAAAAAAAGGAAAAGAAAATTTGTCATTTGTCTGAATTTGTCTGATAGGAGCACAGCTAAAGCTTAATCTATTTCTGTAACAAAACAGAGGCAAACTGCTGTTAATATGCTAGAGAGGCAATTTAGAGAAATTTCTGCTAATCTATTAGCAGGGGACAAGCTGCTCGTCTGGCACAGTGAGGGCTGACATCAAACTGCCAGTCTGGCAACCCTTTTTTGCTCAAATCCCTCACACCCCCTGTTCTGCCTAAGACGGGCACTCGTCACTGTTGGTGCTCCCAAATGGCTGACACACCAGAGCAGACCACATCCTATTTCCCTTTTTTCTTTTCAAGCTGCAACACAGAACTTCTCACTCACAGTCAGTGCATGGGGCACGGTTTCATCACAGCAGGAAAAGCTTTTCCCTGCCGGGCGGGTTGAGAGAGGGCACGGAAGGGTTACGGAGTTGGTAGGAGTTGGTGCTCAGTGCCAGAGGTGCCTGGATGGGGCTCCCTGGTCCAGCCTCCCCGTATGAAAGGGGAGCTCCCCAGCTCAGTAGCTGCCTTGTTTTGTCCTATCCAAGCAGGCAGTGCCAGCTTAGGTTCACAGCACGGATTCAGCGTTCAGCAGGGGAGAAGACAAAGCCTTACAAGTTTCTGCCAATAGAGTAATACCCCAGTAATACTCTGGTTGCTCTGCACCAGAGTAGCACCCTTTCCATGGAGAAACCAAACCAAACGAAAGGAAACTCCTCTTTTTAAACAAATCACACTCAAAGACTGGGCTTAATCTTAATGTTCTTAAGGTGCTGAGGTTTCAGGTCACAACACTGATTTTTCCTGTGAGCAAAGCACGTTGGGAGACCACAGTTTCATGGCAATTTCCGTATCTCCATTCACAATCAAAAGAATAAAAAAGAGAAAGAAAAAGGATTTCTTTCCCTATTACCCCTAGACTGTCCCATACTGAAGGCACTGAGTCTGTTCTTTCCAACAGCAGTGTACTTCCTCAGTGCTTTTCTAAGTGAGCAGGAAAAAGAGAATTGCAGAAGGGCTGTCTCCTAACCAGGTTTACCAGGTCCAGGCAAATCCATCAAGATGTCTGTCAATTCCCAACATGCTCCCTGCACTGCAGCTCCTCCAGAGCGGAAGATAACAGCCAGCAGGAAGATCTAAATGTTTTCAATGTCATTTTTTAGGCCTAAAAGATGCAAAAAATCTTGGTGAGAATCTGTCCACGTGTCTTGGACAAAGACATAAGCAAGAGCACTTTCCAAAGAACTGTTCTGTCACCACACCAGAGGTCACAATGAGAAATGGAGAAAGGGAGAAGCCACAGAAGAACCAGCTCTCACACGGACTGCAGTAGCCTTAGTGTGGGGAATAAAGTGGAGGCCCTTGTCCACAAGTTGTCCCCTTTGCTACTTTCATAGCCATACCTTATAGGTGTGTTCACAGCCATACTTTATAGGTGTGCTCCCCAACTGTGTGACTTAATTAGCAACTCTGCAAACTACACATTAAGGGATCTGACTGTCGGATCTTCTGCTGTGACTCCACAGCTGTGGAATACAGAACAGCCAGGGAACACAGACAGAGCCATGTTCTCCTACAGAAATTAAAGCATGTCAGTAGCTTTATTCCAGCATCTTTTGCAGCTGACATCCCCAATCTAAGTGGTGCCATCTGTTAACCACGTTGTATCCATGTTCTCACGAAGGAGACTAAAAGAACCAAACCAAATGCTACTCAAAGTAGAATAATATTGATACTGAAAGGAGACCACTGCCATGCATTGGCGTCCTATATCCAAGGGACTTCATTTTCAGAGTGATGCCAATGAGCAAGGGGCTGCTATGCGACTGTTCAGCTTGGCAAACCCTCCAAGTGTTTCAGGCCTCATGCTCTGCATTGTTCCAGCAAGACATTTACCTGTGTTGCCCCTGCTGAACTGCATTCTTACATTTGATATGCTGGTCCACTTTTACAACATGTGCCATTCGTGTACTTGAAAAGAGTAGATGGCCACCAAATTCAAAGCAAGGTCTGCTCTGCAATTCTCCTGGGAAAAAGTGAGTGGTTATCTTCCCTGTTCTGTTCTCCCCTCTCTCCCACCAAGCTTTCTACTAAACACAATTACATGCAGCATTTGACAACAGAGCTGATAAATTACGTGCTGCTCCAATTGAAAATGTGAAGGATAATAGGGATAAATATCAATGCATTCATAGATGACACAAATGCATCACTTTCAAGGCTTTTTGGTTGTGCTCAGGAATGACTTGCATGAACTAATTCCTCAGTGCATTGTCTTAAAAAATTCTCTGGAGGAAAAATGGACTATGCCTAAGACATAGATGACAGAAAAGAGTAAAAACAATGAAAACCCCACAAGTCCCAAAGGGAAAACACCTTAGGGGCGTGAAAAACTCTCAACTGAGAGGTTTAGTTGAGAATTTTCCAGTTGCAGTAGAACTGGAAATTGAGTTTGGCTTTCAGGTAACTACAATTTATTATCCTCTGACCGCTATTTATGTGCTGCTGGAAATACTTTCTTATGACTTATCTATAATAATTACAGGTGAACACTTCTGCAACTAGAGGAGCCTTAATTTTGGCTTCCATTAAACACAGAAATCAAGCCATCTTGATGGTTGTGGTGGATTGCTGTCTCTTGTAGACACCACTGTTTCTGAGGCAAACAGTAATTTGGGCAATGCAGAACCTAGAGGTAAATACTTCATTGCAGGTCTATTATCATTCTCCAGTAGTAAACCAGTAAGCCTCCTAGAAATCCCTTCAGTGTAAAAACCAGACAGAAATCTCAATTCAGCTATGGATGTTGCTAATGGAGAACACATGCTAGCACAGAGAATGCTCCGAGATCAAACCTCTGAATTCAAACTGAGGCGTACGTGGGGTTTTATCACTGCTTTGAGCTTGGTTTAGACTGCTGCACATTTCTTCCTACTTTTCTGTGTGAATAGCTCAGGACAGTACTATGCAGGCTCTCACAGATGTCCTGTGCAATTCTCAATCATGTTAACCTTTAAAATTTAAGGGTATCAAAGAGCAGCTGCCAGTTGCTGGCTCCAGGTACCTCCTGCATCTCGCAGAAATGGAACAACAGCCTGCCTGAGCACAACACTGGACTGACACACCAGTAAGTTGTGGCTTTTTAGGACACTCTCTGCATGCAATCCACCAGGATACACATTCAGGACTGCTTTTAGAGAGTTAAACAGCCCAGGGAGGCTGTGGTGGGATGCTGCCATCAGAAAAAAAAGAAAAAGACTCTGGTTGCAGGACAAGTTTGTGTTTCCATTTTTTCCACACGTCTGAAGTTCCTGCTTGCAACTGTTCTAGTGCCATGTAGAGGGCAGATGTACCTAGCAGCAGATGGAAAGAGGTGTGGAGAGAGAACTACAAAGTCAGCTATCTGTCCTGAAGCCTCTCAGATGGAAACACATGTGCTCTCCTCAAGCTTCTCTTGCTCTCTCAACACTGACATTGCTGTCGTGGCTCTTGATCCCTCTCCAGGCTTTCTGATCTCCTGGAGCACATCAGGGCCTCCCCAGGCTTTGGGGGCTCAGTATGTTTTGCTGCCACCCCTCCCCAGCTTCCCTCAGCTGCAGGAACAGGCTGCACAACTCCTGAAAGAGAAGCTGCTCTTCACCACGAGTCACCCAGAGGCAGGAAAACGACTGCAACAACAGAGAAGTTGCACACATCCTGTATTTTTTACCATATTCAGTACAGGTATTGTTTAGGCCATGGACCATGGAGTTACTTCTGGTGCCAGCCCTTGTGGTTTGGTCTGCAAGTGGGAACGCAGGACTGCCTGACAAGAAGCTGCATCTCAGAACCCTTTTAGGGAAGAGAATTGGCTTCAAAAGGAACAACCATCACAAGAGCTTGGTTTCACAGATACAACTAAACCTGCTGGCAGATCTTCTTTCCACAGGCTGCACTTACTGGGCTGAGTCTCCTCAGCAAGGAGGTACCAGCTTGGTGTTTGTTAGCAAGGTGCAGCTGCAGGGAAGCACCAGGGGCTGGCCTCTCCTGGCACTGGCAAAAAGAGCATCCATGAAAAATCTGTCCCATGGAAACTGCCTGCGGATATTCCTCAGGGCCCCTCTGCAAAGCCAGAGCCACACAGGAGGCTCTGCTCAGCCTGGCAGCAATTTATACCATGAGATTCCAGCAACTCCGAACATACTGCAGTGCAGCTGGGGGCTGGGGAGGAACTCTGTGCCTCGCTGAACAGCTCGGAGAAATGGGAGCCAAAACCAGAGCCGAGCCACATGGCTCCCTTCTCTGCAACTCATGACAAGCAAATCGTTTGAGGTCAGAAAAAACCAAGTTTTTCCGGTCTGGGGACAACCAATTGCTTTCTATAAACGTGTCATTTTGTATTGAGTCCAGTGCAAATTTGAATGAGACAGTTCCAGGCATCTTAAAGAAAATATGGAAGCATCGAAAAAAAATGATATACCCCTACTAGCTATGTGCTGATCCAAATTAAACCATATTTGTCTCTTTGAGAGTAAAAAATGTATTATTTGTATCATTTATTTATCACCCAAAAATACCGTGAGGTATATTTATGGCACTAATTCCTTAATTTCGAATAAATGAAAAATATTCATAGTATTAGAGACAGAGCTGAGCAGCATAATAAGGCATTAAAGTACACTTTTCACCTGTTGACATATCTTTTTAAGGCTAGAAATTAAAATGTTGAAAATAGAAAGCATCGATATTCTTGAAGGTAATTTCCAAAAGGCTCAGTAACAGTATGTAAGTGGAGAATTAATATCATAATGAACATAAAAATCTCACATTTCTAGATGAAAAAGCTTGGAAGGCAAATGATGTGCATGTGTTCATTACAACTTAATTAGCACAGCCTGATATAAAGGACCAGCAGTAATGCTGAATGTAAATGGAAGACTGCTTGCGGGTATATCTATACTTACATTTATATATATATACACATATATATACATCGAGTAATTGTCAATATGGTAAGTGCTGAAATAAAGACTGTTGAAATGCTTCTGGGATTTAAGTGAAGGAGTAACATCTCCATTTTAAACTTTGCTTCAAAATAACTTCCGCTATTTATTTCTGAGAAAAAAAAAATCTAAACCTAAGTTTGATTTAAATCTTTCCTTAAATTTCCAGTTTTTCCTTACTGAGCTAGGGAAGGGAAGAGAAAGGAGGAGGACATTTTCTGGTAGTTTATGCATCTCTCACTTGTATTTATTAAGAAGGGAAAGGCACCTAAGTGTTCGCAGGTACCATGTGCAATCAAAAGTTGTTTAATGCAGGGGATAAATTATAGATTATCTGAAGTAGGTGACACCCCACAGATGTAAAGACAGGTAATGATCCCCACTGACAAGCCTGCAATAAATCTCCTCTATCCAATGCAGAGGGCAGCAGTACAAACCATGTCACCAGAAATCCTGTCCCCAGGAGATCTGCAGCTCATCTGTGCAGACCAAGACCACCTGCCTGTCCCTCAGCAGCTGGATCTCAGCGCTCCTGAAACTCCCAGTATACACCAACACTTTCATTTTGATGTTGTTTTCTCATTTGTAAGCAAGAGAGAATTTATCTTCTGTATTGTTCACCACTATGTGTTAAGGGTTATTTAACTTTATTCAGTAAATACACTGCACAGTATTTGTCTGATAAATGTCAAATAGAAATGACAGGAAACTAAATGACAAAACAATCCCCTTCTGTTGTTTTGCATTAACATTCTCAGTGTAAATCAGACATCAGACAATGCAGAAATAACCACAAAGTGTTAAACAAAGCTCATGCCTATCAAAATCTGAACAGACACTTATTTTCCAGACCCTATATGCAGCCAGTTAACCTGATTCACCTTGCTGGTCTGCTCTAGGATGTTTTGATGCCATTTTCGTATTTTACTGGTGCTGGCAGTAACCTACTTCCAATGCAAGTGATCCCAGAGAGAGCCATGGTCAAAACGTGAAGTATCTTTGGCTCTTATGAGTTAAGTAACATAGTCTGGCAGAGAGATGGTGGCAGAACTTCAACAAGGAAGATCAGAACACAATTATGCACGGCCAGAAATGTATTCAGTAATAATCCATCATGCTGTCTCTGGCTGCTTTACATGCAGAAAGATCATCTGCTTTAATCTTCCCAGTTTCCAGACCCACACAGAGCATCATATATTATGCAAAAAGGTACTCTGGGTGGCACTATCGAGCTCACCATTGCAGTAGCTCTGTTGTTGAAACTGGGGATTTTTGTGTTTCCCACACCCTCCCTCACCAAGTTTATGCTAGGCATCCCCTTTCAGAAAAACCTTTTAAAGTATTTCTGTCTCAAAGGAGAGGTTCTTGCTACTCACTGTTTCTCCTCATATCCTGCAGCCTGCAGCCACACAGAGATCCTTGTTCCCTCCTGCTCTCACACACGCCTCTGTCCATCACTGCCTTTCTCCTGTGCTGCAGACCCGGTGAGATCCTTCCGTGCAGAAAAGTAACCAGCAGGATGCATGGATGCTTTTCATTCCCTCCCACTTAAACGATTCAGTAAATTCACCCTGGGATAGTTTTTCTGCTTCTTTGTTTGTTTTAAAATCAATTTCTACTGGACACAGTGCATGTGTGGTAGAGAAAAACAGTGTCCTTCAGCAGCATTCAGGGAGTTTTCACCACTGAACAGAAAGCATTTTCTGCAAGCAAGGGTTTTGGATAACACTCTGTGCTAAAAGGAGGGGCTGGAGAAAGACAGTCTGGACTCATTACAGGCTTCTCTCTCACGTGAACTCCTGCAGCTGCTGCTGCAGAGGTCAGGGACAGATGCCTGTCTGCTCACAGCCGACTTGGGGCAGATCCCCACGTGGACTAAACCGACGCAGTTCCCTGAGAGCACAAGGCATTGCACCATGCTACACCTGGTGAGGAGCTGGCCTTAGTTTGAATCGCCCCAAACCAGGCCAGGAGACACTTCAGAGACAGAGTCAGAGAAGTGGGGATTTGCTTTATTCGGCGCCGGGTGTGTGGGGGATCGCTCCNTGTGAGAGCAGAGTGCAGCTTCATTTACCTCCACAGTGTTGCCCCAGACTTTCCAGGAGAGGAGAGGAATCGGTGCCTGACTCCTCCCAGGCCCGAGCCGGTTCTGGGGGTGCAGGAGGGCTGTGAATTCCCGGGTGTGTGCAGGTGAACCCACCCGCCCCGGTGCGCACCGGGCTGGGGGAAGCGCCGTGCCAGGGGCCAGCGCAGCGCGGAGCCGCCCCAGGCTCCCCCCGCCTCCTCTGACAAGGACAGCCTGGCTCAGGAGCTGACTTCTCTTGTTGTTGTTGTATNTTCAGTAAATTCACCCTGGGATAGTTTTTCTGCTTCTTTGTTTGTTTTAAAATCAATTTCTACTGGACACAGTGCATGTGTGGTAGAGAAAAACAGTGTCCTTCAGCAGCATTCAGGGAGTTTTCACCACTGAACAGAAAGCATTTTCTGCAAGCAAGGGTTTTGGATAACACTCTGTGCTAAAAGGAGGGGCTGGAGAAAGACAGTCTGGACTCATTACAGGCTTCTCTCTCACGTGAACTCCTGCAGCTGCTGCTGCAGAGGTCAGGGACAGATGCCTGTCTGCTCACAGCCGACTTGGGGCAGATCCCCACGTGGACTAAACCGACGCAGTTCCCTGAGAGCACAAGGCATTGCACCATGCTACACCTGGTGAGGAGCTGGCCTTAGTTTGAATCGCCCCAAACCAGGCCAGGAGACACTTCAGAGACAGAGTCAGAGAAGTGGGGATTTGCTTTATTCGGCGCCGGGTGTGTGGGGGATCGCTCCTCCAAACACACGCCCCGGTGCTCCTTACANTTACCTCCACAGTGTTGCCCCAGACTTTCCAGGAGAGGAGAGGAATCGGTGCCTGACTCCTCCCAGGCCCGAGCCAGTTCTGCGGGTGCAGGAGGGCTGTGAATTCCCCGGTGTGTGCAGGTGAACCCACCCGCCCCGGTGCGCACCGGGCTGGGGGAAGCGCCGTGCCAGGGGCCAGCGCAGCGCGGAGCCGCCCCAGGCTCCCCCCGCCTCCTCTGACAAGGACAGCCTGGCTCGGGAGCTGACTTCTCTTGTTGTTGTTGTATTAGCAGGGAGCTAGAGGCTCCCGAGGGACTGTTTATAGAAAGTGCTTTTGGATCTCCGCTTCAGCATAGGTAGGTCCCATTTAAAACTGAAGATGGACCTTTTATCAAAAGATGTGACAGGCTTTCTTAAGGGTAACTGTCACAGGTGGAGGTATAAAAAGAAGAAAAAAACCCTTTTCTCTATTGTTTCAGTTTTCCTGTAATTTTACCAAACATTTAGAGTGTGAGATAATGTCAGATACATCTGTCTTTGGTGGTTTTAGGTATGTATCACCTTGGAATATAAGTGCTCAGGCAATATCTGATAACATCCCGAAATACTTCCACCTCCTCAATCTTCTCTCTCATTTTTCTTTTATTTAATCTCAAATGAGTTCAAGTAACTTCTGATTTTACATTTATCTAGATCAGAGGTACAGAAGAAAAAGAGACTTCTATAATTTAACAACTGGTAATAACAGTACCAGTAAAATTAAAATCTCTAAATCAGGATGAGTACTGACTTAGGAATAGGGAATAAATGATCATAATTTTCTGAGTATAAGAAGGTGTTTCAAATGATCACATCACTATTACTTTTCTTGTATATCCTCTGGTCATGGAAGGGAGTATCTCAAAGCCTAGTTGCCCTTAAAATTATACCCAACAGTAAGTCTACCTGCACATAATGATCAGATGTCAGTGTAAAATCACTACCAAAAAGGTTATTGTGCCCTCATACGAGGAGCCACTTGACTCCTAAGCAACAAGAAAAACTAACAAGCCTCCAGAACAAATTCAGCCCCACCATGGCCACAACACACCAAAATCCCAGCAAATGCTGCTGAGATAAGAATATCTAGTAGAAAATTAAGTCCCACAGACCCCAAACCTCTGTTTCCAGAACGCAGAGCAGGCAGTAGCTTGTGCTTTAATAGAGATGGAGATTTCCCTGACACTGAAAGATGACTGTCATTCAGAAGGAGATCAGAGCATGTTCAGCTAGTTCTGTGCGGGTGAACACCTGCAAACCCTTGCAGCTCACTGGGTGCTGTGTGGAGACTCAGCTGCATATATCACCCCGAATTAGGTGTTCTGCTAATGCAACTGCACGGCTGCCACCTGACTCAGAGCAGGGACCAAGCCTGCTCGCCTCAAACACACACTGAGCAGCTTAAAGCAGCCAAACCCCCACTGGCCCAGATATGAACGTGCCTTTGAAACCTGCAGGGCTTGAGTTTCAAACCTATCAGAATATCAATAACACTTGGCATCTTTGGTTTTCATCCAAACCAACCTGAAACACACAGATTTCAATCAGGGTTTTGAAATGGAAATGTCCTTTGACAACTGAGTGAGCTATATATTATATGCGTGTAATCACTGGGGCAGGGACATCCCCTGGTAGGTGACTATTTACTGTAGGCCCTTTCCTGACATATTTACTGTGACTTTTTCTTCATTAATTTCTACTTTCTCCCGTTTCTTTGATTAGCTACAGCTGTTACTGCACAATTTGTCTGGCTTTATCCTCCCTCCCGTCTTTGACAAAATGGCTGCCTTGCAGAAAGCATATAAAAAGTCATGTATTTGTGATGCTGGTAACATCTTTATTTGAAAGTTAGTCTTTAGTCAAAGACATGTAGGTATCCTAGTAAGTTTTAACCTCAGTTATTTATTTCCATCTCTTGCCTAAAGCATTTAGACCCGGTTTATCTGCAGGGCAAGTGCTTCAGTAAACTCAGAGTACCACCTGGGTGAGGAAATGAGAGGAAATTCACTTCTTCAGAGTCCCCAGTTCAGGTGCATTGCTGTTTCCCTCTTCCCAGGGACCACCTCTGCTTATGGGCTGACTCAGTCCCTACCCTCTGGGCAGAGCACTTGGCTGTGTGACAGCTGCACAGCTACAGGGTACAGGTGAAACCCAAGACTGGAGCTACAGAACTCATCTTATAAGAAAAAGATATCACTTAACAACACCTTCTGCACAGAGGAGGCAAACTGTTTCAGTTTTCAAAGAAACCTAAATTCCACACAGAGTGATTTGAATTCAGCCCTCAGAGAGAAGCACACTCAGGCACCACCCAGTGTCACAGGACAGCTGCAAAGCCCTGGCTGAACCAGGGAGTGGGGAAGGGGAGTCAGGGATTTTAATCTCAAACAGTCAATGCTGATTACTCTTTCTGCCATTAAACTCACTAACAGTGTGCAACAGCAAAATCCCAAGTTAATTTTAGGTCAGTTATGAATACAGCATGGGAAAAAAGTACATTTGGATGTACAAATGGGAAAATAGAGATACTGGAGTGGGCGTGGGTGGTCTCTCCCTAGATAATGATACATCGTAAGATCCCAGTTTCAGTGCTCAAAGGGAAAGATGTAATCCTTTTAAAAGGTGTTAGATGACACTAAACCAGAAACCTAGCCCACCTCAAAACTTCGACTGTTTCTCCCCAAGGAGACAATCAGACATGAAAACCTCAAGGAGAGTGCAATAAACACCCCTCACAACAAGCAGAAAGCCATGCTATTACTAAGAGAGTGAAATGTCATAACACGTGCAAATTTAAAAATTATAAGGCCAGTGCAGGAGCCTTTCCCCTTTAGAGAGGATCTCCCCATTTTTGTCCCCTCAAACACAGGGAAAACCAGTGATTTCCCATCAATATTTGCCTGTGGTACATGCTGTGTTTGGCTGGTCCGACAGCTCCTGTGGAAAAAACCCTAAGGTGGACAAAGGGTTACTTCAGTTACATGTTTTTATTGTACTTGGCTTAATATGGGCCAGTTTCTTAATTTTAAGAAAAAAGCCATGGATTAAGGTATGTGAGTGTAGTGAGCACTTCATTTATGCTCCACCTGACTGCACTCACTCAAGGCCCAGACTGCCACGTTGCCACCTTTCAGCCAGCTCTCCTCACAAGGTGCATACCCTGCCTTAGGTGTTTCATCTCTGCTTAACCGGGAAAACATTTCCATCATGATAGGGAGGAACACAAAGTGAGCGTTAATAAAAACCCTGGTCAATGTGGAGCACATGATGTTATGTCCCGTATCACAGAAAGTGAAGAGTACTTTCAGTACTTTCAGTGAAAATAACAGCCCCAAGGCTGTTATTTGCCTTCATTTTACTATTCCATACATTTATGATTTAATTAAGGTACTTCTGCTTTAGAGGTTAGAGCAAGTGAGATCAAAAGGAACCTAAACAATGCCAGGAGATCAGTAACCTTTGCATCTTTCTGGGCAGCAGTACAGGTCATACATACAGTAAAAAAATTAAACAAGCTGCAAGAACTGTTATGTTTAGCTAAACAGAGGACTGGATGCATTATTCTTCTAGCTAGGTCATAAGTACATGATATTTTACACCCTATCTGGTACACAGTTGGAGTTTGATCTCCTCTAGGAAAAGGAGTCAAGTATCTTCTGTGTCTTGCACTATTTGTGCTGAAGGGGTCAGATGTTAAACCACTCATGCTGGAGCACTGGCTCCTTGAAGTACATTCATTATGGATATCATCTTGCCAGTGGCCAGGGCTTGATAAAGGTCAGCTGACCTTCCTGTCAATACTTCAAGCAGCAAAGAAAAACAAACCCACACAAATCTACCATTTTTTTTACTAGAGCTGTTTGTCAGGAGATACAGTTGGGTTTGTTGGGAGGAAAAACTTCCCCTGCAGAAAAGCACCAGGAAAGCACTGTTCTGGCAAAGGACAGTTGTTCACAAAGCATTACTACCAGGCAAGGACTGCACAGGGATGTAAGGATGTACATGTGAAATCTACTTCCTACCTGGAACAGAACAAGAACCTGAGGAGAGTGCCTGCCTGAGCTGAGCTCTCAGTAACAGAAGAGGGGGTGCAGCTTGCTCATCATTCTGGTGACAAAATCAGTCTTCTCTGCCTGCACTTGTCCAGAGCCTGCCAAGATCAGTGCAGAGACTCCCACTGACTGGGAGAGGCTGGAACCCATGGATCCAAATGAGCATTGCACTTCAGGAGGTGCATCATTTTGTGCTTTGAATGCAATATAAACAGTAAAATAAAAATCACTAACAGAGTTTGGAAACAATTGCTTTTATGCAGGAGTACTTGCCCACACCTGAAAGCTTCAAGCACTGCTTAGGTGCACTCCTAGTGTCTTTATACCAAAGTGAGTTTAATTCTGTCACTGTGGCATGTGGATGTCTTGCTGAAGAGTTGAGGTTTAAAGAGAGCTCCCTATCTGCTGAGAACAATGTGCTTCTTATGTAAGCAGAGATTTTTGTAAAGGAAGTCTTGCTTTTCCTGCAAACAGATATTCACATGCCCATCTGCACAAAAATCCAACCACATTATGGATGGGGAAGGTAAAGAGATGTACAGCTGTGGCACCACATCTGGATACGCATGCTGCAACAGACATATAAGAGGAGGGAGGGAAGCCTTCAAAGTTTCTTGAAATCTGTCCTAAACTAGCAAGAGCATTCTCTCCAGCGCTGGAGACTGCATGTACAAACCCTGGTAGGCAATAACACAAAGAAGTATCTAGGAAAAAATCAAGGGCATTTACTAATTGTCAGTTAGACATCAAGAAAGTGTCACAGAGTCTTTCCTATTTGAGATGTCTCTTGATCATCTCCACCATCTTTCTAGCTCTTTGTTGTGGAAAAGCTAAACTACACTTTAGGAAAACATACATTGCAACAGCAGCAGCAAAAGACTGGTTATTGCTATCATTGTCACATGAAGCTGAGCACTCCACCAGCATTGCAACAAAATGTACATTCTTTACCAGAAATTCTGTATGAAATCCTCACTGTCTTTTCCTTTTTCTGTGTATGTGATAGAAACTTATCAATGGTTTCAATTAAAAATTAGTTCATTTGGGAGGGCAAAGACTTAAAAACCCTCTTCCATTTTGCCTTATCCATTGGGACCAGGTTTCACTCTGTTTTAGATAACAGAGCACAATGGAGCATTTGTGAGTGTACTCCATCTTTTATAAATAAATCTGACAACATTAGAGATAAATCCACAGCCCCTTGAGGGTGAGACCAGTGCACAGTTGCATGTTTGTATGAGTATACACCTGCCATTAGTCTGAAAAAATCAGAACAGGTAGTTGTGACCAAGGCAGAATAAAGCTTTCTACCCAGTTCCTAAATTTTTCTGTCACCCTTAATCATCTCTGTTTGGAACAGCATTTCTTGTTTACTAGCAAACAAGTGCCTGTAGACAGGCTAAGTATTTCTCTCTCAGTGCTACAGTACACTCATACCACGATTCAAACCTGAACTGCCAGCAGAGAGATGCTCTTCTCCCTTCTCTCTCCCACAAAGTCAGTGTGCCTTCTGTAAAGCTGTCCTTCCGTGACACAGACCAGCAGGGCTCGCCTGCAAACCCCATCTAAGGGTCTCCTCTCTCCTTGACACAAGCTTGAGTTAATGAGCTCCTGCACTGAGCAAGCACAATTAATCAGCATCACTGGATGGTGCCAACACCTGCCCAGGTGCGCTGCCAAGGTCACAGCTCTGCTCTGCATCCTGAAGGCAAGAGAGCAAAGCCCAGGGTGTAACTCTGGTAAAAGCCCCGCATTTGTCACCCTGCTCCTTGCAGGTGTTGTGCTGAAGGCATCCATCTTCCTGCTTGCACTGAGCTGAGCTGATAAACAACGCACCTCGGAGAGCTGGAGGAGGACAGGGAAAGGCTAAAACTGAAACAGAGTGCAGCTGATGGTATAATGGCAGCTCTCTGGCAGATGCCTTTGGAGGTTAATTACCTTTCCAAAGAGTAACGATTCATCTTTTCTCCCATACCATAATACCCTGCAATGCTAATTCTCATTTTGGAGACAGGAAAACTAATGACAGAGAAAAGGTTTAATATATATAACTCTAAAGAAAGGATAAATTGGGCATAATGGGGAACTAGACTCCATCAATAAAAACTCCTACCAAAAGATCACAACTCAGAGTATTCCCAGAACATAAATATTTTGTAGGCTACACCATCATTAGGAAAACCCATCAAGCTTTTGTTTCAATAAACAGCATCTGCCAGGAGCATCTTCTCTGAAACAGACAATATTAAACAAAATTTGGTCTCTCATTTATTAAATGGGCAGCCTTCTGGGCTCATGTCTCAGGAGTCTTCCAAAAGCTTTAAAAACCAAAGAGACCTTTTGAAAGAGGTTCATCTCATTTGCTGCAAGACTTTCCATCTTAAATACTGTAACAGGTGTTATGAAAGTACCAATGTTTTGGACCTGATGAATATCATTTTACAAAAAGCTGGATGATGCTCCTGAATCCCTCAGCTATTCTAAGCAGCTGCATACCCATCTTACTGTCTTAGCAATAGAAAGTAACTCTTGTTTTGCTGTTAAAGAAAGTGAGTAAATGAAGGGAGGAAAACCAGCCGTGAAGGGACTCAGGTTTGCAGGCTTTGGTGTAGGAGCAACATATCCTATCCATATCCCAGCTTAGCAGTGGGAAGAATGGCCAGCCCTAGCCAGGTCCTTGGGCTCCCAACAGAGTCTGCTTGCAGGAGAGAGGGAAAAAGCACTTAGAAAAAAATCTCTTCCACCTGCTCTGTGAGATGCACAGAGCAAAGAGCAAGTAGATATCCCAGGGTTTCTGCTGGTCTTGGCAGGGGCTGAAGCAGTGATCCCAAAATGCAAGGTTCCTTCTTGATTCTGTAATTACTTAATTTACTGCTCATTAAAACACCTGGTTAAAACACCTTCTCATGTGCTCATGCTCACCTCAAATGTTTTGTGGTGTTAAAAAAAGGATAAAAACGTTAGCAGCCAAAACATAATGCACCTCATGACAAAATTTCCTCAAGTCAGAAAACCATAAGCTGAACACTATCAAGTTTTCCCCAGCCTTGTGGTTTTTTGGCTAGGTTTGTTGTGTCCTCACTGTGCTGCTGCTGTGCTGTACAGCTCCATGGCTAAAGGGCACTGGTGTGTCTATCTTGGAATCGTAGAATGGTTTGATTTGGAAGGGACCAGCCTAGTTCTAACCTCTCTGGCATAGGCAGGGACACCTCCCATTAGACCAGTCTGCTCAAAGCCCCATCCAGCCTGGCCTTGAGCACTCCCAGGGATGCAGCATCCACAGGTTCTCTGGGCAACCTCTGCCAGTGCCTCACCAGCCTCACAGTGAAGAATTTCTCCCTCATACCTGACCTAAATCTACCCTCTTTCTGTTTAAAGCTGTTACCTCTTGTCCTAACACTACATGTCCTTCTAAAAAACCTCTCTTCATTTTTCTTGTAGGTCCTCTTTAGGTACTGAAAGGCTTCTCCAAAGTCTCCCTGGAGCCTTCTCTTCTCCAGGCTGAGTAACATCAACTTTTTCAGCTCATCTCCATGGGAGAGGTGCCCCATCCCTCTGGCCATCTCTGTGGTCTCCTCTGGACTCTCTCCAAACACTCCATGTCGTTCTTATGCTGGGGGCCTCAAATTTCAATGACGTAGTCCAGGTGGGATCTCACCAGAACAGAGGCAGGGGGAAGAAGTACATCCCTTGAGCTGCTGCCCATGGTGCTGTGGATGCAGCCCCACGCACGGCTGGCTTTATGGACTGCAAACACATTGCCAGGTCACATCAAGCTTCTCATCAACCAACACCCCCAAGACCTTCTTCTCAGGGCTACTCTAAATCCCTTCTCCACCCAGTCTGTATTTGTGCTTGGGTTTGCCTTTACCCAGGTGCAGGACCTTGTCTTGGACTTGTTGAACTTCATGGCCAGTGAAGACTGAGGGAAAAAAGTCCTTGAGGACCTCAGACTTCTTCATATTCTGGCTAATCAGGTTTCCCATTTCCTTCCAGAGAGTGTCCACATTTTCCCTAGTCACCTTTTTATATTACTTTTTGTAATCTTTTATATTGTATTTGTTTTTAAAGAGGCAGCTAAAAACCAAAGTCATCCTAAGAACACCTTTGAAATACTTTTTTTCAGCTAACTCTAGCCATGCTGAAATAGTTACCGCAATGCCACAGGCAGAATGCTTTACCTTCTCAGATGCTGGAGCAGCAGGAATGAAATGCCCTCTAACTCATGGCTGAAAATGATAGAAAAATCAATGCAAACCTAGTGAAGAGAAGGCAGTCCCATTACAAGAAAGTAATTTTCAGGCTTTCATGTGGTACTAGCTTCCAGAAAGCAAGACACAGCATGTGGTGGGCAATGCTCTGCCAGCTGAAAAATGTTATGTCAAATATTCCCATTAGAAATTTATTTTAAATTAAATGTGATTTATGTAGAGAAGCTGGACAGACCTGGTGTCATGTTCAAGCACTTCCCTGGACTCTCACAGCGAGCAGACTAAGGCCAGACCTGGACCCTGAAAAATACTGTGAGAAATGAGAGATGAAAAGGCAAAAGCCAAACATTTCAGCAGCGCCTATTGATTTTCTCTGCCTCAAGATTTGTTGGTCTCTGCTGGGGCACATTGGCAGTGCCAGCCAATGGCAGTGCCATCCTGCCAGCCTTTACCCCACCGCCTCTCTGACCTGCTGCTTCTGCAGCTCTGGCCTGGATGACCAGGTTGTGACCGACAGAGCCAGCAGCACCGCGAAGAACGAACCCCAAACTCCAGAGCTGGTACTGGGAGAGCTGACCCACAGCTCACGTCTTTGCAGGATGTTACACTCCACAGTTTTCTTCCTTGTGCTTTTGGCACCTGCGCTGCTCTGAAGGACACTTCAGTCTCTCACAGCAGTGAAGCTCGCCTTGGATGCTGCTTTCATAACATTTCAAAGTGGTCTGACTTTCCTCATGGACTGTGACTCAATGGGTCTCCTTGCTGAGGCACTGGGGAACATCAGGAGAGCCTTCTCCAGCATTAACTCTTTCTGATTTTGCAAATCCTCCAAAGATAACAGATAGGAGCTTTCGTCCAACTCTGCAAATGGATTAGCAAGCAGCAGCTCCCAAATATTTTAAATTCAAGTGGTATTTAACTCAGGTTAAACTCAGTGCTGCAGAAAAGAAATCAATAATGTTTTTCCATGTTGATTTTTCTTTCCTCTCATTTCATTCCTATCCTACAGCTGTTGCAGGGATTCTGACTGCAGTATCCCAGATACTATACTGCAGTTGGCAGCATAACCTTACTTATGACATGCTCAGAAACAGATGTTTTTCTTCACATCTACCCTTCCTCTCCTACCTTTGGAGCAGAATAATGAGACACTCTGCAGCTCTGGTTCAGAGCATGGTTATTAAACAGCCAGGGAAAATGATGCTGGCACAGCAAACTGAGTATCACTGAATTACTATGAAATGTGGTGATGAGAAAATAGATCTGCTTTGAAGGAGAAAAATGGCCTGTTTTCAGTCAAGAGCTCTTTCCTGTTAAGCAGCCCAGCCCATCAGCAAAGTGTTAGCGAGGGTACACAGCAATTTGTAGGCCACACAGAGGGCAGCAGTTTGTGCCTAGAAGCTGTCACTTACCTGCCTGGGTGGATGTATCTACCTACGGACTGTTCACACGATGAAGAATTTATAAGCTATGATTATTGGGGATTTGTTGTTTGTTCTTTTTTTTTTTTTTTTCCCTGCTGCTCTTTAGAGCAATAGAGCAAAATAATACACTTTTTCCTGCAGTTTCCTCTGTGCAGGATGTTGATTAAAGCTCTGTAGCTCAGAGAAAGTCTCATCAGACCCTTCCTGTGTGCTCATTCTTGAGAGGCAGAGCACTGCTTTCCAAAGACACTGGCTAACTGCTTTGCTTGGAAGTTTGTTTTGCATGCCGGAGAAAACTCCTGCATCAGAGGAAGGGAAAGGCTGACTTGCACAAGCCCCTGCCCATGTAGCCTGAACACACCAACCTTTTTTAAAATCCCATGTCTCCAAATCAGTCACCTGCAGTAGCACCTTTTTATTAATTTTATGATGTTCTCTGACGTAGGAGATTTCATTTCCTTAGGTGAAGGTTCTCCCTAATGGAAGTGGTCTTAGCAGAAGCTCCATGATCCTCCTTGACAGAAGCAAGCAGAAACTGGTGGGCTTCTGCTTCCTCACCATAATCACCTAGCAAGGCAAGCCCATGGACAGAACAACATGATCCTTCCTCTTCCTCACGTCCTGGCTGTGCCATTACAGCCAGAGAAAGCTGCTCAGTGGTGACACAGCTCATAGAACATGGCTTTCAAATCCTCACCCACCCACGATGGATGGCCACAGACAAAGATGCTCCTTGTGTCCTGCAGCTCAGGATGGTCCCTGGAGACTGACTGTAGCTCCTCAGGTCCCTAGGACTATCCAGGATCATAGGAAGGGAAGTTTTAAACTTGAGTTTGAGTAAGTGAATAAACTGGAAGATTTTGTCCCCACTGTCAGTCATGCAACACCAATACATAACACAGAAGGATGTAGTTGGAGGATGCAGACATCAGGATGTTGTCTGTTTCTGTCACCTCTCATGGTCTCTATCACTATTTTCAAGGTCCCTCCTAGTACATGCAGCTTCCCACATGAAAGATGAAGCCAGCTCTGATAACAATAAATGACTTTTTAAATGCCACATGGATGTTTGCACTGGCCCCCAGACCATCCTTCTTGCTGCATTTAAAGCATGGGCTGCATAAACTAAGCCTGCCTGTATCCTAGACAACAGCTCCAGTGGGCTGCAGCTGCAGGCAGGAAAAGGCAGGCAGGGATGAAGCATAACTCAGACCTGCACCTAACTTGAAATGGATTTGGGCCAGCTCTCCTCAGCCTAAGCCTTACCCAGTGTCTAATCAATCTGGGAGCATTTCTTTATTGGTTCATAGATGGGTCTTCTATGCAATCTGCCAAGAACACCAGGCTATGTATCTCAGTTTAAGAGATTATAAATAAATAGAAGTGCCTCTTTCTGCTCTTTCAGACAGGAAAAAAAAATACAGAAGAAAGAGTTAGTACTGCTCCGTGGCAAGTTAGAAGCAAAAAGGAGTGCCTCCAAAACTAATTCCACACAAAGCCCTAAAACTCATTCTTAACATAATCATTCAAAAGATATTATCCTTTTTTCTTATCCTCACATCAACCACCTGACCACGTGGTTTATTTTGCAAGTTTCTTTTTGTTTACCTAGCATTGATATACACTGCTGCTATGTTCTTCAGATATTCTGATCTTTCTGTATGAAAATAAAAATATATGTTTCTATAAGAAAAGACTCTTACATCCAGAGTCTTCTTGACTCCAAAATTAAAGTTTAAGAAAAATTCTAAGGCATGGAATAGAATTAAAGTAACAGGAATTGCTGTTCTAAAATAGTCATTCTTGTAAATGAACTTGAAGACATGAAAACAGAATCTCTTCTTAAATATGACTTTCAATCTAAGATGTCCTCAAGGGAAAAAACCAGGGATATAGAAATAAAAAGATCACATTATTATTCATTTGGAAGGTAAAACTGAGAAAAAAAATCCCAGGAACTCTACAGACTGGGTTGTTTGAGCTGGTGTGGTAAAGGAGCCAAGTGTTACTGCAGCCACTTTGCAGAGGGACAGTGGAACAGTCAATGGACAGACAGAATTCTCCATAAAGGCAAACAGTCAGAAACAAAAGGCAGGTTTTCATCCCTTCCTAGAACCATTAGAAGAAACACACTCTTCACTTGTCCTCTTCTTTGATTATTTTAGAACATGATAGGCTATAACATCAGCTTTTTTCCAGATGTCAATTTCATCATATTTGTCATAGTAAATACTCAGTTATGTCTTTTACATTTTTTGTTTTCAGTAATGGGCACTGAATGGGTTGTGTTCTGCTGTGTAATAGCACTCTGATTAAGGAGCCAACCATTCTCTTGCCTTCACTTCATTTCTTGCATTCCTTAATCTAGATTTAGTGTGTAGGGGAGTCTAAGTAAGTGCTACCACTCCCTTGGTAATCAGCAATTTGTTATCACATTAGAAGTGGCCAAAGTATTCAAGCTAAGAGCTGCCACTAACCAGCAGAAGGCATAATATTGAATTACGAGGAAGAAGCAATGGATAGCTATAAAGGAAAGTCAACAATATGAACTTTCTCTTCAAAATCAATTATTATTATTTTGAGGAGTGAGGGAGACAGACCACTTGCAGATGCCAAAACAGAGAGGGGGACTAATGGATTTACTAAAACACATTTAGACATGAGGAAGAACTACACAGAGAAATGAAGGATGTCAGATGACCTAACAGGGGGAAAAGAATATCCAACACCCAAATTTCCCTCTCCCTCCCTGCCCAAAAACCCTCAAACTCCAGCAACAATAAAACCCAACCAAAAAAACCTCCCAAACAACCTGGACTCGGGGATTTGCTGCAGAGAAGGCGCAGAGGTAGGACTGGATCTGGCCTAATGTGCTGCTCTGCTGAAGCCATCTGGGGACCTGACCCAGCACCAAATTAGAAAAGGAACTTCTACGGTTCTGGTTTAGAGGCTTTAAATTGCACCAGAATCTGTTGTGCTAAACAACCATTCCAGCTCAGGTGACAGTAAATGCACACCATGTCTGAAATGCTTTTAATGTGGCAGTGCCCCTCAGCCAGTGCCAGAGTGAAAATCAGAGTTGCTCTGCTAGTCCATGAAGTCTTTCCTGTGGGAAGGAAGGATTCACAAAGATCCATTCTGAGTGTTACTTGCTCTTTTTTTTTTATGTGCAGGATAATATAAAAGGGCACTAAGTTTACAAACACAACCGTTGTCAGCTCAAATCTCTGGTGGGGATGCAAAACAATGTGGTGTTACTGTGGGTTCTGCCACGGAACTCAGTCTGTGATCACAAAGGCAGCCCTCAAGAACCCTTCTGTGACAAGGCTCTAAATGCTGTAATGAAGTGGGAGACAGGGAAATACTTGACCCTAGTGCTCAGATGAACTAAACACTGCATTTTTTCCCTTAATGTCAGAATTAACATCCACATTTCCCCATCTCTACGTTTGTCTAACTGCAGGTGCCAGAATTGTATTAATCTTTGTTCAAATTCTCTTGTCATTTTAAATCTAACAGTGATCTTAAATCATCAGCTGCCTGGATGAACTGTGCACTGATTCAGACATCCTTTGTAAATGGTAGTTTTGTGACAACAGTTCCTCTCCTGCCTTTCTTCTTGACTGTTCACCTGACAAGATCCACTTAGCTAAGGGTTTAGGGAAATAAGGCAATGTTTTCATAGAAGCACATGCACCTGTCATTTAAAAAACCTGCCATGTGGAGAGTTGGACTTTAAAAGAAGCATTGTAAGTTGAGTTACACCACATGATGCTGCAGGCAAACCCGAATCATCAGCCTCACATGGAGATGTGAAAGACAAAACCCTTGCCATGCTGGCTGAGGTCCAGGTGCCCTTCTTCCCCTCATGGTTCTCCTCACCATGGGGTCACTGCCCCAGGTCACTACTGATCCTGCTGGCCTGTGCACCTCACGGCCTTGCTCGTACTCTAAGCTGAGAGGTACTACCTCTATTCAGAGCAAGGTAGTAGCTGTTGCAGCCATGCCAACTTCTGTCCCTGCTGGGAAAGCTTTGTGTATTAAATTCAGGCACAAGTACAGAACTTTGTGGCAGCTCTCGTCTTTTCTGGAGTGAAGCCGGCAGCCTCCCAGTGCCACTGCCTTGTTGGTGTCCCCTGGACTGCAGGGGTGCCATGTGTGCTCCGGGACAGGGCACTGAGCAGCAAATTGCACAGCTCACACGGGTGTGCCACACACTCCTTGGCTGCAATCCTGCATCAGCTGACCCGGCAAGGCAGCAATAATTCCCTGAAGCTGTGGAGTTATACCAGTGTGTTTAGGAGAAGTGTACTCCAAAAGTCCACCCTCCCACTTCTCTGTTCGAGAATGTAAAGCACCGAGGTGTAATTGTTTGTGATGGCACTTCTAGGTGGTTTAACACTGGACGCAGTAAAACACACCAAGCTTTTCTGTAGAGGACAAACTGGCTTTGTCTGAAACACACAGCATCACTTTTCTCTTCAATTTCTAGGAACACAAGAGAAACAAAAGGAAAAAAAAATTAAATCCTTAGCCATTGTCAGTTTATTATGTGGAAAAAAGGCAGAACAAAGCGCATGTTTTCCAGGAATGTGAATGAAATGCTCCAGAGAAAGAGAAAACCACTGCCTGCTGTATCCTCCTCCCCTGCAGACTGACTCAGTGCCTACCGTCCTCTGAGGACAATCATTCAGACAGCTCCACTCCCACCTCCATGAGGATCAGCTGCTCTCCACAGAGCCTGACATCTCCCACAATGAACGAGAGAGGCTTCAGCAGAAATCACTCGGGGGCATGGATGCTCGGGATGTAATGAACCTGACAGCAAGCAGCTGCACAGGCTGGATCCATATATTTTGATAGCACGTAAAACACAGGGTGAATTGCCTGGGATGTCTCCTGAGGAATTTTACCAGCCAAAGTTTCATTAAGCATGGGGAAGAAAAATAATAAGATAAATTCAAGAAACTCAACCACAAACAACCCAAACCAAACAAAAAAACCCAAACCAAAACAAGAACAACAAAACCACCCAAAAAACCCGCCCAAACCCATGCCATCCAGAAATAAATCTAGAACAAAATCCACTCTCCACAGATTATTTTAAAATGCCTCCAAAATTTTGTCCAATAACTTCAATTTTCCTCCTGCTTCCTCCTGAAAAATCATCAAGAAAAACATGTTTATTGTGAGATGAATTTTTTATAACCAGGACCCATAGTAATGATGAAATTATGTTTTCCCAAGTGACATGAATCTTCCAGGCTAGAACCTGGAAGAGGTGGACACTAACATTTTAAAACCTACTAAGCCAGGCAGTTCGAAATCAATACGCTGCATGTTAGTTTAACAGTATAAATGAAGGTCTAATCCAAAGCCACTGAAATCTTTCCATTGTTTTTACCAATTTGGGAACAAGCTTCTGATTAACCTAAGTCCCCAGTACTGCAATTATCCTTTGGCAGAGGACTGTCTCCACAGCTCCAATGTCAATCTTGCTGCTGGGTAGTGTTTCAGAAGTCTGACTAGGAGTTTATGACTGAGACAAATCTTTATTGTAACCAAGGGATTAGTAAAGACTTTGTGTGGAAGTGAAAGGGATCTGTGCCCCAGTCCCTCCTTGCCTGCCTATGGAAGAGCAGACTGCACTGCTCTGTTGGGTTGCTTGCGACAAGTTCAGAACGGAATTCCTTTCATTAAGCACCCAGGGCCCTTACAATTGGCAGCAAAATTGGAAGTTTCCTTTAATTTACACCTGTCCTGTGATTAATGTTTCTGCACACAATCCACACTGCACACCATCTCCACACAATCCACATAACTTTGATTGGCAATGAATGTGTGAGCATTCCAGAGCAGCAGAACCTCAAATACTTCCCTTTCATCTTCCTCACACTTACTACTATTGAACTGGATTAGACTTGAGAAAGCCACATGTTCTGTTCAACACATCCTGTCTTGAGAGGTCTGTACACTCAGCCTTGGTATGCAGTCCCTAAACATTTAGCTATTTTTACACTTTTACCCTCTTTTTTTTTGTGTATGCGTGTTTCTGTAAGAAGATGGAACAGTACCTGTGGTATTAATCTCCTTGTTTTTAAAAATGCAGTGCTGTGGATGGGAGAGCATTCCTCTTTGCTTCTTTGACCCCATATGGAAGCTTCTCTAGAGGACTCCAATATGACACACCAGATGGATTTATTTCAGCAATGGACCCTTGCCATACTGTCTGTCAGTAGTAAGGCCTGAAAAGCCCAGAACTGAGCTATTGTGAGTCAGGGGTCTTCACCTGTTATTTTTGGTGGATCCATAAATAACTAATACTGTAAACAGGCAACGTTGAATTGCCCAAAAGGTTAATGTCAGTCATTATCTTTCAGGTGTCCTTTACAGATGATTTCCAGATCATTGATAAAAGCCATGAGATTGTCGCAAGTCTGCTTGAAACTCCCTTGCCTCCAAAAATTCTCCCTAAATTTGTCAATCTTTGCCATCCATATTTGATCAAACTTCTCTTCTGATCTAAAGTACTGGCACCAGTTGTAACAAGATAATTCTTTTTTGCAGCTTTTCTGTGAAAGCAGCAGTTTTTGTCCTTGTTAGTCAGGTTGACAGAAATGCCTCTAGACTGGTTTTAATTTGCTTGATTATATAACTTGTCTGTATCTTATAGCATGGCTTTAGGAGAACACAGAGCCTGGGGAAAAACCCAGAGTGGACTGCAGCTGTGAAAACTCTCTCATTGACCACTGGTGTGTCTTATTCCTCCACTGCACCTCCCTGGCAGTCCCTCATCCTTCTGGCTCCTTTAGTCCTTTGTATGGGAGCCTGGCAGCAGCACTGCCAGTTAGTGGAGATTAGCAGACCTTCTACCTCATAGGTTTCAGTGAAAAAAAAAAAAATATATATAATATATAAAGAAAAAAATCAACCAGGGGTTAGCAGCCAGCCTGCACTTTCTTTTTCAAATCTTATTGTGCACCATAAATAGCTACCTATACTTATATTCTGCTGCTCAGCAACAACTTACAGCTTTCATTGTGGTGCAGCAAGCTGTGTCAGTGCCTTTGTCCCATTCTCCAAGTGAGACGTCCAAATACCCATTTTGAAAGCCCGTATCACCCTTTTCTCTTGTCTTGACAGCCATCTCATTGCTCCCCACACCCCCTTGTGCATTGTGCATACACATATCTGCCTTCTTTCCATGCCCTTCAGACGAGTCCTTGACAAATTAATCAGTGCCTTGTCCTCTCTGCACAGGCGGCTGTCAGCAAAGCAGATGGTGCTGTCCCTTACAACACCTTGTCTCTTACATCTCTCTCTGGGCCTGTGTCCTGCAGTTTTCTGACAGGGGCTGCATGGCTTTATATGTATTTAATAGTACTGAAGAGGACAGGCAATGCCACAGGACGTTGCTTATCTGGTCACGAAGATAGCTGCAAGAAGCAGATGAGTGAATTGAAATGCATCAAAACTCAATCCTGCGAAAGTGTGAGGATGATTAACAGCCTGTTGACACAGGAAAATGGCCCCTGGGAAACAGGATTTGTGAAGACTCGTGAGTACCCATGGTCCCTACTCGGGCAGTTTTGACTTGTACAGTGAGGGACCTGTCGTCCTTCCCTGAAATGGCCGGTAGTTTTCTAGCTGAACCTTGGAAATCTGGAGATCACAAAGCTTAAGCATCTAAAATGCCTTATGGTTACTACAGATTTCCCAGTTCACCAGGAATTCCAGCCCTTGCTTTTCTCCACATTCCCCAAACAGAATGAAAACAGACTAATGAAAACAGAATCATTAATTATTCCAACAGCTAAACTTTCCCTTCCCTGGTATTGTTTGTTCCAATACACCCCAAACTCCAGTCTCCAGGACTAACTTTTTAAAATGGAATTTATTAATGAGAGATTTCGTTTGGAAGAGTCATTCCAATTAGTACCAGCAAATATCAGCAGTTCACCGCACCCTTCCTCCCCATTTTGATCTGCTGTTGTGTAATAGACACTGGGAGTTCAGTGAAAACTGCTGGAAAAAGAAATTAGGAATCGCTTTGATGCAGAATACCTAATCCAAACCCACACACCAAGTCCTCACGGACTCAAAGCTGAAAAAAATCCCTCCACTGAGACCACCTACCCTACATTAGCCAACACCAGCTTATTCCACTGGTATCAGACATCAGAGACATCAAAGAACTGTGTAGGAAAACTCATTGTTAATGCTCAGCTCTGGCTGATGAATCAATGTGATAAGATCAGTGTCATCCATGAATGAGATTTCTACTGTGGCAAGCATTAACAGGAAGCTGAGAAATGGTGCTGTGAACTCGGTGTGTCAGTGAAACACCCACACCACACTGCTGAGTGGGTGGGTGAGGAGGAACAGGCTTCACCATCTCTTTTATGTCAATCTGAATGCAAGAGGGGCTATTCCACGTATTAAGCAAACATCCATTTAATATGCAGATTTTGCTACAGCCTTGCTGCCTAAATAGAAAAGGCTTCAGCCCTCTTTCCTTGCTCAGGGGGTCTGGCTACAGCATTTCTGAGCTTCTTGATCCTGAAGGACACTGATATACCCAAACAGGGTGAACTGGGACCCAACCTGCTGATCTAATGGCTGTGATCCTTTGGATTATTGCCAGACACAGAGAAAGGCTTTTCAGCAATGTAAGCAAAACTAAACTCTGGAGTGACAAAACGGGGATAGAGAGCCAGAAACAGCCCCAGAGAGTGTGGGAGGCTGCTCTTGTGACCAGAGAAAAAGGAAGTGCAATGGTAAGCCCTGCTTGTGGAAAGACAGGGAGTGCTTCTCTGCTATTAATATATACCAGTGGCTGCTGTCCCACACCTCAGCTCCTCCATTAGTAGCTGCAAAAACCTTACTTTATGGGGCTCCTAGTCATGGTCTTTTATGGTCTTTTCATCCCGACTAACAAGGTGGTGCCCTAGATGGCAGTTGCTTTTGGCTATGCATAGGGCCAATCACCCTGGTGCTGATTTTACTCTGGAAGCAGCCTTCTATTTGGGACTTTGAGAAAAGAGTGAAAAAAGAAAGCTCAGGACAGGCTGCAAAACTTTTCAGTCATATTTGAAGTCTTAGCTCCTTTTCCTCTCCTGCTCAGCTACAGCTCTGGAGTAGGCACAACACAGGACACCCGAGTCCCTGGGGAATGATTCCAATCTACAAGAAAGCCAAGCAGCAGGAGCCCAAAACAACAGGCCTGTTAGTCTCACTTCAGTGCTTGGTAAAGTTATGGAGAAGATGATCCTGGGAGGTATTGCAAAACACCCGGAAGACTATGCAGCCATCGGTCACAGCCAGCATGGCTTCATGAGAGGGAAGTCCTGCTTATCACACCTGATTTCCTTTTACGACAGGGTAACCCATCTAGTTGATCAAGGGAAGCCAGTTGATGTCATCTTCTTGGATTTCAGTAAAGCTTTCAAGTACTGTCTCTCACAGGATCCTTCTGGACAAAATGTCCAGAGCTGGATAACCACATTATGGGGTGACAATGGTGACACCAGACAGGCCTGTCCCTAGTGGGCAGAAAGGGACCTAGTTGGTGGAAAGCTGAACATGATTTGGCAGTGCCCTGGCAGCCAGGAGGGCCAACCATGTCCTGGGGGGCACCAGGGTAGATATCAGAAAAATGGTCTTCATGCAGAGGGTGGTTGGGCACTAGAACAGACTCCCCAGGGACGTGGTCACAGGACCAAGCCTGACACAGTTCAATGTTTGTTTGAATGACACAGTTCAACACTCTCAGAGACATGGTGTGACTCCTGGGCATGGTGCTGTGCAGGGCCAGGAGTTGGACCCCCTCCAACTCAGCATATTCTCTGATTCTGTAATAATTCTTGATCCCAATGAGACAGATTTGCCAGAATAGCTGCTGCTGATCAGGGAGGGGACTGGAGGGTATTTTCCATGGATAGCAGTGCTTTCCCTACAAATAGAATATTCCTCCTCTGCAGCCCAATTCTTCCCATACATATACTCCCTCCTGCCCTTTATGTTGTCTCTGAGAGTCTTGGCACTGACTTATACAAGCAGCTTTCACTTTACTCTTTCAGCAGTTCTTGCAGTTCAAGGGGTTTGAAGTCAGCCACAGTGTTAGACAGGAACAAATGCAAATGCCTAGGGCCAGACCTGTTTAGATTTCAGCAAAAATATAAATCACCTCTGATTCTGTTTTTATTTGCTGCCTTAAGCTAGTCATTAAAACACTGAAAACAATCTGGGTGCAATCATTTTCTTCTAATCCAGCTCCTTTCCCCCATAATCAGCACTCCAGGAGAACATATGGGCTTCCTCTGTCACTTGGCCTCTGATTTACACCACAGTAAATCTCCTGAAGTCAACAGAATTCCCCAGGAGCCGCGCTTGGCTTTGTTGCATGTGAGCAACCGCTGAAATTAAATGAGCACCTGTGTCACGGAGAGGTCGCCTTGTAGGACTGTTCCTTGAGGTGGGGAGGATGTGTCAGTGATGAGAGGAAGCAAACAGTTCCACCCCACAGCCCCAAGGCACTGATGGCTGGCAGAGCTGACAATCCACTTGCCTAAGTAGGCGCTTAAACTCTCAAGTGGCCAGCGAGTGCTTCAGAAAACTGCACACATCTAGTTTGGGAGAACAAACTTCAGGAGGTTCTTTCAATTTTCAAGTGTGTGTCTCTTTGGATAGGGAAGGTTAAACATTTTTCATGGTATGTTAAGCAAGGACGAAATTATCAGGAGACCAAAAAAGAGAGAAAGCTTTGCAGAAGTGCACTGTAGGTTTAAAATGCAGGTGAGTCAGAGCTGTCCCCAAGAAGAGCTTTCTCATCTAGTGTTCACTAGTTGTGTTAATTTAGGTTTCAGCTGCACAATCAGTTCAAATAGTCTCTGGCTGGGATTTCTGCTAAGCTCCTCCTTCAGAGTCAATTCCTACTCTGCTTTCTGGTTACAGCAGGTTTATTTATACTCATCTCCTACTGTCAGCAGACCCCAGCCAGACAAAAGAAGCCAACAGGGTACAACCTTCCCCACCTCATCTGCATTCCCCATGCTACAATCATAAAAGTTTTAGAAAAGTTGCATTTAGAGTTTCCTCCTGTCAAACCCTCTAGAGAAAAAAACCCAAAACCCACTGTCTTGTCCGCTTGTAAAATGTGTACAGAGATAGTATGAATATTACACTCCCCATCCTCAGCATTTCCATATCAATCAGCTCCACTCAGAACCACAACATCCTCTGAAGCTGATACCTACAACTTTCTATTACTGATCCTCCCATTTTTAAGCCTTCTAGGATAAAAGGAAGAACAGCTTCCTGGAACTGCTTATGTCTAATTAGGTGAAAGGAAGTTAATGAAATCTGAAATTTGCATTGACTGTGACAACAGAAAAACAGTTCCTAGGAACACAGAGCAAATCTACAGATTTTTTGTGATAAAACTGGAAAAAAGTAAGCCAGAAAAGGTAGGATTTAGTTTTCTTCATGAAAATCTGGACCTGGGATGTTTCCCCTTATTCCCATTGATTGGTTGGATGAATATATACCTCGCTTATCCCATGGCTGCTAGATCTGTGCAACTGCCTAAGGGAAACAGAACTACTGTTCCTTGTTGCAGGAGTGACCAGAGCTTAGATCCAGTTTTGCATGTGTAAGAAATGCCACACACCCCACTGGTCTCAAGCAGCAGGATAACAACAGGGATAAGAAACAGCTCTCAGCATCCTATGACCAACAGTGGGATGAGCTCAGGGAATCTCGCTG
Source organism: Platysteira castanea (assembly GCA_013397175.1). Lineage (NCBI taxonomy): Eukaryota > Metazoa > Chordata > Aves > Passeriformes > Platysteira > Platysteira castanea. The sequence continues at coordinate 149,810 of VYXC01002069.1, forward strand.
ACCCTTGGACTGTGCTGAGGGTTTGTCATGGGAAATGGACACATCCCAACAGATCCCACCCCTCAGAAGAAAACAGGGCTGAGAAGACAGCCATTAGCCACCTTCCCAGCTAGGTTCTTCCAGATGCATGACCCTGCTGTCCAGACCCAGTAAGAGGCTGTTCCTTACGGTAACCCTTCAAGTTGTGTGGGAACCTGTGAGCCTTACACAGCTCTTCACAGCTCCCCACCTCATCAAATCAGATCAGGTTTGTGGGATTTTCAGATGGGTCAGAAAGCTGAGAACCTATAATCACAAGCTTACAGGCAGTAAAACCACACATGTTATTCATAGCTGAATTTCAGCACTGGGCATATCTGCTGATGGCTACTGAAGGAGTAAGGGGCAGACAGGCAGCAAAATGGTGTGGGTGGTATATGCCTTAGCCAAAGCCCAGTGGAGCAGAGGGCAGGGTCTGGGCACAGTTTTTCACTTAGAAGTGCTGAGTGGTGCCTTTGCTATCTGTCCAGGGCAGAGAAGACATCAAATTGCACCATCTGAACCATATGGTATCGGAGGCAACTAGCAGAACAGGTTAGAGGTGTCTAATCTCCTGAGCAGGCCTTTTGGAGGTGGAAATCCACAGAACTCCCTTGAACTCAATCAATGCTTATTGATATAAGCAGTAGAGACAAGCTCCTCTCTCTCTAGGAGAGGGCCCTGATTACCACTTTTCCCTCAAGGGAAACTAGTTTAACAAATGTTTACAGACCTAAGTTATTGTGACAGAGATTTTGTAAACTTTGAACAAAAGCTGATTTACTCCATCTCCATGCCCCTATTGACCCCTATTGAAATATCCTACTGGTGAAAATCAATTTTTCATTTTTAAACCAGAATATTTAACTATCATCCACATTGATTTAAACCTATCTCAAATTGCAGTCATGTTACACTCAGAAAAAATATGAGGCAGAAGTTATCCCTTCTGCAGCAAGAATTCTCACCCTGTGCAAGCATTTCTGACTGGGCAGGCTTTCCCACTGAAGGGCTTTTCCTCGGGAAGGCAAACCAAATATTTGCTGGATAGCATATGTATTATCCTAGGGGATATTTAGCTTCAAAATGATGCTTTGCCATCTCTCTTGGGTAATAACTACAGTTATGGTAAGATAGTGTGATTCACTCCCCCTCCCTCCCCCCCTTTTTTTTTCTTTTGACATAATGTATAGATCTTAGGGATGTGTGTGGATGAAAGATTTCTGGACAGTGGCAAGCCTTTAAGGAGGGAGCAGTGAGCTGGTGGAACTGCCTCCCACAGCTCTGCTGCTCCTGAGAGCTGAAGCGAGCGAGTGCCCTTCAGCCCTGGAGCTCCCCTGACTCAGGGCAGCGCAGCAGGCAGCAGCAGGGAGGTGCCTCTGCCCTGTCGGCTCCTGCCTGCACAGCCTGCAGGCACTGGATGTGGTCTGAGTACACCCTCAAGCTCGCTGCAGGCAGGAGGGCACAGAGACCCCTTTCCAGTGCATCTAGTTCAAAAAGAGTTGTCTTTAATATCTAGATGAGTTTTTTTTATTATAAGCTATTTGTTATGCTTTTTAATGATACCCCAAATGCTCCAGTATCCATACTTTCTACCACATTAAGGAAGTCGCTGTGCTGAAACATAGTAAAGTAGCGAGAAAGAATTATATAGGTTTCCACTTCAGGGAAAAAAATTAAAAATCTGTACTGGCATGTATTTTCCTTCTCTGCTTTCATTTAGTGATTTTCCATAGTTGGTCATTACCTTACTGACTGCGTGTGTTCTCACCAAATAGGAAAAAAAATCCCCACCCAACTCTAAAGGGAAGATTCCTTTGTCCCTTATTAATGGGAGAAATATGTAAAATCCACGTGGACCAAGTCAGCGCACTGCATTCCCACATATCTGCAACTGTACTGGCTTGTCAGCTGAAAACCAGGCAAAAGCTCTCAACCAAGGAGCCTGCTGATGAGTGCCTTGGAGATATTACAAGTGAAAAAGAGACCTCTTGTCTTTATGCATTTCTAGCTAAATATGCAATATCTTGTCTATCACAGGTAACAGGGGAAGAATGACTGGCTTCCAAGGATAAAAGCTTTTTTCATATTAGTAAGCATCCAGGAAAGGAACTGTTTTTTCAGTAAATTAAACAACTATCTATTGATACACAAAGGCTGGCTGTTTGTCTAAATACAAGGATATTAAAAGTGGGGATCACAGTGTAAAATGTGTATGAGAATATGCAGAGCATACAGTATATGTTATAACATAGAGTATACGAGGAGTATATCCATCATCAAATAAAAATACTGGAAAATAAAAACAATAAAGTTGGCAAAGCTGCCGTGTTGGTTTTACCACTTCGGAGCAATCATCTGCCAAAAGTCAGTTGAAGGAAAATTATAGTAATTGCTCACCTCAAGATTCCCTGAGTGTGCTCACTCTGGACTTTGCAAGAGAACACTGCCACCAAGTTCATGCAACAGGAATATTGGGTATTCCCAGCTCTGAACAAACCAATGGCTGATTGACACAACCCTTAAGAATGAATGAGGCAATCAGGAGAGCTGCTCTTTGCCAGAAAATAGCATCTTTTGTTCATCCTCCAAAACCTAGCAACAGATCTGCCAATTCATGAGCATCCCCTCTATTGCCAGTTCTCTGCCTTACTACATCAGCAGTTCCCTCACCTCCCCCAGTGAAAGTAGAAAATTAATTTTTAACACACACACACACACACACACACACTTATTAAATCACCATTAAAAACTACTTCTGAACTACTATTTGAGGCATCTTTTCCATAGTCCTCTCTCAAAAAAAAAAAAAAAAAGAAAAAAAGTCAAATTTAACAGCAAACCAAAATAATACAGAAGAATCTAAGGACCTTTGACCAATTTCAGTCCGAGGGAATTAAGTAACATATTTATTAACCCCCCTGTTCTCTAATTTTTGTGTAGTTGAAGACCCAGTCACGAAATAAAAGGATTAATAGCAGCTGGTGTTAACAGACTTTGTAGCCACTGTGGGCAAAGAAGTCCTAGCAGTCCCCCAAGGAAACGGCTGTTATTACTCAGCCATGTATTTAGCGTGAGGTGTTCCACAATTTCTGCAAAACCATTTGAATTGCCAGATAATTTTTTCAAGCAAGACTGTGTTTTCTCTTAACTCCTGTGAGACCTTTATATGTCTGTCTTTAAGAATCCATTAGCAGGACAAACAAAATAGGAAAATAAGTATTTTGACAGTAAGAAAGAGTTGTGAAAGACATGTTCTCCCTACAGTCAGCAGAAGATCTCAAAGTGAACAGAAGCCTTACTCTGCAACCCACTGATGTCCCTCTCTCCATTGCAGGCCCTCACAATTTTCTGCATGGAGCTTTCTCCAGATTTCCCAGCTGCACCAGACCAGTGGCTCTCATGAGACCCAGCACAGGCCAGCTCTGATTTCTTACAATACAACCTCATTTATAAAGCCAGTAAAAAGAAAGACACTGTGAACACTCCAAGTATCCAGCTCTTCAAGGTGTTTCTGTTTTAGGAGATTAATATGCAATCTGCTAATATATATATATATTTTTTTTTAGGAATCAATATTTACTTAAGAACAACAATAGCTCTTCCAAGGCCTTTTAAGTTTATCATACCACTGTGATGCTAATCTCTCTTAATGAAAACAAATTACTTCCCACAAAGGATCAGTCTTTTGGGCATGATTCTGATTTTGTTGGGAGTGCTTTATTCCAGCAGCTGCAAGTAATGGGGTCTCTATTGATTTACACCCATGATCAGGATAAGCTTCTTTCCATTCACAGCAAGGATGGTGCATGTGGTGTTGCTGGAGCCCAAGTGATTTGGAATACAGCTGAGAGTACTCTAAGAGTCTTTCAGTTTTTTTGAACTTTTATATTATGCTGCTTCTGCTCACATAAGACAGAAAATGAAAGCACAGTGTACTTGTGTAGCGTAACTAAGCAACAAGGCACAGCAGGGAGACCCAGTTATCTGGTGCTAATCATACCCTAGGGATGTGAAGCTCATGAATTAAGGGCCATTTTTAACATTTATCATATTTCTCTTCATTTAAAGGTAAAAATAAATTATTTCTATAAGCTGCTTTGATCCCTGGAAAATGTCTCCCGACATTAAATTCACTCTGTCTGGCTCTCAGAGATTACTATATCACATACCTGCCACTCAAAACACTCAGTCCAGAGCACTGGGTGGTCCTCATCACCAACCCATTTTGAATATCCTAGTCCAGAGTCACTGTCTCCTTGTATGTCACTTCTGCAAGTCCATGAGTCCTGGGCTAGCCCCAGAGGGCAGCCAGAGAGCTCCTGGTGCTGGGGTAGGACTGATGGAAGGCTGCCTTCATACCCACAAGGATTCCAAGTTTAAATGTCTCCAAGCAGTAAATGGAATTAATTAAAATGGCAATATATAATTTATGACAGTCTGCTAAAAAGCTGCAGCTCAGCTCACATAGAGAAGGGAGCAGTCTAGAATTCCTGTAACAGGATACATACTGGCATGTCTCTCCCCCACCTAAGCTGAGCAGACAAAAATGTGCACAGGAGAATGCAAATGTAGCCTGGGCTCTTTTGGGCTCAGCTCAAATAGGGCCATCCTATCTTTTTATCACAAATGCCACAGAACCAGGGACCACAGAACTCAGGAAAATGGTGCCTCTGTAACAGCCCAGAGTATCCCTCTGGCTGTCCAGGGGGGTTTGGAACCCCGCCAGGCAGATTTAGGACTCGGGCAAAAAGCCCAGGATTCTATCTTTGATCCCTGTCCATGGAGAAAACTGCCCACATTATGAGAAGAACTGCAAGGTCAGAANGGAACTAGCTGCAAAAAACTTTACGAACTCTGTGGGGGTGGAAAGCCTCCACAGGCCTCACTCAGTTCAATGGCAGCACCAACAAGGTAGTGTCACACACACAACGGCTGCAGGCGACAGCATCGAGCCTGAAACACTCAGTCAGTGCCACTGTGCAGAACTTGTACTTAGCCATTCTGTAGGTGAACATACTTTTTGAAAACTGTTTCAGTTTTTATTTTATCCTGCCTCAAGGCAAGGGCTAAATGAGCTAGTTAACACCTATGTTCACCTACTAGACTGTTTTATGTATTTTGGTTTATTCAGTCTGTTCTAGTCAGAGCAAGTCATCCCAGTAAGGTGGCATGAAACAGCACAGAGACAACGCTACATTTCTGTGTAAGATCAGTGATCAAGGTTCTTCAGTGGCTGGGCACAAGCTGCAGCAGATGGCAGCTCTTTGGAATGGAAGTTTAATCTTTGAGCTCAGATATTAGAGACAGGACTGCCTACTGTTGGGCACAGGCCTACACATGCAGCCAAAAGGTTTTGTTGCACAAGCAATGCCAGAAGGCAATTATCACAATTAGGTCATCTTTTTGACCCATTTTAAATGGACTAATAGCAGGGGTTATTATCAGCTTGTATCTTGTTCCAGCAATGATCTAGATCCTCCCGCACACGAAGGATTCAGCACAAGCTGTGCAAGCACAGAGGTAATTTTTGTCTAATTTGTGATAGTGCTGAGCTAAGGGAGAGGAACAGGGGACTGCAGGTAAGGAACAAAGGCACAATCCCAGGCCTAGGGTGACCAAGACTCACAAATCAACAGCAGAGCTATCTGCAAGGGCTCTTTGTTTTCATGACTGTATAAGTAATGGTAATATCAGCAGTTCGTGGCTGCTGCTTTATCTCCTTGCACAATTTCTTATGGCATGTGGAATAAGGCAAGGGAATATAGCAGTGCATAATTATCTTTCTCAGTTCAAACTCTGCCCTCCTAGGCAAGAGCTGAATCTCAGTGTTGGGAGGTTGGCTTTTTCATTAGCAGTGGATACTCTGGAAGGGAAGACACCCAGAAGCAGAAAACTGAGCTCATTTGAACCAAGAGGGAAAATGAGCTGCTGCACTTAAAACCTGCTGGGGAAAAAAATAAAAAAGGTAAAAGAACGCCTTTACACATAACCTAACACCAGGAGGAAATAAGACTTCTACTTGGAGATTGACACAGGAAAACAGTTAAACACATTTAAGGGGAACTAGGAGAATGGATCCTGTTGCTCCTGCAGTGCCCCATGCAGAAGTAACCAGTAGAGGTTTGTCCCCACCATCTGTGCCCTCATCCTTGTGTCCCTGCCTCCAGCTCTCTCTCCAGCACACCACAGCTCCTGCTCATCACCACGGGGTGCTCCACAAAGGGTTAATGCTTTCTGGAGCCTCAAGACACAAAGTTCCTCTTGCTCCTCTCCAGGAAGCTCCTTCACCACTGCTGCACACAGGGTTCTTAGTGGGCCCCTCCTTTAGGCTGATAATGCAAAGGAACTTGCTAATTCATTGAGTGCTGTTAAATCAGGCTGAATGGAGGATCAGCCAGTAAATCAAGAGGAAGATCTTGTTAGTGCCTAGGTATGGTCTCTGGTTTTTTAGATTATGCAATTCCACTTCATGGGTACACAAATTGCATAGTGTGAATCATTAATATCCAATTTGGGGAAGCTACTGGAACGTAACTGCTGAGTAGGCAAATGAAAATATAAAGCTATCAGCAATATACTAATTTTCTAGTGCTCAACACAGAATGAGGAGCAGTAGTTTATAGATACAAAACTCCCTTGCCTAGAGGGCCAGCCTTCCTTTTGCCTCAATTAATTCCTAAGAAAAGCCTAATACTATTTGGCACTTTTCAGATTAAAGTAATTTGCTTATTTGGAGCACTGAAGACAGTTTTCTAGTAGTGGCAAGTGAAAAGACAGCCTGAGGAACTGAGGTACCAAATGCATCACTTTGCATTTCTCTCGAGAGCACCGTCACTTAAATGCCACTGTTTATTATCTCGGATACCACTCATGTTTTGCAAGGTACAGAAAAGACATAACAGGATACACAGAAAAAAATCCTTCTCTTACTTTATGAGCCATTGTTCCCAGGTATTATTGGTCTTCTGCCAGCGTAAGTGTAGCAAAGATTATTTTTTGACTGAGATTGATTCAATACGAACAGGTATCCCTGCATAGTCAGATAACAACCAGCAATGCTGAAAGAAGCCTTGCTTTGATTACATTTCATGGATCTGTAAAAGGGACAGGTCAGGCAGTGTCTTACTGAACACGAAAATTAAAGATTCTCCAAGGAAATATGAACTGAAGTGCAACTGGGCTTTTTATTTTTAATATCCTAGTGTTTGCCCTCTGTTATTTGATGTCCTGAATTCTTATTTAAACAGTGTTTGATAAACAGAGTTTCATAGAAGAAAAATTAGAAGTTAAAATGAACACGAACTCTCATAGAAGTCTTATCTGTACATCTTCATCTACACTGATCTTTTCAGTGGTTCACAAAGCTCAGGTTGTCATTAAAAAGCATCAAGTGTGATAGTCAACCTTAGAAGAAACTTCTGCTTAAAAATTTTTCTGACATCTCAGGAGGAATCATTATCCTGTTTTACTTCTCATCCAAAAACATTGCAGATGGCAGCTGTTTCCTTCTAAATCTTTACCATGCTGCACTTCAAGGATACTTCAGGAGCACTTTTTGTGGGTTTAAAAGCATCTTCTAAATGTAGATACTTTTCTCACAGTCTCCCCAGAGTAGATGCACGGCTTTAAGACCCCTCGGTTCACCTGAAGAAGTGGTTCCCCTCAATATCTCACACAAATGAGCCTGGTATTTTGGTGTTAAGGTTTCTTTGGGACACATTTATTTCTTTCAGTACCTTTTGGGTAAGTGGTTATGCAGAAGGTGCCTAGAAAGTCTGACACAATACTGCACAAGGTTTGGAGCCAGACTCCCCGCCTCTGAGCACAGCACACTTCAGCTCCTGCTCTGGCACCTAAGATTTTCAACTTGGAAAGGCCTCAGTAACAGCTACTTAGCAATGGTGTTAATGGCCCCCAAAATACATATAAATACTGAACTGTGCAGCTGGAAGCCCAACAGAAGCCACCGATCCTGTACCATGAGATTAATGCCCCCTCTGAAAGGAATTGTGAATTTTTCTTGCTTCATCTACTGTCTGTCTTTTATATTGACTTAAAAAAATAATAAGCCCACACATTACTTTGAGGCAAAGAAAAGCTGCAAAGAAACAAGAAACCCAGCTACTACCTTTTTTGTGTGTGCATGAAATGGAATCTAGCTTACAAAACCATGCACGGGAGATGACTTTGTTTGTCTTACTTGTTTCTCCAACTTTGTTTCACTTAAGGAGTATGAAAATCAAATTCTTTTTGCCTGATAACAAATAACCAACACCAGAAACCCTATGAGGGTTGTGAGTGTCAGGGGAAATTGATAGCGGACTGAATGAATTTCCCTAGTGGAACAGCACATCAATGACTCACTCAAATTGTCACCTGAGACCCCTAAAATTCAGTCGAGTGTCAAACACTCTCACTCCCTCTCCTCAAGTGAGCTTGTTTATGGTTAGGTCCTCATTCCCCTTCCATTAATTTCAGGCTGACAGCCCACCAGACATAATCCAGTTAGTAACAGTAGAGGTCCATCAATACCTCAGACATCACCCTCATTTGGGTTTGCCTTTCTCATGCAAGTCCTGTAATTTACAGGGAAATTACATTGTTATGACTTTTCATCACTATCACTAACACCAGCCAGATATGAGCAAAGTTATATGTGAGAAAAAGAGCAAACAAGTGGTGTAGAAAAAAAATCGTCAACTGCATTTGGCCAAGAGATTTCAAATCAGTCCCTGTGCAGACCAGACTGTTTGCAGATTTAAATCCTATTGCACTCCATGAAACCAGCTATGGATTTTAGCAGCATCCTTGTCAGGGAGCTTTAGAGGTTCAAATGAGATCTGTGTTTCCCAGAGCTGCCAGTATTTGAATTAGCAGTGAACATAAACTCCAGCCTCAGAGATTTACATCTCATGGCAAATCAGAGGCAGAGTCTGTGCTCCAGGCTGAGCCCTGTGCATCCCTGAAGCTTGGTTTTGCCTTCAGGAGGACACAGAAATGTGGAAGCAGAGGCAGAGCACGAGGCCCAGGAGCTGTGTGAATTACACACACTGAGCTGTGTTTGGCTCATTCTGGAGTTGCTGAGCTGTGCTGAGGGGAAGCTCTGTGGCCACATCTCCATAAGGCACATCTCATTTTCCTTGGTGATTGAGCTTCCCCCTTCTCCACGGTTTGCCATACACAAGAGATCAGTTTCTGCTCCCTGAGGCAGGACACATTGTCCCTGTGAGCATGCCAGTCAGTAAGCAGACAAAATGAGCTGCATCCATTCCCGGACGACCATGCCCATTCAATGATACAACCAGGATCATAATTTTCATAAAAAGCAGCAGACCTTAGTCCGGTCAGGGGAGAAGATTATAACATAAAAACTAAGCTCTCTTTTAGGAATAATCTCAATATTCTGTCATTGCTCAAATCCCCAGAAAAGCTCACCCTACTGCTTTCATTTTCTATCTGCTCACTGTGCATGCCAGCTCTAGCCAAGAACACACACTCACTACTTAATCTACTGCTTGTGGTCCAGGATCAAAAGCTACATTTTCCATCTACCTATTTATACACACAAGCAGCTTTTAAATTTTTCTCAGTTATTCCCATGCTTGGAACTCAGGGACATTTGTGGTTGTGCTCCCAGCCCAAAGGAAACACCTAGATTAAGGAAAAGCACTAGCATACTTTGAAATTTAGACTCTTTGAGTCATACATCAACCACGATGGTTTCTTTGCTTTTCAGGTTTCTGCCACAATGACTTTATTGCTCTTTTGACACTCTGATGGAACAGATATTTGCCGGAATGTTGGCATTGGGGATGGATACAGCCTCCAATGTAAATTGTGGGGAGGAGGAGAAGGCTGTGTAGGCAGAGGCAGGCTTCAAAGTTTGTCAAGCATTGCTGGACCAGTGTACCTGCTAGTGCACTGGGTAGGCCTAAAATCAGCTTTATCCCCCTTCTGCTGTTGTAGCATTTAAAGATATATCCTTCTGATAAGCTCTGAGGGTAATGCTACAGAATGCTGCAAACTAATATTCTGTGCTATTTCTACAGTCCTTGTAATTAATGACAAATTATCAGTTAGCCAAGGAAGAGCCATTTCAAAGGCATTCTCCTACGTAACTGCTGAATCCTAAGCCTAGTGTTACCTTTCCTTTCACCTGTAAAGGCAGATGCAAATAACACTGTGGAAGGCTGCTAGTAAACTTTAGATATCTTTATCTCCGTTATTGTGAGATCCCAGGGCTGCACCCCAAGAAGAGCATAATGCAAGATGTGTGTCCCGTACACATGCACAGCATCTCATTATAGTAGCACTTCTCTCGTTCATACTTCCTGACCCTGTAAGTTATGTTCCCTGGGATACTGCTTACAAATTCCCTTCCTCCTCGCCTCTGTCCTCTTATGCTGACAAGAGCTGAGAAAAGCTCCTGCTGTGTTCAGAATGCTAATAATTGACTGAGTTATCAATCAAAAGAGATGGAGACAAAAGTAATCAGCATAATCAGAATATCTCTGTGATACAGCAAGGAGGCATTCTGAACTCTGCCCGAATGAATGGGCCAAGCTAAGAGCTAGCCAGTGCCTGAGAGTTACACTAATGTGATGTGACATTTGCTTAAAGCCAAGTCCTTCTGTTAATGACTTTCTGAGTTCTCACAGCAATGTCACAGCTATTGTTCAAGGTTCAGAAAATCTGCAGATGGCAGGTCAGAATAATAGCAAAAGTGAAAAGAAACAACAGTGAAATGCCAGGGAAAAGGAAATCAGAGGAAGTGAAGTATTACTTTCTAGGGGTTTTGTGTTCAAAAACCATAGGAGTGTGTCTCTGCAGACATATCTCAAAGCAAGTTGACTCAGTCATCTGGACCAACACTTCACTTCAGACATGTCATCTGTCCCCATGCCGTACTGCTTAAGCTGGATCAGGCAGCAATTCGTTTCTGTGTGCAGCAAGGGGAGACTCATACCCTCCAACATTAGCCATTTAACCAAGCCATCTTTTAACAGGAGCCATCAGTCATTAAGAGAGCATCACCTCAATTTGGGCAGTGCAAAGATCCTCAGGAGTCAGACTTCCAAGGCATAAAGAAAATGAAAACATTCATTTACCTATTCACTGACTTCCTTAAACACTGTGTTTTGTTGTCTCTGAGTACACACATTACACTCTACTAGTCTCTCTCTAATGCAGCAGTTTCCTTGTTCAGGACATAGTTGCATTCATGTTTATGGATTTAAAAATAAAACAAAACAGTTAATTCAGGTCTGTGTCGGCTTGGTTGATTCAGTAGAAGTGGCTGTCAAAAACACATCATTCCTAGGCTGGCTGTTAAAAACTTTAGCAATCCCTGAACTCCTCTGCTGCCTCTCCCCAGTGTCCACGCTGGCCATGGCTGACTGGGTCACTGTCCCACACCCTGCAGAGCCTCCCAAGCTTCAACCCGAGTGTCTCCTGTGTCAGGAATGAGGGAGGGGAGAGCAGAAATAGTCCTTGCTGATCTCAGTCCACCTGTTGGTATCACCAACTGCTGCCTCAGTATAATTTGACAATAGTTTGACAGCTCTTTGCTTGTTAAGTGTGCAAAATGGATTTTAAAGCCATTTTTGTTATTAATACACACCCTTCCTCTCAGCTTTAATTGAAGCATATAACAAAGAAAAGGATCCTTACACACTCTCTAGCATCTCTAGACAGCTTAAGGATTTAGCTAGACACTGTTAAGGTATCTGAAATCCTCTTCTATTCACATGTCACCAGTTGCTGAAGAGCTAGTTTCTGTACTAATTTTCAACTTCTTTCCCCTCTTTGGATTATTTATACACTTTGATTAGTCCAAGATCACTCCCTCTGATATGACACCATAGAGAGAGAGAGGGGAAAAAAAAAAAAAAAAGAGTAATTTAATGTGTGTGCACTTCCAAGTGTACAATACACACAAAAGTAAAGAAACATTGCCATGAGTAGGCATAGAATTTAGATATAAATTCAGAGATGAATAGTGAAAAAAATTTACACTGGATGTGTCCTGCTTTGGCCACGCCTTATAACCATCAGGTTAATTTGCTTAATTTGTGGTTTCCAGTTCTCTGCTCTGTTGGAAGGGGTCCAGCAGCCTTGCCTCCCACCAAGCATTTTAGACTTGGCTGCCTTGCAGAACATGACAGATGACTCCATTTTGCAAGGCAATGCTGAGGAAATGTCTTTATAGGCCCCAAAACATCTTTAACACTAGGGCTTGCCTTCAGCCAAACAAGTTAAGGGCTTTCTAATTACACATATCTACGTTTCTTCTTCTTCTCCTCTTCTGTAATCAAAGAAGGACTAGGAAACAGCCCTTCACTTTTAAGGAAAATCTGCTTTTTATATTGGGTGGATTAATTAATTAAATTAGTTATTCACACAGCACTTTAAAGACAAAGATGTAAGAACTTCAGGAGGTTTGAAATTATAAAGTGCAATATAAAGGTGACACCAGTTACATTCAGTTTAGCACTTGCCAAACACTTCTGCCAAAAATAGGTGCTGGAGGCACACATGCTGTCCCACCTGTCCCATCAAAATGAAGGCTGCTCTAAAGTCCTGTTAATGCATATCTTCATGGCAGTCATTCCACTTGGGATTGTCTCACCTAAGGGAGGGTGCAACAGGTGCAAAGAGAATTGTGGCCCTGTGTTGTGTGTCCAAGACCATGAACTGAGCTGTGCAGGAGAGGCCTGAAGAGCTCCCTGAATTTCCCTAGACAGTAAAAATTCTCATTGTTGCTTTCGACATGCAGTGTCTTGGGCAGCTCAGGGATTTGTGATTGTCACCAAGGGCACTCATGGAAAACAAACAGAGTGGTCCTTTTCCGAGCAAAGTTAACTGAGCAAAGCAAAATATGAAAAAGTCAAATGAAAACTCCTTGAAACATTACAGTTCACATTTAGGACTAAATCAGATTTCATTTTTGAAGCACTTCAGAGTGAGATAGTAAAGGAGAATAATTTTGTGACTTAGTTTCTCAAGCTGAGCTTCAGACATTTATGCCTTTTTAGTACCCAAACCATGAATTTTAATATTTCCAAGTCACTGTGTAACTTTTAGATAATTTCAAGTCTAAACTATTAGACTTACAGCATTTAAACTATAAGTCTCAGATCTTGACTATCAAGTACAATCTTCAAAGTACTATTCCCATATCTCATTCAGTGGATAGCTTAAAAAAGAACTTACATTAGCTTCCAAGAGCTTCAAATTACTTGGGCAATTTCTGGACTAACAGGAAAAAAGCAAAATTTGTCAGACTAATAATTCATTGTGAATAATTCCCCTAATTCTGCCAGAAGTAGAGTGGCAAAAAGGCCCCAAACCCTCAAGCAAGATGCAGAAAGCTTATGTGCTGCCCAAATCGTGCTCTGATATGTGACACTATTTATCTGACAATTTTCATGGACACTAAATGAATTTAGAAGTGGAAAGGAAAAAAGAAATTAGGTGACTTCTGACAAGTTTTGGAAGTTAAAAAAAAAAAAAGGGAGGAAACCCAGCTCTCTTGTGCATATGTAAAGGAATACCTATGTTACTTCAAAATTAACAACACTAAAAGAGCTTAAAAATAAAAATTTCTTCCTGTTTGTCACAGTTTGACACTGGCCAAATGCCAGGCACTCACAAAAGCTGTTTGCTCACCCTCTCTTGCTCTCAGCTGGGCGGAGGAGAGGGAAAAAGAATTAACAAAGAGATCATAAGTTGAGATGAGGACTGGGAGAAAACACTCTAAGGGCAAAACAGGTTTGAATAAAGTAAATTTAAGTAAATTTATTATAGAGGAAGGTAATGAGAAGTAAAATAAACCTTTAAAACACCTTTTCTACCCCCAGCCCCTCCCTCTTTCCCGCCGACAGCACAGGGAGACAGTGGGGCTGTAGGGGTTTTGGTCAGTTCATCACCCGAGATCTTTTTTCAGTTTGCTCAGGGAGAAGAGGCTTTCCTCTGCTATGC
>VYXC01002069.1:163843-237120 GCA_013397175.1 Platysteira castanea
CTGCTGCCCATAAGTACCACTGCCACTGTTCCACCAATTCAAAGATTCTTGCAGGATCCCGCAGCACAGAGGGGTTGATCTTGTCTAGGTGCTGCATCAGAGCATCGCTTGCCATGTTTCCACCACCAGCCGGGCGGCCCCGCCGCCAGCGTGCAGGCAGTGGCGGCCACTGCGGTGCTGGCACTATTTAATGCCTCTCTCCACGTGAGTGCTGGGAAGGAGAAGCTGCTGCTGCTGCCCCTGCCCTTCTGCACGCAGCATGGCTGGCTAAGGGCGGCCAGGCAGGCAGGGCCCGCTGCAGGCCGCACTGAGATGGCGGTGGCACATCGCCACCCCTGGAAAAAAACCCTGCGTGTGTGCTGTTTTGATTTTCTTAAATATGTCATCACAGAGGCAATAACAACCTCTCTGAAGATGCATGTGCATCTTCAGAGCCATCACAGATTTGCTCTGTTGGACATGGTGGAAGCTTCTAGCAGCTTCTCACAGAAGCTACTTCTGTGGCTCTCCCCCGCTACCAAAAATCCAGGCCCTGCCGAATCAACACACTGTTATATTTTGAATATGAGAAGAAACAATTCATTACATTCTTGAGTCACATTCTGAAGTTTAAGAACATATGCATTCATCCTGGTTTTTTTCATATACCTAATTGCCCAGCTAGGTTAGAAAACAGATCATGTTGAATGTGATGTGTTCATCGGAGGGTTTTAAAGGAGAAGCTTGATTCACATAGATCCTCACAGGCTGTGCTTCCAAGAAAGAGATGTTTTCCTATTTACACACTGAGTGTGAGTTCCAAGGTCACATGAAACAATGCTGTAGCTGACATTCCGGGAGGGTTAAACCACTATTAACATTCACAGCTCAGCCTAACACAAAACGCTAAGCACGATATAACAATTAAAAGAGTCTAGGAACCACAAAACATCATTAAACCAGAACAAGCATTAAATTCCCAAGTTTTCTGCTTTCATTTTTATGTTACTTTCCTTCAAAGTTGAAAAGTGTGGTAGCTCTTTGAAGTCCTAACAGTCATTATTAAAAAATTCTCTGCTCCGTTTTCTAATTGCTTTTTCTGTTCATGAAAAGTCAATTAAAAATCCCACATATTGCATTTCCAGCATTTCCAGCTTATCTGGCCAGCCCAGGGAAACTGTTTGGATATTGTGTCACTCTCTCTCATTATTTGCCTGCCATCCGCTGTTCAAAACAAACAGTCTAGTAAGCCCAAAAATTCAAAAAAGCAACAACTGTGGCTCAATCAATCTTTCTGTCCTTATCATTCCACCTTAGCTTTAATGTATCATTAAATCTTTCACACCTTTAACATGTAGGCTCACTATTACAGAGCAACTATATCACAAAAGTAATGCTACTGAAATGAACAGCTATTCCTTCTAAGTTTTTTTTGTTTTCTAATGTAAAGCCAAAAATTTGGAGAACACACTTTTCACCTCAGTACTTTCTGACAGTCAAAAGAGTTAAATTGTTTTTAAACCAGCAGCATTACCATGTAGAAGTGATGGAAGAATTCAAACCTGGATGCTTATATAATCCTATCATTGTTTTATTCCTTTTATTTTTTCCTTAGAAGATATGCAGTCATGAAGAAAAAAAATCCTAAACCAACTTTTAAAACTTTGCTTTTGTACATGGACAAAACTGTTGATTTCATGACTGTTAATTGGGGAAGAAATACCTAAAGAAGAGGTTAAAGCATTGCTAAAGAACATCTTTTTGATGAGGCTCTTCCTCCCAGGTGGTTGTGAGTACCACAAAGAAAGTTCATAAAAGCATTTTCCCAGTTTGCTTCCCATTGTAATTGGAACCAACTTGTTCCAGATAACAAAATTAAATCAGTCTCTGTCCAAAGTTAATGATCTATGGCTCTGTCTACTATGAAACATCAAATAAACTTTTAAAAGCTTTAAGAAAAAAGGCCTAATGAAATAGTTCTTCTGAACATTTCCTTGGTGAAAAAATATATTCAGCATAATCAGCGAATGTAGTGAACAAAAATAGATATTTTCAAAATGAAACCTACTGATTTTCTGATTTTAACTTCTTCAAAATTTTATCAATTTCATTTGAAATAAAATAAACACCACAAAATCACAAAAGAAATATGTTTCACGATGAATGAAGTTTGAACTTTTTTCAATATGAAATATTAAAGCATTTTTAATGCGATTTTCATTTGAAAAACATACATCTATTATTCAAAAAGATACACAATGAATTTTCTCAGATTCCCATAGCCTCTAGCAAGCTTCAACACTTCCAGAGTACAAATAAATAAATAAAGAAAACATGACTGAAAAGAGAAGCCGGACAATTCTTTTCCCACCAAAACAAGCACCAAAGTTTAAAACATTTTTAGGATGCAGGAAGCAAATAGGGACTATCTCTGCTTTCAGATGTGATTGAGTTGTAGTGGAAGAAGGGGAGAAGAACTTTCCTCGACACACTTAAAAAAATAAACTTCTTTAAACAGGAGAGCTTGCATGTTGTTTTCACTATTAAAATCAATCTGTTTCAGGAAGAGACTAAGAAACAGCACAAGTACACACATACTAGCTTTCATACCTTCCATAGCACTGAAGGGACCCCACAACTTTTGGGAAGACAGGTGCTGGTGGGTTTGGGCTCTCTGCTGAAAAGAGCTTTTCCACAAGGGCCTCTCAGGATGAAGGTGCTACATGAAGCAAAGGGAAGGCTGAAGCCCCAGTGCTGGTGGTGTCAGTCCTGCAAAGGGGAGGCAGTGTCGCTACAGGACACGAAAAAGAACCACTCTCACACCTGCTTGAGCAGAAAGAGAAGAAGAGGAAATTTTATTTTGAGATTCTTATATTTATAGATTTCTCAATTCCACAAGGGATTAGAGGGACAGTGTCACCTCCTCTTCCATTCAGTGGATAAAAGAAATGCTCGTCAAACTTTCCCTCACCATAATGGAATGAAAAACAGAAAGAACAGTTAAGTAAACATTGTCTATTATTTATATGAAAACCGTGAGAAAATTTCTGACTCCAAGGTTACAACAGAAGGCTAGCAAAAAACAGGACAACAAGGCAGGTTGTGCTGCAGATGAAACCCCTTGAAGGAAGCCAGACTTCCCAGGCTGCTCTCTGACCACCTGATTTTGGCACAGGTGAGTACCTTTAATTGAAACAAGGACAATTAAAACATCCACTTAGGATATGGCCAAATTCCTCCTCCACCTAGATCTGATGCCAGGGCCTGGGCATCTGCTGCCTCTCAGCAGCTCCGCAACTCTGGTGTCAAAACCGAGATGCTGGTGTGAAGAGGCAAGAATGTGATAATCAATTTGAATTACTGCCTAGAGCTTGTAATTTCTACTCCTGATCTTGCAGAGAAATCCATGACGTTGGACTTCACACCTTAAGGAGAGCGTGTTGCCAAAGGGGCAAATTAATTTTCAGTAGGGGCTTCTGTACTGCACTGACAAGCTGCATTTGCAAGCCAGCCTGTTCTCTCTGAGTTGTACATTTTATTACCTAGTTGTTGTTGTTGTTGTACTCCCACAGACAATCTAGAAATAACGGGGGAATTTCCTCCAGCCTCTGCTATATTTGAGGCTCATGTGTGCTGGAGACATCAGCTGTTAGCTGAGGCAGCCTAATTCTGTGCTGCATAATGACCTTACAGCAGAGGGATGGGATCCACTCAGAATTCCTTGCAGTGCTCTTAAAGATTTCATTTGCCTGTAAATTCAGGCAAGCAGTGGATGTGCTAGATGCCAAAGTGCTGTGTGCCACTGTGGATCTGTGCTATAGCAAACAGCAGAGGTGTCCATTTCTGCCTGCCTGGGCTCACTTGAAAGAGAGAAATCAAGAGTGGGTTTGCCATTATCTCCCCCAGCTCCCCCCCCAGTCATTAAACAAATGTGACTTTTAACCACAAAATAGACACAAAACACAGGTGCAGCAGTTTTGCAGTTTCTAAAAAAGCAGTTTTGCAGCAATGACTTGGAATATCCTCCCTTGCTTACCAGTATGGCAGAGTAAATAAGCCAGCTGTTTTGATGATGAGTTTTAGTTTCCTACAGAACCCAGTCTACTGGGCTGGCCAAATCCACTTGTCACCTATCTCTGATGTGCTTTTGCTTTCCTTCATAGCTTTTTCTATGTGCAATTACTTCCCCTAGGTTTTCAAGGTGTGGATTCACACAAAAAGTGCACGAATTATTAGTGCAGTGCTCTTATTCAGCTGTTCAAGAGCACTTTCGCCTGTGTTTTCACCAACATCTGTGACACCACCAACCCCTCCCTTCAGTCTGAAGAACAAAGGGGGAGTTTTCTGCTCCTCCCATGCCAAGGGATGGGCAGGAGAAGGCAGAGGTTTAATCCTAATGTGCTACACACTCCCTCTTGAACAGGGTGAGCAGCCACTGCAGCAAGCACTGGCCCGCAGCTGTGTCCCAAACAGGCTGCTTAGACCACGCAGATCAGGCAGGTGGTATGGGTGCCCACAGCTCCTGGAAAACAGGGATCCCTTTTTAGGGCAGCAAAATAAATGCCCTGCAGCTCACCTCACCTCCTCGTGGAACACACGCAGCACTAATGCCACGGCACAGCCGTGTACACAACAGCACGGGGCAAACACAGCTGGGGCCGCCTGCGGGCTGGGTTTGATGCCTTCACAGAGGTGGGACCTCCTCTCCTGCCCCTCTCCAAGCCTTGGGGCACTGCACAAAGCAGTCTGCTCTGAAAGCGTAGAGCAGAGGCAGTGATGTGCTGAGCTGAGAGATGTAGGGTCCCAGTTCCCACTGATCCCAGACCTCAGGGACAACTAGAAACTTCAGCAGGGGTCTCTGAGAGAGATAGAACATTGCACATTGCTTTTCCCTGTCAGTCACCAAGAGACAGGAGGAGCTGGAAGGCAGAGGTTTTTCCTACCCATAGAATCACACCATTTTGCTTCCAATCTTGCTCCATTGTCCATGGATCAATAGCTCTCATGCTGATTTCTCAGGAATTTTTAGAAACCAGTCCTATTAGTGTCTTAGGGACACCAAATCCTGTGTACTTCTGCTACACTAAGATCTTCAGAGAAGCAACTGTACTAGTGGTGGTTGCACCTTCAGCTTCCCCATTTTCAGGTGGGAGACCAATTAGCACAGACTTTTGTATTCTCCAAAACACACAGGTTTCATTGATCACAACAGTTTATTCTATTAGATGCCAGAATTTCAACCTTCACACTTCAGCCTAGAGGACAGGCTTTAAGAAGCCACATCAGCTACAGGACAGCTATACTTGTTACTGTAGTTCAGGTCTGGAGAAAAGAGTGCTTTGTTTGTTACAAAATGGCATCCACAGAAGAACTACAATAAACCAGGCATGTTCTTGAAGACAGATGCAGAGGTAGGTAAAGATATATTCATATCAAAGAATCAAAAAGATCCTCTTATGAAGTCAGTAAAGATGGTATCTGTCACAGAAGAGCAGTGCTTTTGTGCTGAAGAGATGAGTAAGGAATTCGTAGACCAGGGAAATGAGGAAGAAACAGCAATGAGTCCAGCTGGGAGCTGCTATTATGGAGATAGTCTCTTCCTGGGTCCCCAGTCAAGGTCCTAAGAACATCTGCTTTATGTCTCCTGAGCTTAACAAACACATCAGTGATTGCTGCCTTGCAGGCAGGAGCAGCCACAAAACCTAAAGCAAGGGGGTGGGAGGAGAGCAAGGAAGCAGCAGGAGACTGGCCCAGAAATGCTTCCTTGGTGGAAGACCCTGAGCAGACAGCCCCAGGTGGTCTGTGCTGCCCTGGGGTGGCCAACAGAGAAAGGTGTTTGGAAGGAGGCTGTGCAGTCACATCACTGTCTCGTACTCCAGAGGGTGTGCCAGCCCAGCCTTCCTGGAGAAGGAAAACTGCTTCTTTCTGCAGACAGAATAAAAACCCCTGTGCAATTTTCAAGTCTTAACACACTGACCCTGTCCTAGACATGCCCGGAAAGTTCACAGTACCCAGGTCTTTTTAAACCTTAGCTGTTCCATGGAAACAACGATCAGTCTCATGGGTGCCACAAACAACCATGGCTTGTCTGATACAACCCTTTGTCCCACAGAAGCTGGAGGACATAAATAATTTCAGCCAATGAACACCTGCCAAATTATACCTGGTGTGGTGTTGGCACTAACCTGAACTGGTTTTTTAACTGGTGACCTACAGGTGAAAATATCTGCATTCCCCTATGCTGAGCTATCCATTTGCTCAAGATTCAATATTTTATGTTCCCCCTGGTGTTGGTGTTCATGCAATATTTAATGGACGTGTACAGTGCTTTGCAGATCACAGCATATCACGTATTTCTGCAGAAATAATGTAAACCATGACCACATGAAAGGTCTAATGCCATGCTTGTAAAATGCATGCTTTTATTGCGTGTTAAAATGAACCCTATGGAATTAGTTATAAACCAGCATGCCTTAGTGCAGACAGGCTGAGCGTGCTGCAACTCTAGTTTGCCTTCAGTGTTGTTTAAATCTGAGTGCTGTGGAGTCACCATGCCCAAACTGGTAGGTTTTGACTTGACATTTTGCTTAAATCTTACAAGAAAGGACTTGTAAAGGGGTACAACGTCCATTGCTTGCTCATAAGAAAGGGGGTAGTAATGAGACTTATGCTGTGGTTACATTTTTATCACAAACCCAGGCTGTGGTTCCCATTCAAATTAGTAGGAATTCAGCAAAAATCTCTCCAAAAGCAATTTTATGATGCTGTGATTATTCTTTCATGTTCTTATTCCCTTTGTGATTATGATCATCACTGGCTCCAGGCAGCTGAAAAAGGATTTGTTCAACATCATCTGTTGGAACCACTTTTGGAGGAAAGGCAAGACTTTGATTACCTTTTTTCATTTTATTGGACTGAAAACCATGTGCTTCTACAAAAAGTTTAGATTTTTGCACAAACCAATTCTTTTTCCAGCCAGACCTTTCAAAAATTTGCATCTGACCAAATCAAAGTAGTAGATTTATCCAGTGAAGTTAAAATAAAAAAGTCTGTTAGTATGTGCAAAAAGATCCCCTGAAAAATCCCACCTCTTCCTTTTTTTTACTATAGAGACCAAAAACCCCTCATATACATCCTGGATACATTTAATTTTTTTCTATGGGGTACTGTGAAAGAAGATAATCCTACTGTTTTCCCTGTATCTATGTTTGTGCTTGTTTTTGTATTTCCCTGTTTTTAATTAGTCATAAAAATTATATGTGTTTTTGTTACAAGGAGAATTTGATTTTGGCTTCCAGAAAAGACCATCATCAAGAATACCATCAAGACTACCATTATGACTATGTGAAATATGAAAAAAGACAATTAGTTTTTATTTTCTTATAAATCATTAAAGCAGCCGGGTAATGGAAATGAGCAGCTCCATGGATGAGGCATGACATTACAGGACATCAGACATGGGATGCAGAGAATTTGGGAGAAGCAGCATGGATCAGTCACTCCTGGGGATGTGTTGGTAATGCTGACAAAAGGTTGCCAGCAAATCTGCTTGTACAATGTGGCTGTGCAGGGATGAAGTCCAAGGGGTAAGGAATGACAAGGAATAGAAGGGAAGAGATACAGCTTCTTTACTCTTCATCTCAGTAAATCCACTCTTCATATTTCTCCCCAAACCAACAGAGTAGCTGTAACTGAAATTATTTTTAATTTTTCACCTTAGTTCAGTTACACCAAAAAGCTGTTTTCTGTTAAGTACTGACAGGTGCTTGCTTCATGAAGTAGCACGTTGTAGGCAGGAGGGCAACCAGGGCAGAATGAATAGCACTGCTTCTCTGATCTGAGGGGACAAAATCCTTTCTTCCATCAGGTTTTAACCCTCTATGGGTAACATTTTACTTACCGTGCTCTGTGCAGAGAAAATATGATACAACATTAATTTTCCCTTCTGCTTTATCTGTGAGCAGATTCCCATTTTCCAAATGCAAAGAAGAAAACAAAAGAAAAAGCAGCGAACCTCTAATAAACCCTTGGATTTAGTTAAAAACTTGGTGGCAGAAACAAAGGAAAGAATCAAAATCTTCACTTCATCCCAAAAAACCCTACGACTGTGGGAAAAAGCCCTCACCAGACAAAAAAACCACTGGCTTGATAGAGTCACAGAAAGGAATGGCCACAGCATGTACGCTATAACAAACCCAGGGTTTATACAGTACAGGAACATTAACAGCACTCAGTGAAAACATACACATTGCACTTGGCCACAGCATTTGCTGCTGCACACGACTAATCTACCTCTTGTAACAGCGAGTGCTAAACACAGAGGAAGATTTTGTCACCCAGAGCAACTTTAGTAGGTAATAACACAGCAGAAGTATGAATGCTGATACAACTCCTAGCTGTAAAAACCTATTTGCAATCTGCAACAGAGAGTGAAGTACAGAAGAGCTAACAAGGCCATTATGAGGATGCCATGCTAACTTTCTTCCAATCTTCTCACAAACCATTCTCAGCCAGCTGTCTCATCTGGCAAGCACGACCAGAGTTCAGCTCCTGCTTTCAGTGTGCTGACATGAGATCTTGATTTCCTGGAAAGATCTTTCTGAGGATCTGTGAAGCAAGTAAGCACACAATCCCTCAGGACCTTCCCCCAGCCCTTCAAGCACTCTGGCCAAGATGATGGGGTGTGTGTAAGGAGTCAGACAGCAGCTCTGTCTATTATAGAATAAACACCCAGCAGCTTTGCTGCCAGGGATCCCAGCAGCACCTGTGTTGGGATTGGCAACAGGGAGAACAAAACTGCCTTGACAGAGTTTAGGAGTTTGTCAGCTCCCACCCACTGAAGGCCAGTCCAGTGAGATAAACCTTTAATAACTTCTCAGAGAAGCTATGTCCTCAGACAGCAAGGACTCACAGAAGCATACTCATAGGATAATGGCTATTTGATGACTATTAGCAACGATTCCATTTGATGCTAAATAAAACTTAGCCCTCTGAGGACAAACCATGGTCATATAATTGTGGAAAGCGAGATCTCTTTCCCCTTGCAGTAAATGATCATGTAATTAATGCAAGCACAAATTAAAATTTAAATAATTGATAATATTATTACTAAAGAGCTATATATAGCAATGTCAAGAGGCCTAGAAAATCTGGCAGTAATTGAATTAAGCATGTCTAAGGAGCAGCACTAAGCAATCTTCCCACACACACACCCAAAACAAACAATGCCTGGCCCAGAAACTTCCCTAGCACAGCAATGCTGTGGGAGAGAACAGAATAATATTAAATAACGTATAGGGCCCCATGGCCTGAAGTTGTTCATCAGAAGAGCCACAAGCAGCTCAGCTGCATGAAGTGAAGGTAGTGATTTGTGCCATGCAAAGCAGTGGAACAGCTGAGGACTGCAGTGAGAGCAAAGGACATTTTATAACATTCCAAGTGGAATGGGAACTTCAGCTATGGTTTGAAACGAGCACAAGAGCACCCTGTCCATTACTGCAGGGCTTTAATACATGAATAGTCGGGTAGTGCTGACAACCGGCCTACACAGCAACAAGGCAGCATTAATGACTAAATCCTTTTGAGGAAGGGAAAGAATAGCAATGGCCAGAGAGGGATAATCAACAGGATGGTGACTTGATAAGTCTGTTAATGAGAGGTCAAACAGCAGCTGTCAAAGCAGCAGAGTTCAACATGCCTCCTCTTGTTTCAAAACCACAGCAGTACTGGCCAAAAGCTAAGAACACTCCATGACCCCCAAAGCTCTCATATCTCTTGGAACACTCCTCCCTTGTTCAAGAATTACTTCTCCTGCTTTGTATCCAACGGCTTATGTCCTGTTTTGTAACATCAGAAGTCTGACAGTGAAACCTTTTTCCCTTGATGCAAGGTTCTTTCCCTGTCTGGCATTCATAAGTGATTACAGATGGAATGAAAGCTCTTGGGAGTGGGGAGAGGTACAAAAAATTCTCTTATTGGTGATCATCATGAACAATTTACATGGGAACTTAGAGCAGTGCTTCTCAAACCCAAGCTCCTGTCACTATTAAAAAGAATTACTATTTAATGAGCTTCTGTTTTCTTTAATGGTGTGAGATTAAGGCTGCTTGCCACCAGGTGAATACTAATAGACAATTTTTAAGCAAATGAGGCCCTCATTCCCTTAATTTTAATAAATGATGGAATAAAACATGCTTTCTTATTTTCCCCTTTGTTAAGCAGAAGCTTCACTGCAGAGTTCTTGCTGCAGCAATTGAAAGCATTTGGGCTTATCTTGTACCTTTCCCTTTAAGGTTTTATTTGGAGAAAAAAAATTATGATAAAAATTGAAAAGAAACATTATGGCAAAACAGTTAACTGCACAGAAAGCTCTTTTCAGTTTAAATATTCCGCTGCAGTGTGTGAACTGAGGGAGAGCAAGAGAAATCAGCCTTGCTCAAAGCAAACATGAAGCTGACAGGTGAATCTCGGTGGTGTGGCTTTACGAGCACGTTACTGTGAGAAAAGCTGGAGGGGAGATTTCCAGCACATTAGCTGAACCACGGGAACTGCCTGTGCTCATGCCTCCTCCAGAGGTAAATGTGTAGCTTGCCCCGGGTGAAAATGGATCTTGCCATTTCCGACACACAGCGAGTCACTGGCTTGAAAGAAGCACCTGAAGGCAAATAATGAGGTAAAACAGCAGAAGATTATGAGGGATTCCTCCCCAGGCCTGTTGATGGCAGAAGGTATGAATATACTTGTTTAGAAATCTAATATGTGGACTAATGATTATTCTGAAGCAGGAATCGGACTTAAAGTGCTGGATGGGTGCAGAGAGGATCTCTGAAAGCCACCTAGGAATTACAGCCTAGGGAAGATGGAATCAGGATGCAAAGGGGAATAGAACATACTCAGCTGATGGATTGGACAAAAAAAGCTTTGCAGCAGCAGTTTGGGGAACAACATATTTGTTGAGAACAAAGCAAATAGCATTGTAGCAAACAAAAATACAAAGATAAGGGCAGAACTTAGAAGAAAACATGACACAGTAGGCCATATCTTTACGAACTTACAGAATAAGAACCTGCAGGTTCTAGAAGTAACCAATATCAGATTTTGTCTAATTAAAGTTTAATTAAAAGGCAGGACATTGGTATTTTTCACAGTAAAATAGAGTAGTAAGGAAGGCTGAAAAGAGTGCAATTAAGAATTCTCTGCTAGCCATCATCAGCTAGAGCTGCTGGAGAAGACACCCAAGAAGGGATGGTGGATTTTAATTTGGACTGATTGAATCATATCTATCACAGTGGGCTGTCTCAGTCATCTGCACAGGTACTGTAACTGAAATTATATTTGTAGAGGAGAAAAAGAAGGAATGAAAGACAGAGCCTGCTGAAATCTCTGTGGCAGTTCGAATGGGTTAAGCAGCACTTCTGTATTGTGCAAACCCTAAGCACAACTGCAATCAGCTCTTAACCATCCTGAGCCTAAATGCCATCTTAGAAAGCAGAATTTGTACAACTGCAGCTAAATTAATTGGGCTGACAGAAAACATATGATGAGATTTTTTTTTTCAAAACTGAGTGTAATTACAATTCCCTTTAACCCATTTCTTCCTCATACTTGTGTTATATAATTGCACTATTCTAAAGTCAAAACATAATAATAATTTATTATCAGTAAAAACACTCACATGTTTTTTCAAGTGCAAGTATTCCAGAAAAAATTACATTTTGCTTTAAAAGCAGGAACACTCAGTGCTCTGCTTATTATTGGTGCTCAGAATACAACAATCATATGTATACAATCACATGTTATTCAAGATACTTACTGTCCACATAGGTGCCTGGCAAATTGCTCTGAACATTTTCTAGTGCAGTTTTGGCCAGATTGCTTAAAGGTTGAGTTCAATAAATGGAACAGCATTGCGACATGGTTTGTACTATTTACAAGAAAATAGAAACAGCTTTAAATCCTCTCCATCTAAGGGTGTAGAAAGTCTTTAGACTATGCCATGATTATCAACAGGTAGCTGTATTTCTCCTTTTATAATAAAGCTAAAAGGAACAAGCCATGAATGAATGACTAGTGAACAATTACAATTACTGACATTTTTAATTATACAGCGCTGGTTGGTAACTTACAGCCTTTTTAATTACACGCGTTGTTTTTCTTGTTTAATTCTTCTCTCTATTAGTTCTTCAGTGTAGCTGTCTGCTAAACTGCATCTGCTGGCAGGAAGAAGAGGTTGTACAGAGTGGGAAATAGCAGGGGGAAGGGACAGTTTTTTTGTGAGACTGCAAGCTTAGAACTTTAAAAATACCTCCACTAAAGTTCAGAAGCTTTCTCTCCAATTTGCAGGTTACAGAAGCCAACAGATCCAACAGGGGTAGGACATGGATTTAGCTAGTTTATTTGAACTTGGCTTGTGTCCATATGCTTTTTTCTTCAATATTGCATAGGGACAGCCACCACCATTTAGAAGAATGATCACACTCGGCCCTAATGACCCCCATTCTAATTTTCGGAGAGGAACCTATTGATTCAGTTGCAACTCCAGTGTAAGATGTAATAGAACACCTGCATGATTTTTCTAGCTGAGATTTTTTTGTGCACTTGGGATCCATTAGTATTTATTAATAAGTCAAAGCCATGTAAATACACAGGGTGTAGTTTCCCCTCAAATTCCATAGGTACTTTGATATGGAAGGCTGCTTGGGTGGTGGTCTGAATGTCTGGCTTAGGTTTTCAAAGGAAATACTCTTGCATGGACATAATTTGACAGATCCTTGCCCTGTTCCCTTCAAGTTTAACTGGAGACTTCAGTAGTTGCCTTTATATAAAGGCACAAAATTAGAAGTGGAATGGTCATTCAGTTTCACAGTACCACAGATAACAGTGAGAGAATCAGTTCAAGAGGAAGAAGCACAGAAGAACATAACACTGCTCAGTCACATCAATGAACAAGTGCAGTGCAGTCAGACTCCAGCCTCAGTTTTACTTACAGAGTCCTTCAGATCTGAACCCAGACCCACACAACCTGAGAGACTGGGACACTGAGTTAATTTGACTGTTGACTTTTTTCCCCCTACAGTTTTGCATTTTGTCTGAAGGTTCAGAACTTGTTCTATTAATTTTGCTCTGTGTTTCAGAAATCCTTCAGAAATTCTGCAACCAAAACTTTACAGCAGCTTTTGAAGCTTCCCTTAATTTCCAGCGCTGACCGGGAGGGAGGCTGACCCTGCAGGTATTAACTGGCAATTTGGATTAAAATGCCTCATTTAAAGAAATTGCTCCATGGATGAATGGTTACCTTGCAGGAAGACAAAAATAAACTGAAGGACCATTGAGCGAGCATATGTTTGTGACCTGCAATAGAAGATCCCTGGGAATAATTGCAAAAAATAGCAAAAACAAATCTGCTTTGCAAAAGCAGCAGGATGAACAACAGGAATATCTGTGGTTTAATTCCAGGTCACATAGGGACCAGAGTCTTTCCTCCTTACTGGACAGAGCAGTGAGAGCCTGTGCTCTTATTTTAAATTCACAGGAGGAAGGCTTGAGACCATCTTAACATGAAGATTAAAAGTGAAGGAAAAAGGAATACTATTCAGATGGTTTGATTTTCCTAATTCTAACACAGTTTCCCCTTGGCACTACAAAAGTGAGGGACACAATGAGGGAGTGACAATAGCCAGATTATTTTTCAACAAGTTTAAAGCTTAAGTACACAAGGCACACAAAATGGAAAAGGGAATGCCTCATTTCTGTTTTGAAGGATGGTCATACAAGGACTAGGAGATTCAGTGATTTGTTCAGAAAGAGCCTGCTCTACAGAGCAGGAAAATACTCCAGAAATCTCATGCTCATCCTCTCTTTCTTGATGATTAATAATAATACCCTGTTAAAAATTTAAAAATTGCTTTCCAAGGGCACCTGCTCAATATCCTGGCTTCCATCTATTTTTAACATGCATTTGAAAGGAAATGGTTTCAACGCTGAAATGAGGATGAAATCCTTCCCCAAGAAGGGTTGGTGGGAAGTAATTACAGAGCTATATTTGTTGGGATTGTCAGATCCACACTTGGATGGGTTGAGGAAAGCCCTATAATGTCATTTTGGATCTGCATCTTACCTGCTCTGCTCCCCAAAATAGCTTCTAAGCAAGGTAGTTGCTCAGAGATCCAATTCACAGGGAGGGATATCTTGGTGTGGCACAACCCATGGGTGTGCTGTCAAAAAACTGTGCATGGTCTAACTCTGCTGCAACATGTTACAGAGAGTTCTGCAACTTTTGCAGCAAATGCTTCTCAAAGCACTAACTTGGCTGTAGGCACATATCTCTTCACCTTCATTAAAAAAAAAAAAAGTACCTTGTTTCTAACACAAATCTCTTTTAAACTACGATTTCCTGTGCCTGCTGAAAAGTCACCTACTAGTTCATTTGGAAGGCCCAATCAGGTGCAGAAAATGGAAAAAAATTTCCCAGGTTTCCCAACACAATTAATCCTTAGTGAATCTTCCTGATTAGCTTTCTTTTTGGCAGGTAATTAAGACCTTTAGCAAATTACTCATGTGCTCAGGTTATAAATGTCATTTATTTTATAAGCCCTTTTTCAAAACTGGCAAATAATTCTAAAGAGGTGCCATGGAGAGGGTGGATGGTGACGAGACAGTAGAGTAGAAAAAGGCTGATGGCTTCTGAAGGGAAAGTGCAGGGAGTGCTACAGACAGGAAACCAAAGAGACAGGAGGGAAGGACAGTGAGCCAGAGAAAGAAAAACTACAGGGCAAGAGAGGGATATAGTGGAGGAAACTGGAGAAGAGAGAAAACATGACATGAAAATGGAGTAAATAATAAGACAACAAAGTTATTCTCAGTAGCCCTGCCCACTAGCCATCAAAACCAAAGGGGCTGCTTCAAGCTCTACAACTTCACATTAGTCCTTCCTGTAACCATCATGCCCATTTTAAACACAAAGCCCTATTTCCCTTTTTCTCACCCTCACTTTGATTTTCCATCAAGGTTTTCATCCAAGCAAGTGATGTTTCTCCAGTTTAGGAGTGCTGCTTTACAGCACTCACAGAGGCCTCAGTCTCAGTGCCTCTAAATGCTACTGGGAGACAAACTGCAGTAAGTAGGAGAGAAAGATGAGCACTCAAAGGCCCACAGGTTTTTTTCCATCCATGTACATAATCTGTCTTTTTTTAAAATAATGCATTAATCCATTAAAAAGGGATTTAAGCAAAAGAAATGCCCTTGCTCTTTTTAAAGGAGTTTACACAACCGACTTTTTTTTCTCAGACCATTTCATTGCTCTGTTTATGGTTCTTTCACCACCTATAAAACTCAAACTTTTTAAATAAAACACTTGAGTTCCAGAAAAAGAGTTTTTATCTCCCTAATGAATAAAACGTCTCTAATCCACTTTAAAAAACTGAAAATAAAGCCTATAAATGTATTGTGGGTGTTTGATGATGTTTGTCTGCTTTATTAGTCATGTAATACAGCACTGCAGTGTTTCTTCCCCTTGGATTTTAAGGTACTCTCCTTGGACCCTACCTGCTTGCTGAGGGGTTTGGGATTGCAGTGCCTCTCCCCCTCCTTCCTGCCTGCCAGACGCCACCGAGCTGGAAGCTTTGGCAAATGCTTTGAGACCAGTGTTTTCAGAAGGGAGGCATCATCAAACCCGGGGGTGCGGCTCACTGAGCATTCCTGCTGTGCCCAGCAGCATCACAGAATATTCTGAGCTGGAAGGGACCACAAGGATCATCGAGTCCAGTTCTGAAGCACCACAGATTTACAGATCCTGGAAGATCCCAAAGCAGGCATGTCCTGAGCTGCAGCTCAGTGCTTACAGCCAGCTTTGCACTCCACCAGCCCTTGGCTTATCTGTGCCAAGCCCGGTCACAAAACACATGTCATAAAATCTACATCAGTGCTGGCTGCCCGGAGTCCCTGAGGGCTCATTCAGCCACCACTCCGGTGCCCCAAGCTTGGCCCCTGGTGGTGGCAGCGAGGAACTTGCTGTGGGATCTGCGCACTTCCCAAGGGCTCCTGCACCTCTCTGCAGGGTGAACCAACATATTCCTCTTAACTGGCAGCAACTTGGGTCCTGGGTATGATGCTTCTTGCATGTTTAAGCTTAAACTTTCCACCCTGTACGTCAGAGTCACTATTTTAAAATATTTTTCTTTGAAAAAAGCAAACAGCAAAAAAAATCGTGATCTCTTGTGCAGGTTGGAAAGATAGACTGGATCCCTGCCAACATATACATAATACAGATATTATATATATGTTACATATACATAATACCTGTATTATATATAGGTATAATACAATAATACATATATTATTTTTCCCTTGGAAAACAGATAAAAGATGTGCTATAAAGAAGAAAATCAAGGCAACAGATTAGAAATATTCAGTGCCAAAACCAGCTAACTTTGCCTTCAGGGAAGGCTGTATTTCAGCAGTTTTGCAGTGTGCTCCAAGTGCTCTGCACATGCCCACCCCTTACCTGCTGGGCAGCCAGCCCCAGCTTGCTCCAGAACTGACCCATGGGGGATTGCTCATCTCAAGTCCTACTTGGTGAGAAAAAACTCCCTTGGGCAGCTGAAGCCACGACTTAACTAATAGGGCTCCATTATCATTGTAGCAGGTATTTTGAAAGCCAGCCTGAAGCCTAAAAGAAATGTTGACTTCTATCTTGAGGTCAGAAGGAATACACAGTAAGTACCACCAAATGAATTATTAATTGCTTAGGTAAAAGAATGAGGCCAATTCCATCCTGAACTCTACCAGGACCCCTCAAGATTCTCTATAAAATACTGGTAAGATGGACATCTGATTTTGGAGACCTAATATATTTGCAGAGTCAACCAAAGTGAAATTTAACTGTAAAAATACAGTTTCAAGAAGAATTCCATGCCGAGGTGCAAACACTGCTATTTATTTTAGTGCCTACCTGGAAGAGGTGCTTCTATGATACAAAACAAGCAGGAGCAACATTTTGGTCAACCAGAAATGAGGGAAGTGCCAGGAAAACCTAAGCTAAGCAAAATGGAGAAAGATGTTATATTTTGCCAGTGCCTGTAAAACAAGTTGGGCAGTGAGATATTCTTAAGTTTAGTTTTAGTCTTAACATGCATTTCATCAAGCTGCCAGAGAAATCCTGAGTTTTTCTTCTCCCTCTTTGATTTACTCCCCTCTGCAGAATCACTGTGTAAATCTCTGGTTTTAGCTGCCTTGGAGACAAAGTCACAGGGCTGAGGAATGGTATATTGCCTCAGAAAGGTAGTGCATCATGAAAGCAAATGTGTCTAATACCCTGCAGAGGATGTGATTACAGGTTACAAATGTGCAGTGATCCTAGGCCGAAGTTTACTGGCAGATCCTGCCCACAGAGAGCTCTCCCGTATTTCCCTAGAGCTCATCCATAGCTTTAGCAGTGCAGTGCTACCCACACATTTGAAAAGAGAAGACCATGATCCTTCTCTCATTCTCTTCCTCACAAATTAAAAGTCCCCCAATTTGCTACACTCAAGTTTAGTGCATTTTTCATGTTTGCTGACAACAGTTTCCACCTGCAGAAAACCAAAGATGGAAGTTCTGAGTGTGACAGCTGATTGCACTCAGGCCATCCGCACGCTCTTCCTACCATTTCTACACCCTTCCTTGCTGGGTGTGAGCTTCCTAAAGCTCCTTCAGCTTGAGGTTGACACCTGGTAAGTGCTCTACAAACGTAAAAATGATTTTATTTGGCCCAGAAAAGAAGCAAGCACATATTCAGTGACTCAGTGGTAGTTCTCCTGCTTTGTGAAGTCATGGAACACTTTAGGATCCTCTGTGCTGGCTTCCAGCGTATAACAATTGCAATGGAAAGTCAGATCTTTCAGCTAGCAGTAAAATTCAACTCAATTAAAGAAGGACCCCGGGCAGCAGCAGTGCCTTCTGCAAGTCACCACCAGAGAATTACTGTGTTTTCAGGTACAGCTCAGGCACTCTTTGCTGATTGTGGAGAATTATTTGCATGCTCTTCAGTGTACCTATAGCATTTACTAAACAATTATTACCAGTTGCTTAGAGAGACCACATGAGCTGCCTTAGAGCAGACTGATATTCCAAGATGACACACCAGACACTTGGTCTGACTGCTGTATCCTATGGAAATGACAGATTGCTAATCTGGGAAAAGGAAAATAACTTCTCACCTAATAAAATAATTGACTTTTTTTCCTCCTCTGCAGCATGAGCACCTCACTGTTCATAACCCTCATTTTGTAAGAATTCTGTCTCTGGCTTATATTGACATCTGTGCACTGAGGCAACTACTGAAACATGTTAAATATTAACACACAGCAAAGATTTCCAGAAAACCGTCAGTGTTTTCCTAGAAGTTTAGGAAAGAAGAACTGCCACCTTACCAGCAGAGAACTTTTGAAACCACACAGATATTCCTCAGTCAATAGAAAAGAATCTAATAAGAGCTCATGGAGGGGGTTTTTCTTACAAAGAGAAGGTTTGTCAATAGGCCATTTTTAGGGCTCCTACCACTGTAAACCAACACTGAACAACACATGCTGCAGGTGTTACCACCCATCACTCATTGAGGACTCTCTCACATGCCAGATGGGTTTGTTCAACATTTAATGAGACTGTTCTAGAAGTGTTCTGGCCATTTTGAATATATGGCTTTGCAACCTGCAATGAAAGCTTCCATAGAACAGTCCATTTGAATAACCCTTAAACACTTACCTACATCTTTAAAAGTATAGCATAGAAAAAAAGGGTACAATTTACAGTTAAATGCTACTTGTAAAGGATAAACAGTTGGTTTATCACTCCTAAAATGGGAGTGATAAACCAACTGTTCTTCCTTGATGCTTCTTACAACTAAAAGAAATAACCTGTCCTCACATTAGCTTGAGCAGTTCTTCTAATAAAACAAGTAACAAGAAGTGGAGTCATCTGCTTTTACAGTTGCTAAACACTCCTCATATAAATCATGAATCTCTCTTAGTACAGCAAGGTCACATGCAAGTTTTTAGTGACCTAATGTTGCAGGAAAATAACAACAACAGCAACAACAACAACAATAAACAATCACCATCAATATTAAGATGTATTCTGGGTTTTTCATAGTCATTTTCCTGATCTCAGTCCTGTCTTCATCAATGGAAATTTTGGCCAAATGGAAGTTTGATTTGGTAGTGTGTGAAAAGCATTAATCATTGGGTTAATGAGGAAGAGCTGAATAAATTGCAGAGTATATTTTTTAAGAATTAAAATCATACAAGGAGTAATAACTTGTAGCAACAAATGTTTGTTTCAGACTAGAGTAGATTTGGTAATTTGCCTCCTTGTCAAGTGGGTTTTTTAAGGTTATTTGAGCGGGAGAGACTCAAGAAAGCATTCAAACTCCTATCCTCATTCCGTTCCCACAAACTCCTATTTCATGTTTTGAATTAAATCCAAAATTGCCTCCTTGGTGTTGATGGGGTAAAAATTCACTTTAGTCTGCAAGATGCAGCAGCACTGCCATGGAGGAAACAAAACAAGCCCAAACCCACTCACATGAACAGATGAGAAACGCAGTCTGACAGAATTTCTGTAGTTTTATACGGGAGGAATTAAAAATAAGGGCATTTCTATAATAGTCACGGACATCCCTGACCATTAGCTGAACAGAAAATAGCAGGTAGCATTCAAGAAAGAGAGCAGTTTACCTACCACC
The DNA here is from genome assembly GCA_013397175.1 of Platysteira castanea. Classification (NCBI taxonomy): domain Eukaryota; kingdom Metazoa; phylum Chordata; class Aves; order Passeriformes; genus Platysteira; species Platysteira castanea. The sequence goes on from VYXC01002069.1 coordinate 183,540, forward strand.
CCCAGTTCAGTTTAGAGCTACTGCATGGCCTGAGTTTCATTACCTCAGTTCATCACTGAAAGCACAGAAATTTCTCCCAGACATTACCACTGGGCAAGGCATTAAGCTTCCAGCCATATTTTGGCACAGTTTGTCATAAAAAATATAAAAGTTTGCCTTTGTAGAGTGGATATTCTATCATTGTGACTGGGCCCAGAATTCCTGGGAAGGAGGGGGAAGGAATTTTGCCCTTTTATTAGCTTCAGATCAGTCACTTGTGATGGTGACAGCCACACCACCACCAGTGCTGTGTCTACTGCTGAAAAGAGCTGTGACTCCTTTCCCTCCTCTCTCTGCCTCCCCAGAGGTAATTTTCAGAGCAGGTAGTGATGTGAATAAGGTGAATGAACAGACATTTTATGGATCATCTGTCATAGTTATGCCAAAGCAAGGAAACATCCATCTGCAGCTAAAGAAAGGTGAGAACTTTGGGAAGAAGCTCTAACACTTCTTTCACCGATTTGCTGCATGCATTCTACCTTTCCAGAACTGGATTTAGAAAACATAAATATTTTTGAACTATTTGAAAACTCCTCACCTACAGGTGATATATTTATTCCTACTAGAGCTAAAATGCCCAAAATAAAGACCTTTCAATTTCTGGGAGCAAGGGCCACATCTTGGAAGACAGGAAGCACAGCAGTTAACATCACAAATTACATCACAAATTGAGTCCTAGCCATAATTTTCATTTCATTTCATCCTTTCCTGATAGACAATAGATTGAATTTGATTACATTTGATGTGTACTTAAGCAGAGTTAAGAAAGGCTAAATACGCAGCTCCCTGAAGAAAGCACATAACGGTTAGGACAGGGAATGAGTTAATTGAGGTTGCAGGCATCCATCAGCTAAGAGCACACCAGGAAAGTAACAAACAAGTCAGGGCTTCTGTCTGTTCCTGATTGCATCATTGATTCCCTATGACTTCTTAAAAGTCATTTCCAACATGGGTATTTGCTGAGAATTTCAGTGTGTGCACACATGAAGATGCACAAAGTTGAGACATCAGTGCAAATTAGTTTTCCATTACTGGAACTGGGAACTAACTTAGGAGGTATGGAAATTGATTACATAAAAAGAAAAAGTTGTCAAGTTTAACACATCACTGCCATTTGACTGCAATCCTTTTCAGAATAGATCTTCTCAGAGATGCAGCTTCTTATCTGTCTTTCAGTGTTCCAATGCGTGGAAGAGCAGTAATATCTCCTCTAGGAATAAAACGTAGGAGCAGCAAGTTACTGTCAGGGTCCTGCAGCCCTCAGTGCTGGGAACAAAGAAGGCTGTGGCTAACACCTGATGCCCACCTGCAGGTCAGCCCTCACTAGTCCCAGGCAGCCAGAGGCTATCTGAGGATAAAATTGTCTTTCCCATTAGCCAGGCATTTTAATATAGCAGGATTTTTATGGGATTGCTTGGAATATACCAAGTAGTATTATGTACACAAATAATTCTAAAACATCTCAGATGCCATTTATTGTAAGAAATAGCTGTTATTTCCAGCTGAAAGTCACATTCTGCTCCAAATATCTTGTGCCTTACCTCTACTGAAGAAGCAGCAAAACTACATATTGGTGATCTAAACAACAGACCATGGTCTGCAAGATTCTGCCCTAAGCAACCCAGAACTATGAATGGTTGAAACATCTGTTGTGATGTTTCTGTTGACCGGACATCAGATCTTTTTCATGATGTCTCATCTGTCTGGGAGTACCTGACATAGGAAGATACCCAGACATCCCATTTAGGCGACTCAACAGTATAAAAAGAATCTCTGCCATCCTTGCATGAAATGCAGTAAGAACCATTTCAGAAGGAAATATAATGGGGTGTGAAAGGGAGGGAAAAGGAAGTGGAAGGAAACACAGATAGAAAGTGGATGATACCTTTCCAGTGACATGGTCGCTGATCACTTCTTGAATTTTACTGCTCCACTTTTAGGATCTGGTTCGGTTGTGCTCTCCTTGTTAGAGCCTGGCAGCTTCTCTTTTGTGAGGGGAGACTCTATGTGCTGCACAGAAAAAAGTGGATGTGAGTTAAAAAAAACATAAGATCAATGACTCTGCATTTAAGAATTACCATGTTTAGTCACAGGCTGAAAATGTGAGCACAACCTGGATCCAATTTTCCTTTAATTCAAACCCCAGGCTTAGTTTTAGCCTGCACACAGAATCCTTGCCTGCATACAATTCCCCAGCATGTTTCCCCTGGCAGAATGTTTTTGTTCACACTATTGTGCCATACACTGTTAAACACCTGCTACATCCCTCTCTTGAGGGTGACTGCATTTCTGGGGAGGGTGAAGGGATTTCTCTATCCAGGGCAATCTCTAATCAGCTGTTCCTTTTTCAGAATGAAAGGTGATATATAAATGTAAATAGTATTTCAGTGCCCATCTTTCACTTTCTTTTGCAACATGGGGAAACCTGTTTTCTTACAAAACATTTCATCTACAGAAAAAGCACTTTCCAAGACATCTTTTACCTTGCTGCTGACACATATTAGCATCCAGAGCAGAAAAGCCCTCTATTATTATTTTTAAATTATGAAAACCATTCCTTCTCAAACCTGTCACCTGCTATAGATCTTAATCAGCTTCAGTCTCATTATGGCAATTCCTGCTGCAGTGAAACAGGGTTTGGAAAGAATTTGTTACCCAGGGAAAAATTATTTTCTTTTCAGTGGGATCCACAGCATTAAAAAAATTATGGTAGCATATGCCCTCCAATATATCTTATTGAATGCTAAATGTTAGAATTGTATAAAACCCAAATTCTGGATAGTTTTTAGCTTCCCATTGAAGTTCTGGCTTGGAAACATTACTAGGGCAGGCTGCCAGATGAAAGAGAGTAGAAATACTCTTTGGAAAGACACATTTTTTTATATCTTTTGCCTTTACAAAGCAGTTGGAGTCAAAGGATGAGTGGCTGGTGGTACTTAAACAAACAAAGAAGCAGCCACTGGGGAGTTTTCTTTTTGTTCTAAATCATCTTCTCCCTCCTTCTCTAGCTAGCCATGAACATAGTTATGACAGATACACCTCTGAGACTCCCCTGACCTGTGATCCAATTTGTGGATCACATTTCCCCTTTTTAAATGTCTTGGTCATTTAAAAAACACCTTACAGAAGAACACCTTATAGAAAATCAGGTATTTGCATAGATGCTGGTTGCTTTGCTGGAAGTTTCCTGTGAAGGCCGTAGGTTCTTTTCACCCAACTTCCTCACCCAGCTCAGTCTCTTGCAATTGGCAATACCCAATTTTTTTGGCAAATCTGAAACCCCAACCAGACATTCTCAGGAGAGACAGAAGGTGAAATCTCTAAGACCAATGAATATCTGAAATCCCATTGCCTGTCACCACAGCACAACATCAATGGTAGGACAGAAAATGAAACTACCATTCTTTCTTGTGCCATTGGCTGGCAGAGTAACACCAGATAAACCATCTAATTTCACTCAAGTCATCTTTCTTAGGCCATGAAATGAGTCTGATAATTCCTGCATTTCCCAGCCCATTTTGAGAGTATAAAAATCAAAGATATTTATACTCACAAATAGACTTTGCTAAGAACCAGGGTAGAAAGGGTATGTCTATAAAGACGCCCAAATTTGCTTGCTTTTCCAGCACCAGAATTCTGGACCATGCAATGTTATTAGCAATCTAGTACAATTTGACAGTAAAATGCTAAGAACCAAATAAAACAACCCAAATGAACAAAACAAAAAAGCAAAACTCTGATGCAGGACAGAGGAACTGGTTCTGTATTTCACATCCCCTTTATTTCCCAGCTCCTTTGTTTGCCTTTTTGCAACACAGTAGCATTTGTTGCTTTTCTACAGGGCATTTTATGTGTCTTTTATCTATCACTCTGGTATGAGTGTCACACGTGTAAGACCGAATGCACTAAAATTTCTTTACTTCTGACTTATGCCAGCATCACAGTCTTATTCTCCATTTGCCTCCTGTTAGAGGTTACAAAGACTCAGATAAATAGTGACATACTGCAATTTTCTATGCTGATGGCAAAATAGAAGCAAAACAATTTTGTTTATACGCAGATTAAATGTTTCCTAAAGGATACCTTTACACTGATGCTTCACTGTTCTTTTAGGAGCTCTTTACCAGTACCTTGCATTCCCTTGATTGCTCAGTTGGGCTCTATTAAAAAATAAGTATCTAGCTCCTGCAAAGGGTTGTTTTGTATTTAACAGTACTGGATTTTAATTATCTCTTCCTCTATTCCCCTTAATTTTAACTATCTTATTGTTTATCTTGATAAATTAACTGTTCTTTTCTCCACTTACATACTATCCCTCCAGTTAATCATTATTATGCACTACTTTCGACTTGTACTAAAGCTACCTTTTTGACTTCCCCTGTCACTAATTAGTTTTAAACTCTCTCCAGCTGAACATTTCTTCTCCAGTAGGATCCAGTTTAACTCTCCATGTAAGCAACTGGGTACTATAACTGAAATGAGGCTGCATTTTGTCCCTGAGAGAGACAAAACACCTTCCCAAATTTCTGGTTTGACCTTTAAAAGAAAGTTTGCTGGAAAATAAAGGCATGGGCTATGAATTGCACACAAATTTATACATTTGAGACGACTTGCCTCATCTGTACAGTATGGCTTCCCAGTTGGTTTGGCAGCAGCCTGAAAATGCAAACCAGGAAGAGCATCTGGACATCTTTTTAGTAGCATCAGTAAAAGCAGTTCTCTGCAGATGGAGAGCTCAGGGGCTCGATCTTGGCAGGGCTGACCTCGCTCAGCAAGTGAGAGCTACCTCATCCCACAGAAATGCATTTTACTTCCTGCAGTTGGGAGAAGGGTGACACTGGGTTGCTGCTGCTCTCAGCCGTGCTGTTTCTGTGCCCAAAGCCATCACGAGCCATCCCATACAAAGCAATGCCCTCATCCTCTCTCTTAGGGACAGCTTCTCTGTACTAACAGGGAAATTTTCTACCAACAGATTGGTGAAGTGTAGCATTTTCTCTACTCAGCTCTTCTGAGATAAAAAACCCCAAAACATCAGTGACCCTGCTGTCCTCACGGGCTAATTTCTCCAGGTATATTTGTATACATAACCACCAAGTAGAGGCACGCCTAGCTTACTTCTGATGCTTCACTTGCTGCTCAGTCTTTACTTCCCACGTGTACTTTGCTACAGTCCCTAGCAAACCCACTGCACTCCTGGAAAATGGGAATGAGACCAGTAACCTTCCCACTGCTTGACCAAGCGTGTCTGGATACTGTGTGTTCACAATATCCAGATTAGTGGATCACAATAATTAGTGCAAGGGTCCTTCCTGAGGAAAGCCAAAGGCAGGTGCATGGTATATTTGCTTTCCCAAGCTGATGATAATGATACTGTGCTCTTGGAATTATGTTTGTTTGTACTTGAAACAAGTGCTGTAGATTAACAATATAAACTCTGCCAGTTTGGAAAGGGACTACTGAAAACATGCAGAACATGACAACGTAGTTTCATGAGAGCTGATTTTCACATGTCTGGAAACAAATTATCAGACCAAATTATCTGAGATCACCTTACAGAGAAAAACAATTACCTCTCACATTAGAGAGGGTTTACTGCTTGGATCAGACTGACACTACAGAGGGCAGAGCCACTTCCCAGTCAGCTGAGCCCGCAGTGGCAGAAGGGAGAAGGGAACGTCAGGGAACAGCAAGCACTGTCCAAGCTGTGCAGCCATTCCAGATACAGGTTTAAAGCATAACCTATGGAAATTACTGCAGACACATGCTCAACAGACTCCAAATACATAGGGAAAACTTTGCGAGCTCTGTGTGGTTGTATATACATACCCACAGTGTATATACAGCACATACACACACAATACATTGGAAATGGATGTCCTGCAAGAGAAATCTGCTATAAACACTTGTCAACAACGGCATGACATTTGTGAGAGTATGTCCTAGTACTCCAAATGAGCAATAGGGATGTGAAATTACTTGTGCCAGAAGTGCCTGTTATAAGCACCAGTAGAAGGTTTCTTGGATTCACTGCTCACACAGCTACATATACTGTTCATGTTGCTGCTGTGCTGGGAGAGACAAGCCAGTGAATTGATGTCAGTCATGAGCTCTGCAGTCGCTACACTGCCCAAAGCTGCTTATTTGCAAAAACTGGAATTTTGCCAGTTACAGATATGAGGTGATGCCTGGTCTGCTAACTATGGCACTGAGCTCCTCTGCTTGGTTACCTGCTGGTAAATAGGACTTTGAGTTCTGCAGTTGTTGAACACGCTGCTGTATTTGGCAGCAGTTCTAAAGGCAGACAGTTTCCTGTACTGAATATATAAATAGTAAGAAGATATATTACTTCAGAACAAAATATTAGTACATCAGAGACTCCAGTTTTGCCTAGATGGATTCTGGGAGTAGTGAGAAAGTACTGTGCAAAACATTTGTTTCCAGGATTCCAGTTCAGCATCTGTGCTTCAGAACTGTATCACCTGTCATTTTCCATGAGAGATTCTGCATCGTAAAAGCTTGAAACAAACATCTAAAATGACATTTTCAAAGGAAGTGAAACTTCTGACTGATGCTCATCAATAGTGGTGACAAGAAAGAAGAGTGGAGAGATTTGTCTTTGCATGGGCTTGAGAGCTAATCTAAGTTATAATGATTGATAGTCATCATCTGAGCACTGAGGAGCTGTGTTTGCAGAATTCAGTGGTATAAAGGGCCTCTCTATCCCTTATCTACACTATGGATGAAGGTTACATACTACAGGAGGAGAACAGAGACCTCACTACAGCTAACACACGCTAGATTTTACCTGTTTTATATATGTGCATTAATAGACATGTATCTACACTCATTTCTTGCTACAGAACGATGGCCATGATTATCAGCTATGAACCTGGTAGGTATCATACAGGAATGGAAGACCAGAAGCTGAGTTTTACCAGATTCCTCTTTAGCAAACAGCAAATGACTTTGTTTTTTTCCTGGGCACATCGACTTTATTGACTGAGACTGAAACCTGACCTAGACAATGCTGTTCTCCTTGAGAAACTCACATCACCACAACCCCACATTTTAAACTCCTGCATCACAGTATTAGACAGTAGTTTGCAGAATCTCATGATTGTTTTCGAGAATGTTGCATTAGTAGTTAGTTTCAAAATGCCTTGCAGGGGGAGATAAATAGATTGGAGCATTCACTGAGAAATGAACCCTGGGATGAAACTGAACAAGTCAAAATGCCAGATTCTGCATCTAGGATGGAGTAACTAACACCAGGCACAAGTATAAATTGGGAGAGGAGTGGCTGGAGAGCAGCCATGTAGAAAGGGACCTCAGATTCAAATACCTCAGAGATCACTACTCAATCAGAAGTGACTCAGGTACATGGGGATGTGAATTGTCTGATCATCAGCAAACTGACCTGTATGGAAGGAAATGAAAACATGACAACATCCCTTGTTTGTCCTACAACTCACTAGAAGCACAGATGATGACCAGGTATCATCAGTTGCACAATTACCAATACTATACCACAGGTGCAGCAGAGTGAATCAAAGGTGCTTGCTTGGTGGACAAGGTAAGAAAAGAACTGTACTTTATGCCCTTAGCATCCCAAATGATACTGCTCCTAAGGGTATAACTACAACACTTTTGAATTCAGAATGAAATTTCCTTGTTAGAGATGTGATTTAAAGTGATTGACTTACTATTCCTAAATGCTTAAGCAGTAAATCTCCTAAAGCCAGTACTACCAGCTATTATCTGTACAGCTCCACAGCTCAGGGATAGAAATATCTGCCACACAAAGGAGTGTCCCCTGCTCTGCGTGACAGGCATGGAGCTTGTTGTCAGAGTGATCCTGAGGAATAAGGTGTGTTCCTTCCATTTGCTTCTAAGGGTACTCGTTGCCCCTGAGGATCAGGGAAGGGGATGTGTGGGATGTTGTCTGTAACACATCACAGTGTGCAAGGAATAATGTGCTGCTCTGCTTATGGGACAGAACAAAATACACAGCCTCTTTTCCCAAGGTTTTGCAGCAGTGTCAGCTCCATGTGACATTCTGGTCAGAGGGGACAGTGCAGCCCCACACCTCCCTAAGGACTAAGCCAGCACTCTTCCCAGAAATAGCAGCAGCAAGAAACTCTCTCACAGAAGCAGCACTTTGACAAGTGCTGTAGTATAGGGCAAGGTCAGTCATCTGTGTTATCATGTAAATCAAAGAGAAATTTTAATCATCTGCTCATATGTGCTGATGCCTGAGAAATTAAACAAAGGCACAGAGCAGTACAATTAGCTGAGGAAAGAAAATAATGAGAGCTTAGTTGCATGTAAATGAGAGTTTAGCTGTATTTCAAAGCATAGCCACGGTGCAGGGCATGGGCTCTGTCTCCAGCTGTGGCGAGGCTTGGCTCCAGCAGGTGTCCCTGTGACACAGGACCTGGCAGCGGCTTCCCCACGGACACGCAGCCCCCGGGTCCGGAGGCATTTACCTGTGAGTCACCCCAGCTCTTACACGGCTGAAGGCGTTGCAGTGGAGCTGGGAGCAGAGAGAGTGTTTCTCACCTTATAAAGTCTACTTTCAGTAATTACCTCCAGGCTTGGAGCAACAAGGGCTCCTCACACTGCTTTCTCTGTATAGCCTAATAATAATTAATTAACAAAAAAGCTTAAATCATCTGCCTGCAAAATATGTGCCATGATAACACATTTAACTGGAATGATAGTGCCTGGGGAATGCTTATGTCCATTAGAGCGCCCCCCATGTCAGCTAGGATACAATTCCTGTCCTCCTGTTTGGTAAGGAAAGCTGCTTGGAAAGGACCCGGCTGCTCTGGTCCAGGGAGCTGTTCCATGCAGGCCCTCTGTGCCTCAGCCAACAGCAGGCAAATTACAAAATCCTGAATCCACTGAATTCTCTCATCATCTCCAAGTGTATTCCATCTAAATCAGACAAAACTGCAGTTGCTGGGCCCATATTTGTACCTGTAGCCCCATGTGTATATGCCTGCTTCTTGTTTGGAGTAGCTGCCTCCTTTTTGGCTGTGCTAGTCACTAAGTGCATTTCACCAGCAAAGCAGCAGCAAATAGGGCTCATGGAGTTGGGCATATATCCATGGCCAGGCTGCAAACATCAGGACCAGGCTAGATGGCTCTTCTTGGCCTCTGTTCCTTGCTAGGTCGGTCTAAGAACAGCAAGACCAGCCTTCCTGCAGGCTGCAAGGCTGGATTTGGGCACAGCTGGTGCAGAAAGCAGGCTGAGATCGATGCTGCCTCCAGAGATGCTGGCTGCCAGCACTGATGGGATGCTGCCTCAGCACGTGTAAGCCATGGCATGGGAACCATAATGTTCCGGCTGCATCAAATTTGCTGTGAGTGCCCCAAATACAGGGATCTAAAGAAATGGTAAGCAGTCTGTTCATAATAGATGTGACATGTTTATTTCTTTAGCGTTGAGGAAGAAATCTCACAGACAGGGAAACAAACTGGGAACAGCAACAAAAACAACACAGGGGAAAGGAACCAGGAATGTAAGGCTAAATGCAGATCAACCCATCCATACAAGCTCTTGGGCCTCACTTTTGTAACTGATTTTATGCCTAATGATGTTGATTTATGCCAGCTAAAGTATTGGCCCATGGTACTGAAAAGTGCTAGGAAAAATAATGAAAAGAAGACATTTAACCTAGTATTTTTTACAAATAAGGTAAAGGATTTAATGTAACCACAGCTGGATGTTCACAGAATTTTAACATTCAGATTTTACACAAATAGACCATTTGAGAACCAGCTATACTCAAGGAACTCTCCCTCGCCCCACTTCCCCTTCCTCATTTGGGTTGATAACACAAACTTCAATTTATTTTTTTGGGACGAACCATTTTAAGGTCCCAAGAGGCTGGGGTCACAGGATAAGGGATTCCTATGCTTGCCACAAGGCCCGGTGCCATGTGACCCAATGAAATGGGAATTCTTTAGCTGTCTGAGCTGCTGTGCTGTGTTCTCTATGAACTCACCCACAAGAGAAGTAAAAGGGAAGGTTTTGCTGTCTGTCTCAGGCACTTCACAGTCACGGGCAAATTGCAGCAATCATCAGCTCCTACTTTATTGGCATTCAGGAGCTGTCCCCACTCCCCCAGCCTCTGGGGCTGGATACAATCTGCCATTTAGCCACCACACGGGAGCATGTTTCTCAGGCCATTACAGCGAGCTCTCAAGGCAAAGGGAAAGTCACCTCATGCATACTAACACAGCTCTGTCATATTGACCCGTCTGTGTTCCTGAAACCCAGGAAGAAAAAAACCCTTACCCTCCAGGCATCTATTCACCATGTCACGTTCTCTTTTTGAAAGCTTTTCAAGGTAAGACATCCAATTTACTGCCACTTCTTTCTCTGCAACCGGATAAGAACTGATAAAATTACCAGGCACAAAGACTCTCATGAAATATTCCTATTTCTCAGCACACACTGGAGTTATGCAAGAACAAACAATTCTCAGCAAAAGTGTCACATTGTGGGGGACATCACGATCGTTTGGGAAGCAATGAAAAAAGGAAAGCTATATTTGATAAAACCACCATACCTCATGCAATAAAGGGCTCTACAGGAATCTGGTCAAAGCCACCTGCACCTGATTCACAATGTTCTGTCAGTCTAAATTTAAGCAGATAGAGTATTTTTCCTTCAAAGACATCAAAGCAATTGGCAAAGCACTAGCTGTCACAATAGTCCCAGGAAAAACGCATTATCTCCACCTTAACACAGAGGCAAACTGTGGTAATGAAAGGTTCAAGCTATCAAAGACTGAGGGTGTAAGGCATACAGCTGGTATCCTGAATCTATCCTCTCCTGCCCTTGGAAGTATTTTTTTTTTTCTTTTGTAACTGATTTTTGAACAAAGTCACTCCTTCCATGCCTGGGGACTCTGAAAATGTCTGTTCTTAGTGTGTCTACTTTTGCTTTTCAGAAGCTGGGAACACTAAATGCTCTGTGAAACACAACGTGGAAGGCAAGACATTTCCCATGCTCACTTGCAGTGGGCACAAATAATGGTTGAAGGCAGACATGTTTTAGACAAAGTGCTGGATTTGAATTTTTTTTTTTTTAATCCCAAAATTAAGTACAATTCTGGATGCTTTCATCAAGTTAGTCATCACATTCAAAGGGCTGTGATGCCAAAACCTGGGACACCTGCATTTCCCTCTCACGTGTTCCTCACCGCCCAAAGGTGGGGCTCTGTTGTGAAGCTGGCTCCAGGAGGGTCGTTTCAAAGAAATTGCATTTTGCCTTTGACTGCTGGGGTGGTTTGTGTCCCCAGAGCTCAGCATGCCTCCAAAAGGTCACGGGTGAGAGCTGGCAGAACAGTGTCGGTCAGCCTGGCACCTCTGGAGCTGGTAACTGGTCTGAGGGGAGCTGGTGCTCCACCTGGGCTCCACCAGCCCACGAACACGGTCCCAGGCTGATTGGAAGGTTTATTAACCCTTATGAGCTTTCTACTCACCCAGTGCCTTACAGCTTTGTAAGGCATACTCATAAGCCATAATATATGCTGGATTCTGAAGGTCTTTTTAGCACAGGGGATATTGTTTATATGGTTTTGCTGCTGAAGTTGCATGGAAAGCATGCCTTGAAATTGAGTGTGCTGGCAATGTTAATACAATGATTACTTTTGGTTTTCCCACAGCTGGCAAGGATTTGATATTGGTTTTCCTGCAGACATATAATTTATTTTATGCACACTGCTTTAAATCAGCTTGGTTAAGATGAAAGACAGGCTTTGAACTGAGCCCAACTTCATGTATGTATGGTTTCTGGCAAATCCTCCCAAATTTCTGCTTGCTCTAGTCATATAGGTTGACCCAGGGTTGAACACTCCTGAGCAGTCTGGTTATCAGTACAAGAAAAAGAATTGTGGAATCTGAGTAATTTCCTCAGAGTTTGGATGTGGGACCCTTATTCAGATCCATCTCTAATTCCTGGATACTGCTTGATAGATCCTTGCACTGAAATATATGATAAACACTAAATCAGTTTTGGAACTCATTAAAATCTTGATAAAAAGCAATGAGAAAAGACATGTTTTTTAAAAGGAAAAGATGGGTATCAGTTTGTGTTGTGTTTGTGTTGGAACTGCTCTCCTAAGCAAGCCTGGTGTGACTTTCCAAAGGCATCCTCCCGTCTCCAGGCAACCAGGGCTGTGTTCCTGCCTCTTAAATTGTAACCATCATTGCACTTTGCTTATTAATTCTTCAGCAAATGGAGGAAAGTTTCCATTCCCTTTGATGGCTAATGTACTTTAAAGTTCATGAAACAGCCCTGGATTTGGTAGTTTCTATTTAGAAGCTCAGACCTAAGTGAAAGAGCCATCCAGGACATGGAGGTCATAGGAGGATAACGAAAGTTCTGCCTGCTGCAACTAAGAGAGCTGGGAAAAGATTTTCAGATTTTTTTTTCTCCATGAAGAAAAATACATGTCCAAGTATTTGGATTGACTGAACAGCTTTGCTAATATTTAATCAGATGGCTTCTGGAAGAAACTCTGCTGCAAAAAAAAAAACCCCATACCACTTTGAAATGAAGACTCTTGGTTTGATGCCTCCAAGATGAGAGGTTTAATTCATTTTCTTTCTTAAAGCATTTCCTGCTTTGAAGGTAACAGAAATTTTAGCTTACATCTGGCAATGATTTAATTTGAAGAAAATGTTTAACTCATTCTGAAATGTTCATACATACATATATTATTTAATATTAATTTAAAGCCAGCAAGAGAGAGCCAATTTGGGTCTTACACAAATCCCTATCATTCCCATGCTGGAAACACTCTTCTGCTTTTATTTTAGGTGATTAATTTTTGCTTTCTTCTCATGACAACACCATTGCCCCGTATGAAATAAGGTAATTTGAATAAAGAAGTACCATTATTTTGTAGGAGGGAAGGAAGGAGACCAACATTTGGAACAGATGCCCAGATGCCCCATTTAGATGATCTATTAAAGTATTTTCAGTTTTGCAATAGAGCAGCTAAGAGCTAAGTGACTTCATTACAGCCCAGCATTCTGAGTAACTGGAATAGGGACCCAGTCTCCAGAGTCCCCTTCGGTGCCTATAAGGTGTTGTGCAAAACTTACCTCAGAAATCACCTGTTCTTATTTATCAGGATGCATAAACACTTCAATTTTTATTGCAATTTGGGAGCAATGCAGAAAGTTTTACAATCAAATCTAGAACCGTGTGTTTGGTCTAGTTTCTTATTATCACAGCTTCTTTGTGCTTTAAATCATTAAATAACCTTGATTTTCTGGGGTGAGAACAAGGGGCAAACTACACTGCGCACAGAGACTTTTTTGGATGGTTTTCTAACCTTGGAATGATTGAGGGCTACAGAAAGACGTGGCACAAAAACTTAGGGCAGGCAAATCCATTTTAAGTTCCACTTCTCAGCTGGCTCCACCCCTTGCTCACAAGCAGTGAAGAGTCAAGGAAGACACTGAGAAGGGGCAGCTCAGGACAGCTCTGAGTCTGCTAATTGATGATACCAGTTTTCAGCAGACTTTAAATCTATGGCTAGAGAAATGTAAATGGACTCACAAGGAATAAAGATAGAACCAACTCATCATCTGGTGTAAATCAGAGTATTCCTAATGAAGTAGAGTACATACATGACTTATGCTTTGAAAAATATCTGAAGTGGAAACAGTCTCAAACAAGGAGCTGCATGTTCTGAGATAGAGAACACTTGCTGAAGAGATTTACAGCAGGAAAAGACATTCTGTTTTAATTTAATACAAAGATCCAGTTAAGCCATTTTTCAGTGACATTTCGGTTTGATAATTACTGAGTTGTGCTTTGCCTTTGCACATGCTTACATGAAACACAAAATAAAAGCTAATTTTAGAGTCCTCAATCAAGCCTGCAGTTAGTCCTAAATCTTGATGAGTGGCTCCAGTTATTATCTTCTATTTTTAAAATATTTTGATTGATTTTCCTATTCTAAAGAACTAAACTGTAAATCATTTCTGCTGGTTCCAAAGTTTTTTTCTTTTCATCAGTAGGAAACAAATGAGCTCTAATAAAAAGACAGAGAATAAAAAAAAAAAAAATCACTGAGTAAAAGCAAGTTCTCCCAGTTACTGGAAATTTCTGCCTGGAGAAAGCAGTCCCCATTGTCAAATTGCTCCCACTACTTCAGCTGCAGTCTCTGTCACCATTCACTAGCTCAGCTCCTGGCCTTTGCTATTTTGTTGTTCTAGCCTATACAACAAAAAATTGCTTGTAAGAGAAAGGTAAAGATTACTAAATCAGGACATCCTTAATGCTAATGTCTTCATGGAGCCTTACAGAAGTTTTGGCTGCCACCTGGCAGTCTGGGAGGATGAAGAAAGCTTTAGGCTCTTGCTCACTCTGTTGAGGTACACATTGTCCTGGTACAACCCAGTGCTTGTAGTGGGAGAGACCAAAGGAAAAAATACATAAATCACTGAGCCCTGGGTTTTCCCTGTCCCAGGGGAGCACCTCGCCCATCCACCATGGCAGGGGCAGTGCCCCAGCCATACACCTCACACTGTTTCCCTCCCACATTTACCATGGCATGGAGGCTCCCCATGCCTTATCTCACCAAAGGATGATAGATTTGGGCTCTATATTTGGTAGCAAGTCCTAAAGGCACAGAAATCTTTAGCTGCCCATCATCACTTGAAAGCTTAGGTGTCCCTAGAGTTTTTGGGGCAGGAAAGAAGGAATCACAAAAAAACCCCACAAAACCCTTAAGCTGAAGCCCCAAAGCTAGTTTTCACTTGGCCTATTTCAATTTGTAAACCTCCAATTTTTTAAAAAAGTACCAATAACTCCACATTCCCTTTTCACTGTGTCAGCTGAATACCTGACAGATGTTAAACATTATTTGCTTTTTGGCTTTCTACTTTGCCTAGTTTATTCCAGCATAGGAAACCTCAAGGACATAAAACAGCATAAAAATAAACAGCACCAGTAGCAAACCTGTCATTCTCAAGAAGAACATTCACCTCATTAAACTACAGAATTTCCAAAACCACTGAAATGAAATTTTTATACAAAGAGCAGGACCTTCTCCATTAATGAAAAGGGATGTGGAGAACCTTCTCTCCTAGATCATTAATGTCAGTCAATCTGCCATGGGTTTGCATCAGAGACAGTGAGGAAAGACATGACCTCTCCCCAGGAAAGTCTTACCAGCGCAAGAACACAGCTCTGGGACACTCACACCTCCTGCAGCAAATCAGGTTATGCACTGCTGGAACTTGTAACCAGCATGGTCACAGCAAGGGTGACAGGGCTTTGCAGCACCACAGGAACAGGGGCACATTAGCATTTCCATGTGTTGGGCCATTATTTGCTGTTAGTCTCAGAAAATGGGCATACAGGAGCAATGTGCACAAGCTAACTACCTGGAACCAGTAGGAGAGAAGAAGCTGTGCTTGCCTTCTCTTCCTCTGCCTAAGCTGTACACCTGTGAATTGATAATAAAGCCCTTAAAATTAAAGAGCAGCTGGATTTGATTCTGGAACAATCTCCATACCCAGCAGCACAGAATCCCCTTGCCTGTAAGTAAGAGGTAGATTAAAAAACCCAGACAAATCTTGGGTCTAAATGCAAGAGGGAAGAGCTGGCTGGATTGCATCAATGGATGGAGAGCCGTCTGAGGGAACAGCTTCTTTTCCTTGGAGTTCAGTGCGGTTTTACAATCTGTCAGTGCGCCTGCATGTGCCAAAATGCTCTGTTAATGTTACTCCAAACAGGATATGCATTGCCTGAAACATTAACCCTGTGCAGGATCACCGTCCTGCGTGCTTATGCTTGAGTCAGAGAGGAAGAGAATGATGCTCTTTGGGTGGCAGCACCCAAAATGAGCTCGTCAGGCTCACCATAACAAACATGCCTATTGATGATTGGCTCCTGTCATTAAAATTGCAGGCATGCTCTGGGTTCATCCCTAACTGCTTGTTGCTTCCTGATGAATCCTTGTGTGAGACAAGCTCCAATCCGTGCTGCAGCATGAATCGTAATTCACTGTTCAGTTTATCCTCTGAAGCTTGTTTTTTTAACTTCACACATCCTTGCTTTTACCCTCTCCTAGAGGTTTAAGGGCTTTTCATTCCTTAGGGTTAAAATGAAGATTTGAACTCCCAAACTCATTGCAGACATGGTTAGGTCAACAGCAAGAAATGAAATACAGCTTTTTTTACCTATTCAGAGACTTAAATTCATTCTGCTTCCTTCTTAAAATAAGCTGAGCAATGAGCCAAGCAACAGTCATTGCAAAATACCTTAAATTGTGGTGGTGTGAAAAAATATAATGAGCTGTAGAAGCTGTGTCTGGAAGTTCCCTGGGACTAGGAACATTCAGCATCGTGTCCCTCCCAAAATGCTAAATAGTGAGGCTGAGGACCATGTATTTTTCCCTACATACGACAGATCACCTCCTCAGTCCTTCTGGAACCAGAAAGTGACTTGAGAAACCATTATCAATTAACAGTTATATCCAAGAGAGTCAGACCCTTGACGTGGAGCAGTAAATAACATAAAGAAGACAGCTCCATGCCAAGATTCCCCCATGGTAGCACAAGGAAAACCTGCATGCATTCTATTTATCTTTCTCTTGAGGAGTAGGGCACTAGCTCTTGCTGAAGTCGCTGCTGTTCCCACACATTGCAGACTTGCTCAAGGTTAGGTTTCATCTCCTACCACTGGCACAATCTCTTCCTGTCCCTGTTGGCTCTGTTTCCATCTCCTCTCTTGCTCTAACTGTAGCCTCTTGCCCTCTGACATCACAGACTGAGCTTTCTCACCCACCACTGTATTTTCCTACTCCTTTTTCTAGAAGTTAGCAGGATGATATTGGACTATGCTGCTCTTTGGCTCCAAAGCAAGAATTATCCCATTTATTTGTCTTACCGTGACTCTCTGACTTTGTTTGGGACTGGTCTTCTGACTCCCACAGGAACTTTCCCTTGTTATTTTCTGCATCTTTCCTGTCCCCATGATGTGCTGTGTGGGAAACTTGGAAGAGTTACTTCCACCTGGGCAAACACACAGCTTTCTGGGCAAGACTGAAGACACCACAGGTCTGTTAAAAGTCATGAGCTTAACACTGAGGGCCTGCTTTATTGAGAATGCATAGACTTTTTCCTCTTGGTCCTTTACTATCTGCACATTTTGTCACATTCTGAGGAGGAGAATTCCCTCTATATCAAAAGTTCCCAGGTGACAATTATGTGGCTGTCCCATCCCTCCCCTCATGCAGTGACAGAAATGCTGCCTCTGGTCCCCTTGTGTCCTTTACCTGGCCCCGTGTCCCTGCTGACTCTGTGTGCAAAGGGAAGGGCACGTTCCTGCAGCTCTGTCCCTTTAGAAGCCAGATGTGGGTGCAGAGGGAAGGGCTGGAAGCCCACTGAGCCAAACAGCCTTTCCCCACTGCCACAACCACACGTGCTCCTTCTCGAGTCACAGACAAGTGAAAAGAGGACGATGACCCCAACTCTTTCTTAGGCCTCTCGGCTGCAAGACATGATTTGTTTGAGATTGAGACGGACCTGCAAGGTTTGGGACAGGTTTGCTCAGGGCACCTGACAGGTTTGCGAGAAAGGACTCTAATATCATTCAGTGAGGAAAAAAAACAGAGAAAAAATAGCAAAGAAATCAGCTTTACTCTGGACCTCCATGATGTGCACCACTGACTGTAATTAAAGCAGCAGCTCGTGCCTTCTGCCCACTCATCTTCTAACAGCATCTCTCCCCAAAACCACACACAGCCCTGCAGCCTTGGAGCAGGGCTTGCAGCCCAGATGTCTGCTCTGCTCCCAGCCTCAGGAAGTGCCAAACCCATATTTGACTTAGGCCTGTTGATTTACATTAAACACCTCAAGAGGAACATGGTTAATGGCAAAAAAAGAAGTAGGGCCAAAATACAGCTGAGAGTGCAAATGAGAACAAGCACAAAACATGAGAAGTGGAGTTAAAACAGGACAGACTGAAATGGAGAGGGAGGAGGTTACAGCTAGGACACCTGACCAGAGTGCCAACAGGCAAGGGAGGGATGGCACCTGCCAGCACCAGAGCTCTTTGCTACTGCACGCTGGTAATATTACCCCATATTCTTCCTCACTGAGCGTCTGCTTATCCTCACCACCTCTAGGCCACAATTTATTGACTTGATGTGGGGTCAGGTCTTACAGCTCTCTGCGATTGATGAGCTCCATTCAGCTGCATGAAATGAGCTAAGGATTTTGCCTTTTTATGTGTAAATATTCCAGCAAACCAATTCTCTGTTCTAGTTTGAGGATCAGAGTTCATATGGTCAGCATCTGGGACTACAGGTNTGGGTAGCAGCAGTTCCCACAAGTGGAAGAGGGTATCTCAAATACACGTCCAGAGTCTGGCTGAGGAACTCACCTGCACAAATTACTTTCTCCTCTGCAGTTCTCTTCCAATTTTCAAGTGAGTGCAGAGCTCTTTGCTACTGCACACTGGTTATATCACCACATATTCTTCCTCGCTGAGTGTCTGCTTATCCTCACCGCCTCTAGGCCACAATTTATTGACTTGATGTGGGGTCAGGTCTTACAGCTCTCTGCGATTGATGAGCTCCATTCAGCTGCATGAAATGAGCTAAGGATTTTGCCTTTTTATGTGTAAATATTCCAGCA
Source organism: Platysteira castanea (assembly GCA_013397175.1). Taxonomy (NCBI): domain Eukaryota; kingdom Metazoa; phylum Chordata; class Aves; order Passeriformes; genus Platysteira; species Platysteira castanea. The sequence goes on from VYXC01002069.1 coordinate 202,254, forward strand.
AACCAATTCTCTGTTCTAGTTTGAGGATCAGAGTTCATATGGTCAGCATCTGGGACTACAGGTAGCATAAAGAAATCTGTCACCAATTGCAAGAAATACTGAGAAAGAGTGCTATACCATGATCAAGGGTGTGAAAGAAGGGCAGAATATGCCTGCTAATAAAGTAGTTACAAGACTTTATGCTCCTGCTCTGATCACTTTACATTTTGCATAGTTGGTGAAAATCCCACCTTTCAAGGAAGAACAAATTTTTCACAGAGTTCAAGTTCAGCCATTATTTTACAGCACTCTGAGGTGTGTATGTGACAATAGTCACTATCTATGACAGTAAAACAACATTTCTTACTAAGCATTACAGTGAAGTGAGTAGAAGGGAGGTAATAAATGTGATATATATATGGGGAGTAAAAGCAGAAACCAGAAAAAGCAAGGGGAGGGAAAACATAGCTCCAAAGATTTCGGTTTTGAAAGCTTGCTTACTCTCTCTCTCTGCCTCTGAGACACTGGTATTTGTTTGGGTAACCCTCCGTGTTGTGCCAAGCTCAGCTAAAACAGATCCCATTCATTTCTGTCTGTGCCTTACTGCTGATCCCTGGGCAGTTTTTCAGCAAGGCACTCAGTTCACTAACAAACCTGACACTGCCAGGGCACTAGAAAACCTACCCACTGTATAACAAATAGCTGTTCCAGAAAGGCCAAACAGGCCTGTGATTGCAATTGTTAGGCAATTACTCTGATTGCAGCTTTGCTGGACATTTTGCTGAAATGTCACTGATAATCAGCGAGGAGCAGAACTGACTTTTCACAAGTGCCAATATCATCCATTTAGGACTTACAGTTTGTCTCTATCAACAAGGCAGGTAACGTTCTGTGCTCGTATTCTGCCACCTGTAGTATTTATTCATTCCCAGTCTCAACCAGAAAGACAAATCTGTTCCAACAATGCTGTAGAGCAACCAAACCTTTAAGGAAGAAATAGCCTGGCTTTAGGCCAAACTCCTCTAATTAGCCCATACAGAGCACACACTAAAAAAGCCACCTAATTAGACACATGGCCAAACTAAAGCTCACGCTGCTCAACTCCACACAAAAACTCCATCTTTCTCGGCTTACACTCAGCACATTCATAAAAGATGCAAAGTACATTCAATTTCAGAACATAAGTGGAAAATCTTTGTAAGGCAGGTAGGTATGTGAAAGATGTGTGTAAAAGAAGAAGAGAGAGAGATGGGTTTGTCACATCCTTGGTGGTCTGTCTTCAGCAAGCACAGTGCAAAATGTCTCTGCATGTTTGGCAGCTCTTGTACTCGAGGGGTGGGAAGAAAACACAGAGCCCCTGGTGGTCCACCTGCTTCCTTTTAGGTACTGCTGCCTCGGGCTCTGGGATTGGTGATTACTTTATGCAGTCAGCACCAGTTGTTGCCTGTTTCATGGTTTTCTCCTTCATGACTGGTGATTTGTACCTGTCAGCATAATGGCATCAGCAGGTGCAGCCACAGTGGGTGCCAAACTGAACCTGGAACTGTGACAATGGCTCCAGCAGCTCATTTCAGGGACTCGATGGTCTCATTTTTTTCAACTGCTCTGAAAATGTGCCCTGTTCCCAAACTGAACAAATCTGCTGTTGTGGGAGTTTTTATGCACTGAGTATGAGACATACATTTCTTCTTTAGCCATCAGTAACCCTGCTCGGGGTCCTAAAGTCCTCAGCATTTACATCAGCTTTACACCAACATTACAGAATTACATCAGCTATTGTGATGGATACTTTCATCAAGGGCATCAGCGAAATCTTAAGGCCTAAAGATGAAGTATTTACTTATTTTCATTTGGAACTCAGGCCAAGATTGGAATTGAGGTTTCAAATGCTTAAAGGATAGTGGTCACCACATTCCAGTGTTTCTTCCCATCAGGATACACAACGCAATTCTTACACAAGTGAGAAGTTTCACTGCACTTCAGATGTCCACCTGGTCATACAGATAGGATGTAAGGAAGAAGAAATATAGTAGCACTCATGTATAGTTCTCAAACATCTATTGAAATATATTATTAAAAGTCCACAAAAAATACAATGTAATGAGTTTTCTCATTTTCACAAAAGCTAATGATCTGGATATTTGACTCTTTTTCTCCTATTTCATACTACTTAGAGCCTTTGTAAATAATTTTTTTAACACTTTCATCGCCACCCTGTCATTAGAACCTTGTGAAAACACCAGGGAGTAAAAAAAGCAAACTAGTAGCTGGACTACAGGAGATAAATCTTTGAGTGAACACTAATTATTTTGCAACTTGCAACAAAATTTATCAAGAATGTGAAAACACCATGCTAAACAGTATAATTGCTCGAGGTTTTATGGTTACATGCACTACACAGACCCTGTCATGTCTCCTGCAGAGCACTCAGCCACCTCTTTCCAGTCTGTTCTTCAGTGCCACTGCTCTCTACAGCACTGAAAATTTGCCAATCCAGAAGTGATGCAAATGCCTTTTGCACAAGGATGAATTGCACCCAAGAAAAGGAAAAATGGTACGCAGTAACTACTGGAATTACGATTTCCAGAAGCTTTGAAATATCACAAGAAGCAGTGCAAACCAGGAGCCTTGAGGTTTCTCATTTCTCTAGGACGTGCAGCATGCCACGGTGATACAACAAAGTTCACAATGCTAAAGAAAATTCCAACTACAAAAAAGTCTCTGCCTTTATTAATCTCTTAAGCTTCCCAAATTTGTCTACTCCTACCCTTTTATTACTGCACTTTAGTATTTGCCTCTGAAGCCTCTTGAAAGGGTGGACTCTATTTATTTATTTAAACACATTGTCTAGATCCAAGGTAGCTGTGAAGAAGTAAACTTGGCTACTGCCAAATACAGATGGAACTGTTTCAAAATCTGAGGCTTTTTCCCCTTGAAACACTTAACAATATAGCTGGTAGTGACATTCAGGGCAACAAGCTAAGAAATACAACAGCAACCTCATTTTGTAGATGAGAGGATTTGAAACAAGCATTTCGGAGCATTAAGAGATTATTGCTCACAGAGAGGAAGGCCTGTCCCACACTCTTCTCCATTTTAGCTGATTCCTTCTCTCTTGAGGTGTTGCAGGATGTGGGATCTGGCAGGACACTAGTTCTTTGACTGCAGAAGTTACTGCTGAAAATCTTTGTTGTGCTTGAACCAAATTCAAGCATAGCCATAAAACTTAAAATTAGACATTGCAGGTCTAAACAACTGGATACTTTATTTTCTAAACCATTTTGCAACTTTGTGCCTAGGCTTCCAGTTTGTCAGCTCTAGTAACATCACTGTATTTACTTTAACTTATACCATGAGAAAAACTGTGGCAGGAATACCACAGAGGCCTGCAGCCTCCGTAAATCTGCAGCTGGCTTAGCTTAATGACTCATAAACACATAAACACTGACTACTTTCCAAGCACCACCAAATGGAATGTCATGAAACCCTTGCCCTTTATTCTCAGTGTTTCTGAAGCACAGTGCTGCAAGAAAATCCCACTGTCTCAGAGACTGGCTGCTCCACCCAGACAAATTATTTACCCACTGGCAGGCTTGGGAGGGCAGCTATTTTCTTAGGTAGGACATAGACATATGACACCTTTTTGTAAGAAGCTGCCATCAGAATACAGTCATGATTACTTTCCTTTTAATAGCATGTATTTTTATCTGGTGTAAAGCATTAGGGTAGCTCCAGGATTCATCAAAGGCCTTTTTACAGTACATTTTCACTGAACTCTGATTCTTTTTTCAAGAGGCTCCCCTATGAATGCTGCATGAAAGCTAAAAGAGAAAGACAAGGCTGATACAGCTCCTTTTTTCCTTTTCCTCTGCCTAGCACAGAATCTCTAATCACAGTTTTTAAACATCTGTGGCTGAATTTAGTGTTACTAAAAAAGCAATGGTAATGAAAAGGGTCATAACCAAAGTGTGTGGGATATGTCTGTGTAAGGCCCTGTTGTACTCAGCCTTATCTGACTTAGAACAATCCTTGATTTCTGCTGCCTGTTGAGAGCTCCATGGCTTACCTTCCCAAAGCTCTTAACACAATCCTTCTGAAGGACTTTGTCATCCTATTGATTATCCTTTGACTATTGTTATACAACTGCTCTATGTCACCTTTGAGAACTTGCTGTTTGAAGCCACATTATTCTGGGCTTAGGGTTTCTTGTTCTTGCTTTCTGCATTTGCTCAGCTTCTGTCCCAGGTGTGTCCTAGTCCCGGGCTGATGTCCTATGGTGCAGTCACTGTTGTCAGTAGATATGAACCTCTCATGTCCTTAGGCCACTGCCATCCTGAAGACAAAGACTGTAGTAGAGAAATTCAAGGCTCTTGCCCCATGTCCTACTTAATGCCATTAAAATGTAAATGTTTCTGACTCCTATAGTTCAGCATTCCAACTTCTGCTCAAGAGACACATGTTGATTAGATCTATTTAAGAGCTTCTTAATTACAAATTATCTTAATTCACCTGCTCTCTCAACCTTCTTATGTGTTCCACTTGGACAGCCTTTGAGCAAACTGTTTCTCCACGTGGCACTCTGAGGGCTAGGACTCAAACAGAGGCTGTCCTAGAAGAAAATCAGTAAGAAAAGAAACTGTTCCACCAGCAGTGGCAAAGTAAGGAGGGAAAGGAAACATCAAACATGCAGCCTCCAAGTGCATTAGAGCCCCTGTTCCTGTCACTGCCTTGTCCCATTTGCTTATACATTGGCACCTCCTCACTGCTCCTTGGCAACTGAGGAGACAAAGTGGTAGGAGAACAGGTCTGCTCCACTTCCCTACACTTAGAAAACCATAAACTCATGATGGTTATTAAGGCATTTAAAATTAATAAAACTAAATATACTTGGTTAAGATGGCTATGCAACTTTGTATATAAATTTATTTTAAAAGGCCCCACTTCCTTTGTGGGACTGATGTGCAAATATTGTAGCAGTAGACCTCAAAGCTGAAACTTCAATAAAGGGCAGATGGGGTGTCAAGTGTTGCCCTTTTTTCACACTAGAACACTGATCTGTCAACAGAAAGAGTGATCTGAGTTCTAGAAAAGATTCTCAGTGGTGCAGCTTTCCCTGCAAATCAGTTCTCTCAAGGATAGTGTAAGAGCCACTCTGGCATGTGAGGTTTTCTTTCCATTATTTCGAGTTGTTGTAAATCATTAGCTGTCCCTGAAATGTTGCTACAGTTGCTAGGCAGAGGCAGTTAATTTATAAAACTTCCATGTTGCCAGGAAATCCAGATTTAGGCATTTAGAAGAAAACCATTTAGAGCAAAGAGGGTGGGATGCAAAGAGGAAAGAGAAGATCTAAAATATACTTAACACTATGTTTTTCTCCCAAAAAATAATTATGCCTAGTGAATTTTTGAGAATATTTATATTATCACATATGGTACATACTTAATTGGAGGCAGCTGAACTGACAAGAATAATAGTATTCCAAATAGTATTGCTGGGTATTCTGGTGTGACGTCAGTAGATTTTTTTCCCCCCATTTAATAGATCATTCTTATTTTTTCCATGTCATATTTTTGCAAACTATTTATCCTTCTTTTTATTTTTCTATCTAACAATGTTCCTGGCAAGTTTTTCCAAGTAGCAGGCTAGCTGATTTACTTTGCAGTGTGCCATGCTGGGCAGTACACCCAGCAGCTGATGCTGTACTGCATTCACTGCTTGCACCTGGAAAAATTACACAGTTCTGAAAATCCCTCGTTTTACTGGGCTGCTGAATCTCAGGTGTGCCTGCCATCATATATCCTGAGATATGGAAAGCAGAGACTAATCTAAGAATTTGAGTGAGAAGCTGCCCTATCTTTAGAGGAGAAAAGCCAGTTCCTCTGGATGCAAGCTGTAAGTCTTTGCTTCTCATTTCTGAGATGCACAAACTTTTGGTTGACAAATTCTGATTTATTTTCTTCCCCCCTTTCTTCTACTATTGTTAAGAGTTCAATGTGCAGCCAAGTTAAACTTTAGGACTCAGAAATTAGATGTCTCTCAATATGCCATCTTTTTCACTTCCCAGCTTTTCATCCTATGCCATTACAATTGCATGCTTGACAGCTTTTTCATCTTCATTTTACTTGATGTGTTCTTAAAAGAAAAATAATTATTTTATGTCAAATATAATAACTGGAAGGGGGAAGGTCTCCAACAATACCCTCCACCCCACTAAATATGGAAATATGTTATTTGTAAATATCCCTACAATTACTTTTCCCAGAGAAAATATTATTCTTTAATTCTCTAATGACAAAATATTCCATGAGGCCTTTCACTGTGACTTTTATCTGACTACAAATTCTGATGGCTGGATCTTTACTGCACTTCAATAAGACAGGTGCAGGTCTTTGTGGATAGCACCAGCCACTTATTTTAAACTCATCATTTAAAACGGCCTTTCAATTGCCTGAGCTGAGATTGTTTTGAGGCATCCACATTCTGGAGGGCTTCTCATGCTTCCTATGGTGGCAGCAGTAACTGGGAAATAGAAAAAGTTGCTTAAAAATAGTTTGAAAGTAATTAAAGGATCATTTAACTTTTATTAAGACCAATACCAATTCCCTTGGTGCCCATTTTATACACCTCTCCTCCCATAGGCACTGACAAACAGATGAACACAACTGGAACAGAAATGCAGAAAGACTTCAGATGTGTTGATCTGCTGATGCAGTATGTTATGTTCCCCCTGCATCACTCTCCTGATATACAGATCTGCTGTACACTTCATACTTTTAGCCCTTCTAGGCCTAAAACCAGTCTATCAAAAATTTCTTTTCCTGGACAAATTTAGACATATAAAAAAAATTTAGGTTGAAACCTGAAATATTTTGGCTCAGAATCAAAATATTTTGCTTTGGAAAAGTTGCACCTGAGACACTGCACACCTGCCAGAGACATTCTATCCACCAGGATGGCCTCTGTCCCTCCCGGTGTCACACACCTGCCATGCACATCTTTCTCACGGGATAAAGTGACCTTCTGTGACAAGTCCTGCCCATGGGACACAGGGGAAGGTTGATGTAGGGTGAAGGAGAACACCTCAACACAGAGAGCTGTTCTCCCCACCTCCCTGCTACTCTTCTTCCTTATAAAAAATAGACATAAAGTGCTGACAGATTATTTTTTCTGTGACAGGCAAGAAAATACACGGCAAAAAAAATGTTTCACTGCAAGAATTTTCCCACTGTCCTGCCTCCACCCCAGTCCTGATTAAATTCACACATACAAAGTAGCACTCTTTATATTATCAGGTATTTTCTATGAGCCATTTTTATTCCTTTTATCTTCTTCCTACTTTTCCTCAGGAGCAGAGATTGTTGAACTGCTATTAAACATTATTTCTGGATGGAAAATAGATAGAAAGTTTGATTTTCATTCCAGCTGTGCAAAATCTTTTCATTTGCAGAACCTCCCAAACCACTCTAATCAATTAGAGAATACATTTATATTTTGTTTTGATCATCAACTAATTTTGATTCTTCCAGTTTGTTGATTAAGCTCTGATTAAGTACCTGCCTCTGACAACATCCAGCCTTTAAGTGGTGTCATATTGTGAAGAATCCATTCAAAATATGTATTTTCTAACTTTATATGACACCGATCTTGAAAACAATAGCATAAAGAACAGTAAAGAAAGTGATCAACAGCTAGCAAACAAATCCTATTCACAACCAAAAGCTTATTTACATGTATTGTGAATATTTCTATTTGTCTCTGGTAAATCAAGGGGTTCAGCTGAGGGATTACTGAATGGAGAAATAAGCAACTGCTTGGCATACTAATAGGGAAAACCTCCACAGGGCACTCCACCTTTTCTGTACTACAGACCAAAACAGATTTTTTCAAACAATGGCACTGTGAAGAAAATGCTCACTGAACTAGCACTTTAGCTAGATATATTTTCATCAAAGAACATTCTGATTAGGTAAGCTTATCTCTATAAAAGGGCTGTATTTTAAAGGAAGACAAATTAGTTAGGATAACACAAGCACTGATCCATGCCTTGCCCTATAGCATGAAGAAAATATTAAGAACTCTAGTTTCTTCTTTTTTCCCTCTCTACTTTAATCTCATCTTCATTCAGTTGCATTCCTGATTTGTGATCTCCTTTTTGCCTCTGCATTTTCTTTTTTTTTCTCATCAGAAAAGAAATAGGGAGGATGGAAGCATGAGGGATGTCTGAGGAACAGGTCCACAAGAAGCTCTGGACTCGGCAGGGCCCTGGCTGTCATCCTGCTGCCCATGATATACTGAAGACCAGCAACACCAGACCCAGGATGCCATAGGAAGTGTTCCCTTCTTCCCACTGCTCTTTTCTGTGCTGGAAGCTAATGCTCAAATTCTGGGAGATGGTGAGGGCCAGAAATGTGACACCTGAGACCTGAGTTGGGGTGAAGAGATGTGATCTTTCGGCAGAGTGGAATAGATACCGGAGGGCAGTAGGGCAGGAGATTAGGTGCTAGTTTGGAATATGGTCACACACATAAATACAGGGCTGAGCTCTTGAAAGGATTTTGTGATAGTGCCAAAAGGATGGGACAGACACATGGTGGTTGTACAGACAGAAATGTGCTGCTGCCAGGCTGTGAAGTCACAGCTGTATTGGATTTCTGCCTGAGGGGGGACAAAGGTAGAGGAGGGGAATCTTGAAAAATGCAAATGTACTTTAGATTTAGAGGAACTCTGCTCCCAAAAAGCAGGGCCACACTACCAGGGAAATACCTCTGGAAGAAGAGTGGATGATTGTTAAAATCATCAGACTGCAATGAGTCCTTGGCACACTCTTTGATCACAGGGATATGGACACCCAGCTCCCACCACAGCCCAGCAGACTCCTCTCCCCTGCCTCTTCCACAGCTGTCATTTTTCCCTGCCAATTCCCTCACTCAAAGACAGGTCCTGCCTACCACATGACTGGAATGAGCACTGGGTTCTGTAGTCCTTTTATTTGACAGAATTTAAAAAAGAAGAAAAAGAGAAAGCTACAGAAAGCTGATGTTAAGGGTTTTTTTGGGTTTGTTTGTTTGTTTGTTTTTTTGGGACCTGTAAGGGTTAGAAACTTATTCTTTCTTGAGATAAAATAGGTTTTGAACACCTCTGATTAGCTGCACCTCCCCATTTTACAACAGTAAAATTACAAACCAGCAATGCAAACAAAAATCACATGAGGTCGTAGAAGCAGTCTTACACACCTGATATATGCATATCTCCTCCACAGAACAGCATATTCCTAAGGTACCTCTCTTTGGTCTTGTATTTTCCCATAATCTATAATTTCTGAATAAATGTAAACCCAAGATATACTTGAAGCATTCACTATATTGAGCTGGCAATAGGACCTGTGAATTTACCTCTCTCTTTCTCTCTGCTATAATTATTAACATTCTGAGTTGGTTCACAAGTAACAACTGCTGCAGGTGATTTGTTGGGAGGCATAAAAATATGCAAAAATATTAGCTTTATAAATAGCAAGATAAAATATAAATAGCAATAGATCATGGTTTTGTCATATTAACAGGAAGTGAAAAAAATTCTTATCTCAAGTTTTCTGATTCTTTTACTCCTAAAAATGTCTTAGACCTGTGTGGAAAATATTTACATTTGTGCCTACTAATGGAAAGCCATAATTCTTCTCTGGTTGCACTGTCTGGAGAAGAGATCTGGTCTATTAAACAAGTGATCTTGCCTGAAATACTACCAATTATATACTGACCCAGGCTAACAAATCCATCCACATTACATGCAACCAAAATTCCCACCTGCTCAGGCAGCGAGAAAAAGCCACATGTGTGCTCTGTGAGGTGCTGCCTCCTTGGTGCCAGGGATGCCATCCTGATGCCAAGATACATTATTTTGTATGCTGCAGATGCCACCATGAGAAGTTCAGCCATGCCCACCCAATAGAGCTCCATACCCACGTTTCTTACGGGGTTTAACATGGCAGGTACTATAAACATCCCCTGGGTCTGATGGTTCTCCTCTCCCTCATATCCAAGCCCTCAAATCCCTAGTATGGATCTGTAAGCACCATGCCTACAAGTTTATCTCAAAGCAGAAAAGTACTTTATCCAGGGCATCCCAGCTGTGATTACTGCCCATCCCTACTTATGACTGTGGAATAGCTAATTCAAGACAGACTGAATGAAAAAAAAGACCTGTAAATGGTTTCCCATTCAAGAACTGTTGCTTAAATATAAACTGCTATTTAGCAGTTCAAGAGAGGCTGGATTGTATTTTCCACTCCTGGTTGGATTGTCCAGTCTTTTACAGCAAAAAACTTGGCTTTCAGGAAACCATGCCTTCTGCAACCAAACCATTTTGCTCTAAAGGCTGCCTAGAGACTATAACACATGCTCAGGTAGCAATGACAGATTTCAGTCTAGTGCAGTTAAAATGTTTCACTTCAAACATGCTTTTAGACAGAATGCCAATATCTGTCATAATCAACTTCAAGCTCATGCTGAGTAGCCTTCTAGTCTTTGCTAGTCCTCTGAGGACTAGGTTAGACAGTTCTCACAAGAAAGAGTTTCCATTTAAATGTGCCAACCTTTCAAATCTCAACCTGTAGCTACCCTATGAGAGAACAGAGACAGTGAGCGTGTTGGTTCTGTGGGTGTATTCACACCAGCGGGGCCACTCTGGGTGTGCTTTCCTCTGAGTTTGAAGCTGTGGATTTGCAAAAGAACAAAGCCTAAACTATCAGTCCAATTAAATGTTCATGAACAGTATTCATTCCAAATAAGGCTCACCACACTGATTAATCAATTCTATTTGCCAGTCTTGATGATGAGGAGAAACTTTCTGTTTCCATTAAAACATTTTTGTATGTTCTGTTACATCCCATATTTTATGTTAAATTATATGTATTTTACAGGCCAGATAAGAAATCTAGTGAAATTACATAATGCTGATCTCACTGCAAAAAACCAAGTATCTTCTCATTTATAAGTAGTTTGTCTATAAAAAGACATTATAAATAAGCTAGAGCTAGGATTTTTTACGCTTTACATGTAGAATAATAGAAGTTCATACTGTCATCTGGAAACCTCTTTTATCCTGAGGCCGTTTAAACAGGGAACATCCAATGGAACAATCAGGGAAGCCTTCAAAAAGACAGAGGTTTGAGGGAAACACTGGATCCCTTTATGGATACCTACATGACAGCTTTAATAGTGGGAAGCTGTCTAGCTGATCTCAAGTTGTTCTGTGGAGACTCTCCTCTTTTTACACCTATCCAGGAGAACGTGTCAGAAAGTGCCTCCACGGGCCTAATTCTGTGATGTGGATTTGACACAGATGCTGTTCGTAGTCAGGAAAGTAAAAGCTCCATAAAATCTGAAGAAAGCAGAGCATAAATTGAATCTGAATGGGCTCCAGCACAGTAAAAACAAAAGCATTTCTTAAAATCAAGTTTTCTTTTCAATCCCCTCAGTAGTTTGTATTTGCATTTTACTACGCAATTTTGCTGATCAAGCACTCTTAAAATAAGTCAGTTAACAGAGCACACTGCTACCTTCTAAAGATGAAACAGAACAGAAATTGGAGATGACTCACAGCCAGTTACTCACCTTTGCTGTAATTACGGCATTTGGCCAGTAGCCTTTATTGAGGTAGGTTAGAATTTACTGCTCCTCTGAGATAACTGCGTCTTTTACAGGAACTTTCTGAGGTTGCACTGGCCATTCAAAGGCATAGCAAACTTTCCAGGTGCCCATTCAAGAATACAAAGATATCAAAAACTGGGTAATTAGTGGAACTGTTTATAGGAAACCCAGGCTTTTAACCCAGTATAAAACAGTATACTGGTTCTATCTTGAATGGTGAAAAAAGAAGCTTGTCATAATTCCATCACAGAAGTGATTTAAAAGTTGTAAACAAAAAGAAAGCAAATATATGAAAGAAGAAAACGTCTCATCTTCTTACTGCGACACAGAAATATGGCAGTATTATTGAGAAAATATGGTAATTCCAGGCATTACATTAAGGAGAGCAAAATTTGACTACCAATCAGTGGAGAAAACAGAAAATGAATATCTTAGTTCACAAGCACTCCTTGCATGATTTCTCTAGAACAGTACTTGCCACTTCAGCAGAAGCTGCTGCTGTGCACACAGCAGATGCCAAGTCTACTTGCTGTTCCGTGGAGGGTGAAAGAGTTATTGGAAGAACTGACAAAGTACTTCCATAGAACAGTTTGAGAAAGTGCACAACAAGACCCAGTGAGAGTCCAAATCTAATCACTAAATCATCCTGAACCCACTAGAAATATGCAGAAGGCTCCCAAGAGCAAACATGAGTTATTTTTTAAGTACAAACAGAAGGCAAACTTTAAAAACAAACAAGCAAACAAACAAATTTCTAAATAATTTAAGTTATTTGTGATGATTTAAATTAAAACAATAAAACTCCATATATATATCTCTATATTTCTATACTTATCTACATATCTATCTATATATCAGTAATCATTACAAATGAAGTACAGATACTGAAGAACCCACCATTTTTTGTGTACTGGTATTTTACTGCCTGCTAATGGCAGGCTCATGCAGAGATGTACAATGGGAAGGAAACTTAACCAAATAGCTAATTATTAGTATTCAAAATTTTCTTATATTTTCCACAGAGACCTGATTTGGCATCTTTATATCTTAATTAAACAATCATTTAGGAAAAAAAGAAAGGATTTATTATCCTGCATAACCAATCTGATAATGGTTTGTAACATTGAAATTTGCTTTGGTTCACCACCAGTGGAATTGTTCCAGAATTATAGAAAACATTGTATTGGTAGAGAATACAGATTTCATAGAGCAACTGTGATTGAGTGCAGACACTGAATGTTTAGGAGGAAATGCTTTTCTCAAAAAATATTTAGTAAAATGTCCTCTGGCAAGAAAGCCTTTTCATTCACCTTCTTATCACCTCTGCCCAGCCACTGCTGTTGCTCCAGGTTGTGTAAAGATCCATACCTGAATGGATAAGACATTCAAACCAGTGCCTCCTCTGAGAACAAAGGCAGGCATGCTTTGGTCATCAGGTTTTATTTGGCAGATGACAGCTTAACAATTAACACCTGCACACGTTAGAACCACGTGCAGAAATGCTGCCTCTCTAGTGATGGAGACTTGCTTGGAGTAGTGTGGCAGGAGAGAAGGCTTAGGAAGCAGGGAGAGAGAAGTCTGAAAGGAAATGGGCTTCAAGCTTGTTTCTGCTGCTGTGTAACAACAGCACACACTGCTATTACTGGGTAAGGCTGTTCAACACGAAAATCACTGTTAGAGTGCGAGGCTAAAAACCCTGTCTTTGAGGCAGTAGTGTTGTAACACAACTGTTCTCAGGACACGGGGAAGCCACTGCTCACAGGAGGAGGTACTATATTATTAGAGTAACTGGTATAGTCTGAAAGAATAAGTCCATTTTCCTTTGTACCATGTACCTTATTACTTCTCAGGTGGAATTATGTCCTTTCTCATTCTCTTCTTATTATTTCCAGCTTTTAGGCTGTCATTTTAATGTACTTTTCCTTCCTTCCCTAAAGCAGGGCTCCTGGCCTTAAGTCTCCAAAATACTGTGTTACAGTCATCTAACAATTAAATAAGCTACCAGATTTAGAATGCAGTGACTATAACCCATTACTTTTAGAACATCCGTAAGACTTGGATGATTACCTCCAGATATCCCTTCCAATCTCAACTATTTTATGACTGTGTGGTTATAACTTAAAATCTTAAAAATTCCTGAATCAAGACATTGTCTGCTGAGAAAAGAGAGAATGCTAGCAAGATCTAAACAATTCATTGGCTTTGCCATTCCTTTTCAGGGCTCTCGACGCTACTGTTGAGAGAATTCCCCACAACTGGAAGGAGCAGATGCCTGGCAATCAGAAAGAAGTCAGTTAGTCATCTTGGTCTTATACTCAGTCCTGAAAGGTTTTCCAGATTTTCTCTCCTTTAAAAAACCAAAGCATCTTAAAGAAATACATTTTCGTATGGTAAGTTGGCAGAAGGGATGGCTCAGTTGAATTAAGCTGAGAAATCATGCACAGGGTTTCAGTGAAAACAAACTGAGCCCTTAATTGATGCAAACTTATTTGGGGATCACTAAATATGTAATGACCAGAATCAGATTATTTTGGACCACGGCCATGTTGTTCCCTACTGTTGGTGCAGTCCTTTGAGCAGATTGCTGAATTACTGCTGTTCACAGCAAACACTGAAAAACAACTTCTCACTTAAATGTTCATATGCTCAGGAATCTCACAACCTCCAGCACAGGGCAAGCAATGAGAATTGGTTATTTATCAGGGGTTTTGATGAGGGGAAAATGCAGTCCCTCTTCTGGTTTTTTTTCTGGATTAAACTTAAAAAGCAGAGCTTTTCCACTGTTGTTTGTTTTTCTCTTAGAGGAGTCATTAAAACTGATTGCTCTGGCTGATTTACAAGAACTCAGGTTAAAACAATAAAGAACTAAAATGCTTACTGAGAGGATAATGCAATTTGCTTTTCTAGTTATAGCTTTGCAGGTGGGCACAGCTCTAAGTCTGAGCATTCCCATAGAAAATATCCTCAAAACATCATGTTAGTAGACAATAGAAAACAGTCAGAACAGTTTCCACAGAAAGGATAATTCCTTGAGGCAGAATATTTGCTAGTGAAATGAAACAAATTAACTTTTTGAATTAACAGTGTGACTTACGCAGATATTACAGACTAACTAACCCCTTCACCTCCAGTTAAAAATAGTTTGCTGCTTACAGGAAGAACTAACTAGATTAACCCTTTATGCCATCAGGTAATTTTATTACTCAGAAGTCCCAAATTATAAAGGAAAATAAACTGTATGATCTGAGATGCAAATTTCTATCCCATTCCTCAACTTTATACGAATGTGCATAATTGCAATCATTTTCAAACTGACAATACTTTACTGTAAATCAAATCCACACACATCTCTCCAACAAATGCTCCAAAAAAAAAAAAAAATCCCTTATTACTTTAAAGCCAGTGATCCAGCAATCAGCAAGTGCCTGATGGGAAGGCGGCAGAGAATACTTGACCTGCTTGACTAGAGCTGCATAGTCTGTGACAAAATTTGTTATTACAGCAGTATTTTCAACACTGGAATATGAAAGTCACCCTGCTGTGGATACTTGGTGTAGTCTTTCCCCTTTCTTTAGGCTCTTATTGCTAAACCCTAGGAAGGAGTAAGAAAGACTCAGATGGATCAGCTGGTGCATCCACCTGCCCCAAATCAGCTAAAGCATTTCTGACAGATGGTTCTGTAACCACTCTAAAAACCTCCAGTGAGTACGCTTCCCCAGCCTCTCTATGCAATCTATTCTAGTCCTTAATTATCTTTGTCACTGGAGCATTCTTTCTACAAAGCTTCTCCTAAATCTGCTTTTGTTCCAGTTTAAGCATATTACTTTTTGTCTCACAACTTGAAGAGAACAGTTTGTTCCTCTTCCTCCTTGTAGAAACCTTTAAAATATTTAAAGCCTGCTCAGCCTGCTAAAGTATGTCTCAGCTGTCTTTTCTTTGGGCTAAAATCCAGTTCCTTCCATGTCTCCTCACAGGCCAGTGTAGTATTAGACAAAGCAGGAAAGAGGACAAGACAGAGAATATGAAGTTGCATTCTCTACCACTACCTGGAATTTCATTCTGAGGAAGTTAAAGCAGAGTTAAAGAAGAGTCAAGGTACTTTCCATACAGAAATTGAATTATGCTCACATCTGAAATCTTCTTCTACTTTGGCACTTCCAGGAGTCTTATCAAACAAACAAACCAGCTACCCTTCAGCAAAGTGGCCAAGACAGAGTTCAGAAAAGCTACAGGCAGCTACAACTACCTCTGAAACAAACTGTGAAAGAGCATCAGGAAAAATTTTTTCTCATTTCTTCAAATCAACCCAAAGATTCACATTTACATAGCAGCAAATCTTGGAGAGTTTCTTCTTACAATATGGCAAATTTTGTCCAAGTCACCAGGGCTGCAGGGCTGACAATCTCAGCAATCACTGGGTCCAGGTGAGGTCTTTTCCTGCTCAGTGTGTACTAGAGTGTTAACACTTTTTCAGCCATTTGCTGAGATAAGCTCCAGATTATCCAGCATACTTGGTGCTATTAAAGTCATCCCTGTATTCCTAACTGCTTTAAAACTCATCCTGGGCATTCCCCATTGAGAAAGCAGCATAACAATACCGTGCATTTGCATAAACAGATTACTTTGGAAGATCAGTTCGGTTTTCAAAATAGGAGAAACCTTTTACTTCCATTTAAAATGAAAGCAGACTGCATTACCAGGTTTTTGGTTGTTTACTTTGGACGTGTTAGAAGCGTTACTGATGAATTCAGAACTTCCTGCAGTACCTGTGCCTCGGAAAGGCAGGGGCAAACAGAAGCAGAGCTGCACCTCTGACAGGGGAGCCGTGCAGAGGCACTTTGTTTAGCAATACGGTGCATCCTAAAGAATACGGGCTGCATGCTTGCTCACACAGAGCTGTACAACATTTAATGCCCACTTCAAATGGAGGATGCAATTCTTCACTAAGATAAGAAAGCAAACTCAAAATTAAATCTGTAGTTGGATATATGTGGCCAGGGCCCCTTATGGTTTTTTTGGTAAGGGTCCTGAGGAAGGAGATGGTTACCATGACGTGTTCAAAACAGTGTAGAGGAAAAAAGCACAGCTTCACAACATCTGATAGAGATTAGAAATGTTTGGTTGCATTCACAGATCAAACAAGTTATAAAATCCATAGCTATTTAGATAACTACTGAATTAAAAAAAAAATCAAATGTACCCTCTTTTTCTCTCCATAAATTGACAATAGGTTAATTTCTCTAACTTTTCTATATATTTGTTCTACAAGGGAAAGTTAGAAGATAATTTTTAATGGATGTAAAACAGTGAATATGTAGGAAAGCAGCTAAGCCTCATAGGAATCCTTCTGATAATTGGGCTTGCTTTAATTATATAGATGAGAAGTCAGCAAATAGCATTTCATATGCAGCCTTTGAGGAAAAAAATGCAGTGCACAGTCCTAAATACTGTAATTCTGGTATCAAAGGAAACATATTAATCCTTCCAGCCCCAGTCTGCTTATTCTGATTTTTAAATGTATGACTGAAAAAATACAGATTTGTGATAATAAACTAGCAACCTAGAAAACTAGTAAAGAATAAGAAAATCTGATTTCAAATCACAGGCCCCCAAATGGTGTGTTGGATCTCTGTTGCAGCTATCCAGCTGGGGGTACACTGGATTTTTTCTCTAGGTAGGGGAGAGGACTCTGGAACAGAGAGCCAACAAAGAGTTTCCCTAAGGTCACCCAGAGGCAGGGACAGAGCCGTGCTGCCTGCATTTCAAGCCTGTGTTCCTTTGACTGCTGATATCAGGAATGCTGACACCAGTGCAGTGCTATTGTGCCAGGTGGCACCACTTAGGGATCAGAACAGGCAGTTCACACCATCTAACCAGAGCAAGTGGGTTAATTTATGTCATCAGTATGTGTCCAGGTGTGAATAAGGCAGCTGCAAGATAAATATGAAGCAAAACCTTACATTCTACATTGGCCTGAAGTGCCTTGCTTTATAACCAATGCTAATTCAGTGTTAGGAAGTTTGGGGTAATTACCTTTAAGGCAGAGATGTCTGTCACAGCGAGTCCTTGCTCGACCCTTGATGGATGACATTGACAGGCAGTTGGCATTTCAGGACAGTCCATGAAGCACTTTCAGGCTGTACAAGTGGAAAAAAAAAGAAAAAGAGAAAGTAATTACAATCACCAAGACACGAAGCTCCTTCTGCCTTCATCCTTATTCGATGAGCATTCCCCCTTCACCTTCCACATTATTAACCATGTTTTTAACAATGGAATAAAAGCTAGCACAGAAGCCACTTATCTAAGGCAGATGGGAAGTGTCAGGTTGAAATCACAGATTGGAGTGTGAAAATACAAAAGAACTCATGGCCTTTACAATTTTTTGGTTTGATTTGTGAATAAAGTGTGGATACCTATGGGAAACATTCATTCTCCAAATGGCTTTGGCTAGCATAACCCTAAATAAATACATAAGCATGCCGTTTGTCTCTTAAAAATTTGGTAGTTGCATTCACATTATAATTGCTAAGTGATATTTGTGTTCAAAACAACACATTAATCATAAGAGACATGACCTTTAGAAAGATAACATTCTTGCTCTTTTTATTTTGTTTGCTTTTACCTTGGGACAAGATACTGCATAAGTTACAGTAGGTCACACTTAATACAAATGGGAGAAAGGAGAGAGTCATTTAAAACATGCCACCTATAATTTTATCTAAGAAAAATACAGTTATAAGGAATTGTTCCTGTAAGGTCCAGCAGAGCACTGGAAATCTCTAGGCCAACTAGAGCTTAATCCAGCTACTGCCATAAGAGAAAATTAAAAATGCCTTTATAAATATATTAGCAACAGAAGGGGGGCTAAGGAGACTCATCATCCTATGCTGGATGCAGGGGGAAACACAGAGACAAAGGATGGGAGTAAGGCTGAGGGACTTAATGTCTTCTATGCCTCAGTTTTTAACAGTAAAACCAGTTGTTGGCCAGGTACTCAGCTTCCTAAACAGGAAGACAGAGATGGGGAGCAGAATGAGGTCCCCATAATCCAGGGGGAAATGGCCAGCGACCTGCTACAAGTGATGGGATGAGAGGAAACGGCCTCAAGCTGCACTAGAGGAAGGTTAGGTGGGATATTAGGAAAAATCTCTTCACCAAATGGGTTATCAAGCATTGAAACAGGCTGTCCAGGGAGGTGGCTGGGAGCTATTTAAAAGGTGTGTACATGTGGTGCTTAGGGACATGGTTTAGTGGTGGTCAAAATATCTGAGATTAAAAAAAAAATGATAAAAATTAACACCAATAACTTTCAGAACAAGTTATTTTTTTCTATGTTGTTTGAAGTTTTTTACCTGGACAAAACAGACACCATTGAAGCTACAACGACATCAAAAACCTCATTGTTCCAATATATATACAGAAAGTTTGTTCTGTGTTACTCCCTTCAGACTCTATATTATAGAGGTCATTTCAGTGAAAATCATAATGAAAAATCCTGAAGAAAATATGCACTCTTTTACACGTGTGCACATGCATGAACATATCTATAATTCATTAAAACTTATGAGAAAAGGGATCAGAAAGGAAAAAAAAAATTGAAGTTAGCTCATATCAACCATCCAAGCTTTTTTGGTGTGAAGGGGCTTAGATCAGTACCCTGCATTTGCAAATCCCATCCCCCCTAATACAAGTATGTGATCTGTCAGAAACGAAATTGCATGTCATGAAATACTGCACAGCTCCATAAATAATTAGCGTTTCCATTTTCCAAAGCAAATTGATAAAACTGGTATTTGGTGTAATTTTTGAAGTCCAAGAAGCTCTGTTAGGCTTGTGTTGTTAATTCAGCCTTCCACAGTTGGACTGATAAAAGCAGAGATTTTCAAGTTGAACCCTTTTGCCAGCGTAAAGGGCAGGTTAGATTTACAGGAGTTACAGGAGGTTCAGAGTCAACAAAAATGCGTTTTAGGGCACAACGAATAGTAAAAGGATTTTTAAATTTACTTTTATTTTTTAAAGAATCTATTCAAACTATCAATTCTTCTGTTTAATTCACTGAGAGGAATCAAGTGATGGTGTGGAATATGCCATGGAACTTTCTGCCCATATATTTCAGCAGTCCTGAATCAGGTGTCTTTGCACCAAAGGCATTCTGCATTTTTGTGATACTGATATAACCCTCCAGAGAAACCCCAAAGGAGTACAGACCTCAGCGATCAATTGATTCAGAAAGCAGATCTTGTCCTTGCACTGGAAAGCTGTAATTCCATGACAGATACCCATCTGTGCATCTCAGTTGTACATCAACCACATCAACCCAGCTTAAGGTCAGATATTTCTGAAAAGCAGATATTTGCTTCCTGAGGAATTAAAAATAGAAGCAAACCTAAGCAGATGAAGATAGATACTTAGGCAGCACTCAGCAGATACTACACTAGAAGACATGCAGGAATCATAGAATGGTTTGGGTTGGAAGGGACCTTAAAGATTATTTTGTTCCAACACCCTGCCATGGGCAGGGACACTTTCCCCTAGACCAGGAATCTTAAGTGACTCCTCTGATTATTAAGCCTTGAGATTCTGGCAAGACTGCTGCTGATGTCAGCTGAGCATGGCTGCTTGCTAGAAACACAACAGCTTAAAACAAGGCAATTGTCAATTTTGGCCCAACCTATGTTTCTGGAGAATGACATATAAATTAGGAATGGAATTGCTCAAAAATCAAAACCATCCTGCAGGGAGTATCGTAGTCATTCATATGGAAGAAATGAGTCTTGGTTTATTTCAGTCTTGTTTGCCAGGAAAGCAATTCAAAAAATCACCCAGATTAAACCTTTATCAATTTCAGCTGTCTACATATCTATTAGTGCATCGAATTGTTTTGGGACACAGACAAATGAGAATGATATTACAGCTATAATTTGAGTTTGATTTTGTACAATTTGCTGGTGCTTCTAAAGAATCCAAACACTGATTTGGACATTCAGAGAAAAAAAAAAGGCAAAAAATAGATAAAGAAAATACACACACAAAAATGCATGTAAGGTAGTCACATTACTGGGTTTCCCTCTAACATACTAATTTAGATTTAGACTCTAGATCTTCTTTTTATTTCTCTTTCACATGGCAGATGAAAATGGCAACAACAGGAAGTTTGCTCTCTACTGGAAATTGAATGAAGATTTTTATTGTTTTCATTAATAATCATGTCTGACATTCTGTCAAGAAGCAAAAAAAGACACAGACCTATATTCTATGAAGTCATCTAGCTAATATATCAATATGCTATTATAAATACACAGCATCAGACACAAGTTTAAATACCTCCCACAGAAATTTTAACCGTACTTTTCTAACAGAATGTGCTAAAAACAAGCGGACCTCATCGACCTCGAAAGGTACTGCAAGAAGACTACTGCAAAAAAAGACAAGGGAACAAACCAGAAATAGCAGGTATTAGTGCCTGTACCACGTGTTCTTCAGGAAGAGGTACTGTGGTGTTGACTGCAGTATTTACATGTCTATGTAGGTTACACTGGTCTAAAATAGAAATGCTCACGCAAGTAGGAGAATTCATATCCTGAGAAAGGTGACACAGAAATGTCTGTCTGTGATTTATTGATTTGTAATACCAAGTAAGGTCAGCTCAGCAGCAAACACATATCCTATATTAACCATGCCTTTCTCTTAGGAATACACAAGGAAATTTCTGGTAACCAGATAGAAAGTATAACTTTTCAGGTTCACAGAAACTGTGGATGAATATGGCCACTGCAGAACCATATTTGCATGATTAAAACCACATTTTCAAACATTTCTTCAAGCTATAGAGATCACCTGAATATGTATGAATTTGGAATAGAGCCCACACTGCCCTCATTCTAACGTGCACACTTGATTAACCCAGAAGAGTTCACAAACATGTCCCATCATTATATCTCTCTGTCAGTCTTCACAAATGGCTTTTGAAAAAAATACAGTGGGCAAAAACCCCCACAAACCCAAACCAAGAGGAAATACTGTGGAGGAAATACCTTTCTGTAGCCTGGACTCCTGCTGTCTGCTGACAGCACAGGGCAGCCAGATTCCCTTGCAATACCTGAGCCTTGGCTGGCTTTTTTGTTTAATTGATCACCAGGAATAACATACAGGGTATCTGAAGGTAAGTTTGGAAGCTGGGCAAGAAGCCAAGAAAGTTGTGTGGCAGCCACACCAAAACTCCTCCGTGTCACAGCTCTTCTACCTTGTCAGAGACTGGGTAGGAGTTAAAAGAGTACAAGGAGTATGGAGGGAGGTTCCACAGCAGTCCAGATGCAGCAGCAATGACCTACGTGCACCATGACACATAACTCATCCTTTGGGTGCTGTTACTAGTTTTCAAAAGGAGCAATGAAACACCCCTGGCTCCAAACTCTGAAAAGAAGTATAAAACCCAGTGTGCTATGAGAACCAAAGCACCATCAAGGGGATCAGGAGACCTAAATGAGTTTTTAATGGTAATAAGTGCTGACTGACCTTTCCCAGTAACTAACTCACATATCTACAGCAGACCCTGGAATATACATAGTGCACTAGCAATAGGTTAAGTGGACAAACTCATTCTTTAGAAAGAATTAATTGTTGCCGTTTATAAATACAACTGTTTCCTAGAAAGATAATTTTCAGTAATGTTCCTGAGGTCTCTATCAGCTCAGATCTGAACAATATCACTGAAAAAGCAGTATACTTATGTGGAAAACCACCCCAAACATGGGACTTGAGTAGAACTGGACAGAATTACCATGCAACTCAGACACTAGTCAGTGTCTGAGAAGTTATTTCCAACACAAGCATCTATAGCTGTATTAAGTGGTTCCAACAGTAATCTGGGACTCTGGAGACTGGGGTTCACTCTCCTGCTTTGTAGCACATAACCAGTGATGTCTCATGAGGTCACTTCATGCAGCTGTGCTTAAACTCCTAGTCTGCAAAAGGGGAGTATTGCTCCTTACTGCTCAGAATGAGAAAAGATACATTAGGCAATTCATTGTGTATGCAGTAGGACAAATAAAGCTTCTGGGTGTATACATTTTCCCCTTTCCCTCACTTGCTACAGGGTATCCATCCTTTTTCGTGTGTCTCCATGACATCTGTGCCAGACAAAACCGGGATGTGTAATACCTAGTTCAAATAACAGTTGGCTCCTTCCTGACTGGCACACCAGCTGCTTCCAGCCATATGTACAACAACTAAATTCTGCCAACTTGACCCTTAGTAAACAATGATTTATGGTTTTATACTCTAGCTAGCTTTCATTTCTTTAAAATCAAAGTACAAGATTCACACTGTGACATTATTACCCTTTGAAGCTAATATTCCGTCAAAATATTGTCTCTTAAACCAGGAAAAGGATTAATCTGATACCTCGTGGATCTGCAGAGTGGGAAGGTTAGTTACAAACAGGCAAGAGTGTGGGGATACAAATAGAAAGTGAAAGAGAAGGATGCACTGCTTATGAGGTGCATGCTTTGAACTGTTAGTGCATTATCCAGCTCAGGTATCGAGATATGTACTGATCATTCTGGCTGAGGTTACAGTGAAAGAAAAAGGTTTCTCAGTTAGGTAGAGTATTTCCCTTGTGGACTTAGTCTGAGGTGTCCCATTCACCTGTATGTTCCCTAATTTTGGTTCTTTTGTGACCATAATGGAGAACATATCTAAAATCTGCAAGGAATCTAAGGATCTCATGAACTTACACAACTTTGAAATGCACAAGGCCTTTTCTTCTCTTCTAAGAAAACATAATTCCAGCCAGTTTAATTGTGACAATGTGGACTTCGGCACCTTAGGTTGAAATTCTGGGAACCTCCTTTACACATCCAAAATGAGGGCATGGGGGTCATACCGAAAGGACTTCTTTTGGAATGGCTTGTGGGCATGGGAAATTGGCTGAAGAGCACTGGGAAAGAAAGCATTTGGATCCTGCATGAAGACTTGCAGTGGGAATTCAGTTTAAGCACGTGCTCGTAGGCAAATGATAGCTTTCCTAGAATTGCCATTCTGCATCCTTCTCAGTCCACTGCAAGAAAGAGAAAGATTCCGAAGCTGCAATTTTTAATTGCATTACATAAAATACACGCATTATTACTTAATTTATTTAAATACAACTGTCAGCTCTCATGTTCTTACTCTTTCTGAGATCAGAAAGTACTTTTTCTGAAAGACAACCGCCCTGGGTAACACACTGAAATAAAGGTCAGCACTTTATTATATCACTTCGTCTTTGCACTGCTCTTTCATCCACAATATCCCTTAAGGATGTTCTTTACTAATGTTTATCTGCTACCAGTCAATAATAAGACAACAGTGTGTATATAACACGATTATCTTCTCACCATTGCTTAGCTGCTACTGGTAATCTAAAGTGAATACAGAAATTCACCATTTTCAACACAAAGACAGGTTTTCAGATAGCACTAAGCCCTCGATTTAAGTGAGATAGAGTTACAAGACCCTATACTAGATATCATACAGAAACTAGAAATACCACAGCTGGTAGAACAGAACATTCACTTGCTGGAAATACTTGGCTTCTTCACAGAATCGCAGAAGGGCTGAGGTTGGCAGGGAACTGTGGAAATCATCCAGGCCAACCTCCCTCACTCAAAGCAAGGTCTTCTACTGCAGGTTGCTCTGGACTGAGTCCGCTCAGGTTCTGAATAACTCTAAGGAGGGAGACTCTACAACCGCCCTGGGCAACCTGTTTCAGTGTCTGATCATGCCTGTAACAGAAAGGTTTTTGAATGTTTAAATTTCCTGTGGTTAGCTATCTGCATTCTGAGTTCAGAACCGTGTCAGTGTGAGTCTTGTCATTTTATATCATAAAAAGTCTTTTAAGCCAATTAAGACACAGGCAACATGTGCAACATAATGATAGAAGACAACCAGCATCTTGGGATCAGCATTAGAGTAAGAGTTTTCTGAGCCATACTTCGGTGAATGATTTTAGTGGGTTGACACAAGAACTGCAGAAGGTAAGCTGACTTGTTTTGTGGTGTGTTTGTGGCAGTTTTTATTTAAAGGCATAAAAAGAAGTTGCTGGCAGAAGTAAGTTAGGTTTGATTAATGTCTACATTTGTCTAGTACATTACAAAAACCACAAGACCTTCAAACCATACTATTACTGTTCTTGGGCAGCTCTGCTGAGAGTCACGCCATAGTCAGAAATAGCATGACTTAAGTTCACTAGAAAAGGGTTACATCATTTCATAAAGATGTTTCACTTAGGCTTATTCATTTCATATTTTAAATCAATTTTACTTCATGCTGAAAAATACATCTGGACTCAACTGCTCTTTTAAAAACAGCACTGAATTCCTTGAGGGCAAGGAAAGACAAATCATTGGCTTTAATAAAAAGCAACCTTGAATCTGATCTGGAAAACAACTCCCTATGAAAAAAAAAATTGTGCTGATCCTACCAAACAATTACACGTGTACTTCACCTTATTCATAGCAAGCCCATGGATAGCAACCTCTTTGCTCACTGTACAGAAACACGTCCAGGTGGTCTCAGTACCCACAGACTGCCATAACCCACCATCCCAGGGTGCCTGGGCATGGGCCCATAAGAATGGACGGAGTGCTTCCGTCATTCCTGCATGACGTGGAGCCATTGTCTAAATAACTTCAGTCTATATGTCTCATATATTTCCTCTTAGAACACAATAATCAAGAATATAAAATACTCTGGTGCCAAGACAAGTCTCCCTTCACTTTGTTTCTTTTATGTACTTTTCCACAAAGTGACAGGAGAAGGACATGGGTACTAGAAATCCAAGAACTTAACTGCTTTGAAGTGTCTTGGGAGGAGGCCAGATATCATAACTAATTTAAACCTCTGTTGTCTGTTCAGACTCCCTATTGATCTCAGAAACTTGTGCTATTTAAACTATCGTCCATCTTTGAAACATTAGGCTCTGAAACATCTTTTTATGTTCTTGGAAAACACATAGCACCAATGTTACAAAAATTTAAGTAATTGATTTTCATCGTGTTGACATTAATAATTTTATATAGAAGCAACCATTATTTGTCTTTGCTTAACACTTCTCTCATTTCTTCTGTTCTTTGCTGAGACACTCAGAATGTTTTAAACCATATCACCTCACCCTATTCTCCTTTGTCTACTTCTCCTCCTTTCATTTGCAAGACAGGTGAGTTTTAATAAATTTTCTAATTTCTATACATAATCTCCTAACTGTGATCTTTCCTATAGTAGTTTTCTGGTCCTAAACTCCTTCCGTTTTGGTGTTCACAGCTTTCTGATACAGCAATACTCTGGGAAAAATGCAGTTTTCCAGACAGAGCCATACTGGAGCCAAGTCAACATAAATGATTAATTCCTATTCCATAATGCATGTATCCACAGTACTACTCAAAATCTTTCTGGCCATTTGTGCTTCTTTGTTTCAAATTTCAGTTCTCCCTCCCTTATCTAATAACTCTCCATCTGCGCAACTGGTTTACAGATTTCTTGTGTCACTGTTGATTATTTGGATTATTTTTTCTAAAACTGTTTTGCTTCATTTTTCTGAGTTGAAAAATCACTTTCTTGCATTCTGACCTTTCTATCACCTTTCTAGCATCTTTAGCCTTATCTTCTAGAAAGGAAAAGAGCCTTTCTGTAAACTCTTCAAGCACTGACTCTGATTTAATTCCATGTGCACCTGTTCCTCATGCAGCCATGCATGATCAATACCACCAGACAATTGTATGATCACAAATTATATCTAGTGTGGACCTGTCATGTGGATAATTGCTCTCCAGCTCAATGGTTTTTGATCTCACACTGCTATCAGTAAACTTTTTTGAATATGCACCCCATATATTTGTATTTATAAATAATATAAATACAAACACACTCTGAAAGTGGACTTAGATTGCGGACTCATTCTCTCTCCTTTTTCAGCTAAATGTGGTTTTCAGGAGGAAAACTCTCTGCCTGCATAAGAGATAAAAAACTTGGGATGTTTTTATCACTGTACCCTGGAAACCAAAGAAATACATATTTTACTCAAAAAGTAGATATCAATTCAATTACTAACATGTTATTTACATTATAAAAACACACAAAAATTAAAATGAAAAGTGAATGGGATAAAGGTGAAATAAACACCATTTAAACAAATACTATACTAATGGTACATAAAATATTTCCTCCCACACCCCAATAGCTGGGAGTGCACTTTGCAGTGCGTGGCTCTAGCCCTTGTCCATGATACATTTCCATGTACATTTCTGAAGAAGCAAGAAAATGATGCTCAATATCCCCTCTTTAAACAGTACTAAGAGTTTGTGACAAACTGAGGAAAAAGAGACCATGGCTCAATTCTAGCCTCGTTTACCTATCAATACGGCAGGTCTGTTATTTCTGGTTTTATCTTTACATTATTTGTCTTCTACAGCTGAAAAGAGGCCTTTGTAGTTCCTCATTTCAATGAATTAAATGAATTGGGATGCCAAACTTGACACTTTTCTTGTTCTTTTCAGCACATCATAACCTTGATTATTTATAAATGAAGTGAGGATGATTTAGATGAAGATGAATAATCATTGCCAATAGAAGAAAAATGAGGTGTTGTGTTCAGGAAGTTTCTCTTTTAATTATGTTTCCCTTCAATAAGTCCACAATAATTCAAATTAAAACACATGAGACACTTTGGTATATTTCATTTTTTATAGCAGCTGCCATTTTGGAGAAGCTCCTTTTTAACAAGATTTGTTCTGTTGCTTTTTTGGTTTGGTCTTTTTGTTGGTTTGTTTTTGGTTTTTTTTTAAATCTTACATAGGCCAGGACTGTTAAAGAAGGATAATAACAAAATAACCTCTCTACAGTAAACATGATCAGCACTGTATCTAAAAATATAACGAACCGGGGTGGCAATAATTCCAGACTTTCTACCAGCTTAAGCACTGATATTTTTACATTATTGACTGTATTTTATTTTCAGTCAATGTTCATTTTGAATGAAATGCTGTTCACAGATCATGACTGATATCACACCAGAACTTAAGAACTAAGTCAATTATACTTTTTACTTTATCCATAGCATTTAGTAAGAAATGCACATTATAGTTACCAGACATAAACGGCATCCAGAAAGAGGACAGCTTCCCTGTTTAGTGTATTTACTGAATACCATTATACACTGAGATCCCATTTTGGTTTAACTACTGATTTTTGATTGTTACAATTAACGTGCAGCTCAATTCATATAGATCTAACTTCTCTCGAGGCGGGGAAACCAAACCACCAAATCCACCACCACGAAACCAAAAAAGGTATGCTGGAAACTTGAACAAAAGACAAACACAGTCCAAATCACAAAATAAACGAAACCAGTAGTGTTTTAATTAAACCAGTATTAAAGGTATTTTGTGGTGCATTTCATCCTAAAGAAAATACCTGTCAGCCATCCATAAATCTTTCTTGCTTTTCAGTGCTAAAAGGAAAGGAAGCACAAAATATATTTTGTTCACCTGCTCTTCATGAGACTTTTCTTCTTTTCATAGATCAAACGCCTTAGTTGGATTGTTTGTCTTTCTATTTTGCTGCCATTGCAAACGTCCTTCTGTGCTCCCAATAGCCTTCAATTCATCTCTCTAGGTTAGATAAATATTACTCTTGAAGCTGGCTCATAAAGCTGCAGACTTTTTCGTGTGTTGCCCTCTATACACCTTTTATTGCCTGTTGTGCCTATCACAATAAGGAATTAATTCCTGTGGGCTCACCCAGGATATAAATCCAGAGAAGACCAGGAAACTACTTTGGTACTATTGTCTGTACAGGTGGGCCTACTCCCAGGGCAGGAGACTTTTTCTAAAGAATGGAGGAGTAATTCAGAAGAAGGCTTGATATAAATCAACATGGGTAACAATGGCCCCTGGAAAGCTGAAGTGTTGGCAAACTCACTGACCTCCAGCCCTTTGTTGAGACACTCTCCAATATCAGCACAGAAGCATGCAGCTAAAATTCAATTTCTTTTCAACTTGGACAAGCTTCAAATCTGTTCTTAAGTGAGTGAAGTGAATATCTCCAAGTGGTCCTGGCAGTGGTGGTGAACAAACTTTGAGGCTGTTCTAGTTTGAACATCAATGAAAACAGGACACAGGCACAGACAGACGCCAAAATCTTCACAGGTGTTACTGCCCAAGTCAGTACAAGTCTGTCGATCTGGCAAATTCCCTGCTGAATTTGCAGGACCTGTAGTGTACAAGCTGACCTGACCTGGTGTTTATTGGGAGACTACAAATACAGGGTGCCATTTTTAGTGTGTGCAAGGTAAACCATTAGCATAATGTAATTCAGGAGATTCACACATAAAACAGGCTGGGTGTATGAAACAAGGTTACTGCTTTCCAGAGAAATCAATGCGAATTTTCCCACTGACTTCGGCAGAAGTAGGATTTCATCCAAAGCACGTAATTCCACGTCTATCAGCGTGTACACTCGTGGTGCCTTTCGACTGACAGAGTTTGGAGCTGTGGCAGCATGCCAGGTGGGACTGCTCTGCTGCCTGGAGTGACGTCAGCTGGCTACTTCACTAAACACTTGCAAAATTCGTTGGTTTTTTTAAACACACATCAGTTATGTGCCCTGCAGGTCATTTGTTTACTGGTAGCTGGGGGCAGGCTTCTTGCATAACACTTTTAAAGAACTACTCCAATTGAGAATTAAAGGTATTGAAAAGAGAGCTAATAATCAGTAGCCAATTTCTCAGATAAATCTGCTAACAAGAGGTCAACGCTCGGGAACACACCTCATGCCCTGTAAGAATGAACACAAACACCAAAGTGATGACAGAGGAATAGCACTGGCAAATCTACAAACTCATCTGTCTACATTCATGTATCAATCACAACCGTGGTATAAATATTCTGAGCATGAATCTGTCACCACAATTTCTAGATGATTCATTTCTTTTTGATGGGCTGAGCCCCAATTCTGGAATTGAATATCTCTGAACTTTAGGATATTAAAAAATCACATAAATATTTTTATAATATAGGACACTAATTTTTCTTGAGTTGCAAATTTATGCTTTGGGGCATTAGATATATTCTGAATACCTGCCAATGTCTACTTTGCTTTCTTTCTTCCTATAAATGAATATTTAGATTGCCCCAAGGCAGCCTTTGGACTGGGGCATGATGTTTTGTTACCTGTTAAAAGGAATGCTCCTATCTACAGAGAACAGTGGAGGAAAAGGTTTTCCATCAGGGACAAAGATGAACTGCTTCCAGTAAAAAGCGTTTGCTTATAAGGCTTACAAGGTAAAATACTTCATTTTTGACAAGTCACCAATTATTTGTAGGACAATAAGTAGAGGTGAGCAGAAGCTAATTCTAAATGTAAATGAAAAGTGCACATACAAAAGCATTATTGAAATAAGTGCACACTCTGAAAGTGGACTTAGATTGTGAACTCATTCTCTCTCCCTTTTTTCAGCTAAATGTGGTTTTCAGAAGGAAAACTCTCTGCCTGAATAAGTGATAAAAAATGTGGGATATTTTTATCACTGTACCCTGGAAACCAAAGAAATACATATTTTACTCAAAAAGTAGGTATCAATTCAAATATTTCAACCTTGCTTGAGTGGTGAGTGGGAATGATGAGTTTCTCTGAAACCATTTTTAAAGTGTATACTCTCCCACCAAAAAGCAGCTATGCTTTTTTGGAAAATAAAAATACCATCAAAGGATAAGAACTGAAAATTAAGAGGTGAAAAAGTGTGTTTGTGGGGACTCTAATAATACTGACAAATCTTCTGGCAGTATAAATCTAGATGAAGGACATGGCTTTCAGTGAACCTATGCTCTATATACTTGCTGTAAGTTTGGCTAAACATACTTCATTATTCTTTTTACTTTTAATTCATTTGGCTGTAGGAACTTACTCACCTCGAGTTTTCCTGGCAGATAAGTGCTGTTATCATTGCTGTTTTAAAAGCTGTTCCAGCTAGTAAGAGCTTTTCCTCCAATTAATTAAAATCTCTTCTTTTATTAAGCAACTAAGCTCTCAGATGCAGGTTAAGGGAGAGTGTACAGCTGAGGCTGTAAGCATCAGCTACAGAAGTTTAAAGGGATGATCGCTTCTGCTGCTTAGAAACATTGGCTGACATCCTTCCAGAAAGCTGAATTCCAGCTGCCCTGCTTGGTACTGAAACTCCAGACATCATCAGCCAGAAGGAGGTGTGAAGAGCTAAAAGCCTCAGGCTTCCTTGGAGAGGAAGATCCCAGCCTGCCCACCACAGGACACAGGATGCAGTGAAACCAGCTGGAGCTGTGCCTCATTTGTAAGGCTCACAGAACTCTGGCACCAAAGAATCTCCACCATTCTCCAGAATATTAACAATGCTCTTTGCACCTGACATGAACCATTGTTTCGTGTTCCCCTTAATGTCGTGGTTTGCACATGACAGATTTAAAACTAAAGTAAAACTACAAATTAATTATCCTTTAAATGGAGCCTGTCTTCCCCAGGTTAGATCCCATATACATCTGAGGAGAACTGTGGTTAGAATGATAATATAAACCATATTGCCAAAATCCTTAACCTCACTAGGTCTGTTAATTCAAAGCAACAAATGCTTCTTCATGCCCTCCCAATTTACACGTGAATTTTGTAATCACCTCCAGTTTTTTTAAAAGTGCTTCCTGCCACAGTGAGTATTAAAAGCTAAATTCTAAAGAAAAAGTATATGAGAGGAAATGGTTATTGAAGCATTAAGAGGCAGTGGTAAGACTGTTCATTAAATTTGCTCAGTACCTCATCAGCCTCCCCAAAAAGCAAAGTCCACTGCTCTCAGGAGACATGTTGGCACTTAAGCACATCAGAGTTACATCTTCCATCTAATGAACATTTACCTCCTTCTAAATGTCACTCTTGGAGGGAGTAACCAAAAATATGCCACAGAAGAGAACATCCCTCGTGGACATGAGGCAATAAAACCATCACTAGGTCCAGGTGGAAAATCATTATTCAGAACATCGAAGCCCTTTTCATACTTCTCCATCTGTGAAACAGTTGCCAAATGTCCCCCAAAGTCAGCAAATGTTTGGTGTGCAATGATGGATTTTTAAAAATAATATAAAAAAAAGGTTTTTTACATTATTTTAAAAAATCCATTGCTTGAAGGAAAACAGGGAAAAGAAAAGGATTGGACAGCCCCAAATTCTGTTTTTTTAATCTCTTGTTGGAGAGAATATTTATTTTCTTGCTTCCATTTTCTTACATTTCAGAGTTCATTACCCCAAAAGGGTGATTTTGGAACGATAATAAACATTAAGATTGGTATTCATTAAAAATGGGAAGCAGCACTTGAATGCTCAGCAGCACCCCTAACACTAAGCACAGATGAGCTGCACACTACATTCGGTGGCCCTGGGAAGCTGCTGGAAACAGGTTAGAAATAGTTAGAAACTTTCCAAAGCAGTTACAGTGCACGTCAATTTTACCAAGAGTTCAGATGGAAGTCTCTGAATTGAAAAGTTCTGCACATCTCAGAATGAGAAATGAAACTAGACTTTTGTGTCTGCTTCGAACCTAGTGGTATCCCAATGGGAGGCTTGTCAGAAAAGCTGATTAGGATAAATGCTCATAAATCATGACTAACCTGGTTGAATTAGCTCTTCCCTGCAGGCTTGTAAAAAGACAGGATTTTATCTGCCTCTCAGAGAGCCAGCCTAGGAGGCATATGATATCAGCTTTATAAATCTGTGCTGAAGCATGAAACAGAATAATGACAGTAGGATAATTATGACCATAAAATTAGAAATGCAAACTTCCCTCTCTCCTTGCTGTAAGAGAAATAGTTGACTTTTCCTGTTATGTTTGTCAAAGATTTTAAACTCTGCACCTGATAAAGTACCATTGGGCAAGAGCTCAGTAGATGAGAGTGCAAGGTAACTCTGTCTTTAAGGGGAAAAAGATGGTTGTGAAATAGTTGCCATTTGGACATAGTTATATTTTAAATTAATTAGTGTTACTCGCAAGTTGTAGATAAAAATGGGAAAAGGTGAGGAGGTATTTAGGATGAGATGCATTCCCAAGTGCTAAAGGTGCTGGCTGGTGTCATTACAATGGCACTTTCAATTATCTTTGAAAGGTCATGGTGATCAGAAGCAGCTCCCTAGGATAGGAAGAAGTCAAATGTCATTCCTATCTTGAAGAAGGGCAAGGAGAAGGATCTGGGGAACTATAGGGTGGTCAACCACAACTCAATCCCTGATGGGGTGAATAATTCTGGAAACCACTTTTAAACATAAAAGACCAAGAAGGTGATTTGGAGTAGTCAGCACAGATTTCTGAAAGGGAATCAGTAAGAAAAAGCAAGGTACCTGGTATCTTCTGCAAGGTATCTGGTATAAAGGCTGCTTTAGGAATAAAGGGAGAAAAAAGGGAATACTTAACATTACCTGAAAAAAACCCACCCCAACCTAACATTAGTGTTAGTAGACAAGTCAAACCAACAGGAAAATATAATTAAACCACACAAAATAAGTGCTGTCAGAGTAATAATAAAGGTGGTTCATCAGTGGCAAAATTATCCAGAGTACATGAGCTCTTTTGCCTTAAGCATGTAAGCCAAACCCAAATTAAGGTAATTTAATTAATCTTTGTTTTGAACAATATCTGTCTCACCCAAAGAGAACCACTGATGGCTATGAACATTAAACCACCATGACCACGATACTGATGCAATCATCCCAGTGCCACAATAGGGATGGGAGACACATTCCTTCCGTAGCTGTCCTTGTCAGCAGCACGGATGGAGCAGAGTCCTCATAGCAATAGCATGGTCTGTTACTCTGTTCTTCATCCCAAAGAATGCTCACTGACTCCTTCATAGCCCCAGAACAAGTAAGAGCAGGATGAGATTAACAGAAAAGCCTGTAACATGGAACCTGCTCCAACTATGGAACTTTTTTTTTTTTGGTTGTTTTTCTAAAAGCATTTTGAGGAGAAGAGCAGGATAAGGAAGGCTTACAGAGTGATCTTTGCTTTGTCAGGCAGAGAATATGATTTGCACACATATCATTCCAGCAAGAGAAGTCATAAAGATTAAATTGTGGCACTTGAATATTTGTCAGTAAAATATTACTGCCAGCAATGCAGGAGCAATTAAACCANGAAGAGCAGGATAAGGAAGGCTTACAGAGTGATCTTTGCTTTGTCAGGCAGAGAATATGATTTGCACACATATCATTCCAGCAAGAGAAGTCATAAAGATTAAATTGTGGCACTTGAATATTTGTCAGTAAAATATTACTGCCAGCAATGCAGGAGCAATTAAACCAGAGTTGCATGGATGAAGTTGCTAAATCCTTCTAAGTCCATTCTTAGTGGCATGAAGCCAGTACTTACCTCTTGGGACTAAGCCCTAATTTTCAAGGTGAAATGCATTTTTTATTTGTACAGTGACCAAATCACCTGCTGGAAAGTCAGACTGTGGAAGAAACCAAGACCCTTTTGGGAAGAACTGAGTAATGCAATTTGAAAGTACTAGCGTCTGAGCAGAGCTATGAGGACTCTACCTACCCCTTCCAAAGTCAGTAGCAAAATTCATGCCTGCTTCAGTGGTCAGAGGCATTGGTCCTCAAGCCACAGCAGATAGTGAAGTGTAACCCATGCACAAACTTTAAAAAAACCCGAATGGAAAAATTTTTTTAGTCTTCCATTTGTCCTCATTTATATCTCACAGGACCATTATAAATCCAAAGTGTTAAAAAGTAAATAAAAATATGATATTTTGCAAATTCTGAAGCAACAGAAATAAAATGAGTTCTATTCTAAAAAATGTTACCAGTATATTTTCTGAATAGATGTGGTCAAGAATGGAGGTACTATAGTAAGACAGAAAGTGACTCCAAAAATGTAATAGCTTATTAGAAGCTAAAAATCCAATAAAAGTATGGTATTTAATCTTAATTACAGCAGTTGTTTTAAATATATTTTCTTCCCATTTGATCAAAAGCATCCATAGAAAAGAAATGAATTATGATATGACCTAAAATAGCCAATTATAACATCTAAGCTGCAGCCATTTAGTTCAATATCACAGCTTTTTGAAAGCTCTCCCCAGCCTAGATCTAGATTACATTTGAAATGTAAAGTTTTTTGATTAAAGCGGGTGATTGTTAACCTCCCACTGCTATACTGCTATCAGTGAGTGTTCGTCTTATTTTGGATGCCAAAAGAAA